>JADRCH010000263.1:1397728-1427664 GCA_019843965.1 Rhynchomys soricoides
CTTCTTCTTCTTCTTCTTCTTCTTCTTCTTCTTCTTCTTCTTCTTCCCCTCCTCCTCCTCCTCCTCTTCCTCCTTCTCTCCTCTTCCTCTTCCTTCTTCTCCTTCTCCTCCTTCTTCTTTCACTCAAGTCTTGCTCCCCTTCCAGGGCATTGCAATGAGGTAGAAAGCAGATTAATGTCGACTCTATCATGTGTCAATAGAGTGGCTTTGGAAAGTTGCTTAATAACTAAGCCTCAGTTTTTTTTCTTATTCCTAAAAACAAACAAAAACCCTATGATTTATCCTACATCATTCTCGAGGGACAAAAAACAAATGAAAAGGATGTTTAATGCACTTAGAATAGCATCGGGTATAAATAGGGACACAAGTCAAAATGGTAACTTAAAGCCACAGTGAAGAACTGTGCTCAATCTCCCAGGCTAGAGCAACAGAGAATTTATGTCCACCCTGGCCCCTGTAGATACCTTAGTCACCAAGTTCTGCTGATTAGCTTAAGACTCTAACACCTGGCTCCTCCCCATGGCTTCTGCTTTAGGCTGATTGTGGTGTTCCACACTTCTGTGCTGACCTCAGTGACCCCTCCTACCACTCTGATTCCCCCCTCCCCAATGTCTCCAATATCTCAACCAGCACAGACTTTTCTCCTGAAGGAGATAAAACATAACTGTGACACTACCTAGCTTAGAGATCCAGTGGCTTCCTGTGAGCAGAATTTTAGCAAAAGTTAGGGCACCCTTTTAAAAATCCCTCTTTCCAGCTTCACATTACCCCCATCTGCCAAACTGCACACGCAGCCCCCTAGTCTGAAGTCTAGTTAATGTCTAAAAAATGATACTTTGTTTCCATCCAGCTCCTCCTACTCCTCTTCACATAGCAAATCCTCCTTGAGATTTGAGAAACCTGCTCCAGACACTTCCTTTCCCACAAAGCTGTTCTGCTTCTCCTTTTTTACTCTAGCAGAATGTCTCCAGCCCTGATACTATGTTGCACTTTAATTTTCTGCTTTCCATGTTTCTTCCCAACGCAGTGGTAAACTACTTGAAAGCAAGCTCCATTTACATTTCTCCCCACTTCCTAGTATTTGATATTTAGTAGATGGACACTTTTTCATTCCTATCCTGTTAGCACAGTTAACCTCCTATTGCACATGAGGAGAACGTGTCTCCTTCGGGAACCCACAGCAGCTGTGGTTCCTTACAGATGACCCAGGTCAGGCTAGTTAGAGATCCCAGTCCTGTTCCTGAGGAGCTGGTGGCAGTTATGGCTGATGGGGGAGGGACCATAACCCTGCAGGGTCTCCACATCCCAGTGGAGGACCACACGCATATGTGCGTATGGAAAGCATTAATTGGACTCTATGTGAAAAAGAGTCAGTAAAATAACCTTGAAATTTAACAAATAGGATTATAAGAAACTGAAAACGTTTCTACACATGAGAAACTACCACTAGAGTAGACAATAAGCCTACAAAGCGGAGAAAACCTTGATTAACTACATTTCAGGTACGGAGATAATATCTAAAATATTTTGTAATAGTAAAAACCATGTGCGTGCATGTGCACACACACACACACACACACACACACACACACACAAACACACCAAACTACCAATAATCAGATGAGCTACTACAGTGAACGCAAAGCTCTCAGAAAGAGAAATAAAAATGGCCAATTAATGTTGGAAAGTGTTCAACCGTGTTGGCCATTAGAAAATGTAAGTTAAGCCTCCTTGAGCTGCCACCTCTCTCCAACGAGAAAATAAACCACAGCAAAGGTTGGAGACGACTGAAGAAATGAGAGGAACCCGCATTCACTGAGGGGAGGAATGTAAATAGGCTGCTAGGGAAATGAGTCTGGAGTTTTCACAAAGAATTAAAACCAGAAACACTGTGTGCCCCAGCTGCAGCACTCCTGGGTGTCTACCCTAAGGACTCTAGGTCCTATCACAGTGGTACTTGCCTGTCTATGGTTATTGCTACGTTACTCGAAAGCAAGGAAACAGGGTAGTCTAGATGTCCATCAACTGATGAAAACGTGTGTACAGATGATGGAAGGTGAGGCTCTGACAGAGCCCGACCAATACAGATGCGGATACTCGCCGCCAACCATGTGACTGAGCATGGGACCCCAGTCGAGAAGTTAGGGGAAGAACTGAAGACCTGAAGGGGTTTGTAACTCCATAAGAAGAACAACAACCAGACCCCCCCCAAGTTCCCAGGGACTAAGCCACCAACCAAAGAGTCCACATGGGGGGACCCATATCTCCAACTGGATACATAGCAGAGGATGGCCTTATCTGGCATCACTGGGAGGGGAGGCTCTTGATCCTGCAGAGGCTTGATGACCCAGGGTAGGGGGATGCTAGGGTGCTGAGGCGGGAGTGAATAGGCAGGTGGGGGAGGGGATAAGGAGTTTGTGGAGGGGATACTGGGAAGGGGGATAACATTTGAAATGTAAATAAATAAAATAACCACTAAGAAAGAAAAAGAAAAGAAACATAAAATTGTAAAAATCGTCGGGGATATGAGTGGATCTGGAAAGAATCGTTAGTCAAATCAGCCAGACTCAGAAAGACAAAGGGCACATGTTCTCTCTCATGGCGACTCTAGCTTCTTGTTGTTGTGTAAGGGTACAGGTGGGGTGAGATTAGAAACTAGAGATCACAAAGTGTCGAGGAAGGCTTTTAAGGAAGGCAGAATGGCATCAGCCACGTGACTACAGACGTGTAAAGAAGACTATGAGGATGAGCCGGCACAGCATGGAGCAGGAGGCTAGGATGAAGAGCAGGGAGGAGATGCAAGGAAACAAACTCTTTTTGAAAACTAACAGTGAGATCTAATACTGAGTGTGCTAATTACAATTTTCGGATTAACAAATGTCATTTTTCATTGGGCCTCCAACGAACTGTTTCAATTCACACTGCCTATCAAGTGACTGATCAGAGTTTTGTACTCTAGTCCTCGGGAGCCAAGATTTGGCCTGGGTTTCGATGGTGTGCTGTCACTATCATCAGTGACTGAGCCAGGGTCCCTTATGCCATCTACCCATGCTCAGTAAGCCTGGTGGAAAGGTGGGGAGACACACAGGCGTGGAATAGACAGAGAGGGTGTGACAAAAGAAAAGAAGGAACATTAAGAAAATGTAGGAGGGTAGATAGATGTGTATCACGTCTTAGAAAATGGATTTATACAATTTTTTGAGACTACAATGAGATTTCTTTAGACAAAACTCCAACCTAAAAAATCTATGGTGAAAAAAAAAAAATCAACGACATTCAAAATCATAACATTGTATCTTGTTAAAGACCAATGAAAACAAACAGGCTGTTTTTATTAATCCACAAACCTAGTAACACTCCACAAAAGGTTTCTGTAAATTTTAATGGCTGTAATCTGGACAGTGTTTCATGCTGACTCACGGGCTTGAGCTACAGCGTTTGTGAAATAGGTTTTACCCAGCTTTATGAAACTGTAGTTACAGCAGCATGCTCCTGCGCTTGCTTGGACTCATTAAAATCTGACGCTAGGGAAAATGGTGCCTCTCGCTGTCTGTTTTACTTTATGAATTGTACGTGTCCATGGCATCAAATCTCTAAGAAGACACTTCCCCTCTGCCTTCCACACTTTCAGGCCCATCACTTTATCTGTTCCTTGGCTTTAATACTCTTACTATCTGGTATTTATTCTCTAGTGTTTGAGAGAGTTGGCTCTAAACATATAGATGGTTTTCTGATAACATTTCATAAAAATTTGTCAAGAACCTGAGTGAGGGGGAGTTCTGATGCATTCTCTATAAAGGAGACTGTGTCCAACAATGGTCATACATCACCTAAGCTAGCCACTTACCTCTTTTCTCTTCTCCTGGCTGGGTTCTTTCTGTATGCGTGTACATGTATGTCTGTTCATGTCCATGTGTGTGCGTGTATATGGAGACATGAAGTTAGTGCCACGTGGTTTCCTCAGACACTCCCCACCTTATTTCTCTTGAGATGAAGTTGGGCACAACTTTGGGTTGACTACTGAGCCTCCCCAGTCCTAACTTTACAGGAATGTGCCTATGTGGATACTGAGGAGCAAGTTCAGGTCCTCATGTGTGAGAAGCACATCACTAACAAAACTATCACCCTGGCCCCAGGCTTTGGTCTTAATTGGATCTCCTACTCTTTCCTTATCCAACAAAACAAAACAACAACAACAACAACAACAAAAGACCTTCTTTTTCTGCCTTGATCTCTTCTCTTCTGAAAATAGATATTCCTTGATGTACTAATGTTGACATGTTCACAGTCCTTTAGCCAAAAATGTCAAAATCATAGATGTTACAGAATGCAGAATTTTGGAGTTTTTTTTTTTTTTAAAGAAAAAAAAACAATTTATTTAGAACGTTGTGTCCTTTATTTTACAAAATTCTCAATAGGATCTAGGGAGGCACCCTGAATTCAAACATATCTGCAGAATTGAAATATTTACATGGGCCAAAGACTACAAAGAGACTTACCATAACTCAGCTCAAGATTTGCTACTATGTATTTCTCACAAAACCTTTCCCCACCATGGTGTGGAAATTTTGTGTTTTGAGGTGTGCAGATGAAGGATGAAGACACAGGATAGAATGCAGGCCCAGCGTGTCTCAAGGAAGCAGCTGTAAGGGGGAAGGAGCTCTCCATGCTTTGTCAGTTTTAGAGCACAGACTGTTTTGCCTGAGTCCTATGAAAGTATGAGCAGTGAACATATGGAAGAGTTTGTCCGGACATTAGGGCAGTGTGCGGAGGAATTGAATAAATCACATGAATGAGCAGGAAGATCATTTCATTTCAAGTGTTTGCTATTTTTTCTCATTAGTTTTATTCTTAGTTTGAAAAGAAACTCTCCCTGGTTTCCATGTGAGTTTGATTGGACACATGCTCTCAGGAAACAAGCTGCATGGCGGTAAGAGAACGTTCATTATCAGAGACGAACTAGACAAGAGGGTCAAAATGAGCAAAAGAATGCGTAGTCTCGCACACCATTGTCCTCTCCTTTAGAACATATGGATACAGTTAAAGGTTGCCTTTATGTTTGATAAAAATCAAAGACAGATCCAATTGATTTTACATAATGGGCTATTTCAAAGTAATGAATTAGCTGAACTAATGCTTTCTCACAAAATAAATAATCCCCCAAAGAAAATAGATCTTTATTCTCAAATCCTCCTCCTCCCTTCTCAATTAATTAGACGTTGTTGGTGAAAGGAAGTTAAGAAATTCAGCATTAGCCTGATTATATCATGAATGTAAAATAAGAAGGGCAAATAATGGGCTCTATACCCTTTCAAACAAGTTAAATAAGTCCGTAATAGCCCACCAGTTGTGTAAACACGATTTCACTGTTTCTGTAAAAGAAATATTGACTTACCTGCTAGCTAAAATTATCCCAGCATGCTTCGGCTAAGCTTGTTAGTAATTCTCATGGCACACGTGCATGTTTTGAGTTGTGGACTTCCATTCAAGATTAAAGAATTGGGGAAACATTCCTTTAGCCAACCCAGAAAGTAGGACATGTTCCAGACTACACCTTACTGGCATCAAGGAACTTGAAATAAAAGGTCTAAGGAAGTAGAGTGATTTCCATTCTAGCATGAAATAGTTCATCACTTGGTAGTACATTAATACTGACATACTTTCCAAAATCATAAAAAAAAAAACCTTAAAGAATATTAAATGAGTCTAGCTTCACCCTGCCAACCTTATTATCACATGAAAGATAGAGTGCCTTTCTCTGACTCCAATAGGCAACTAGGTGTGGAGAGAATCCAGAATATATTCTGATATATATGAGTATTCATATATCGGGATATATCAGAAAATATGTGAATACTCATATATCAGAATACATTAGAATATATATGAATATTTGTATATATGAAAATGTATAGTGATATATATCACAATAAACTTATAACAAACACAAGGTTCTACCCAGGTTCTAAAGTTACCAGGAAAAGGGCATAGTACTTAGTACAGCACAAAGACTCAGGTTAGAATTTTGGCTCCAAAACCCAACATAAAAACTGACATTTCCCATCCTTAAATGTCAGATGAAAATGACGACAACCCTGAATCCCACAGCCTCGTATTTGACTGTTACTATTAAAGCCCAGTCAATGTTGTTGCTCAATTTGAGACATTTATGAATTAGATGGTATTTTCTAGAAAACAGATCATTTTCACAAGTCTTATTGAAACTTTCCTTTTGGGTGTGAGACATTTGGTTTTGCTGTCTTTTCATCTTTTGGTGAAGCTTAAGTAATTAACATACATCTCTACTCAAGAAATAGATTCCCCATCAGCTGTAGCATTCTCATTGTCAAGGCATGTGATCTCTTCTACAGAGTCTATGTAGCATTCTCATTGTCAAGGCATGTGATCTCTTCTACAGGGTCTACAAGAGCTTGAAGAGCCAGGAGGCCCTCTGGAGTCCTATGTTTTTCAAGGTTTCTACTGAGCTGGGTTGTAAATTGGTCATGGATGGATTCTCATTCACTGGGCCAAGCAACTAACAAAACTATGTGTTTATGCACTTAGGGGTGGGAGCTGAAGGATTTAGACACTGGTGACCTTATAAGGATCCATTTATTGCTGGTGAAATTTCTCTATAAGGCAGAAGCTGAACCTTCCCTGAGCTCAGGGGTTTTAGTCTTAGAGCTTATGAAGACAGAGTGAGGAGGCTCTGACTCCAGGATCCAAAGCAATCATCCAAACAGACTGAGGCCATTCTCCTGGGATCAGCTATAAGACTGACCAACTCAAAGTTTGGGAGGCAGCTCCAAAAGGAGAATTATGGAGCATTCTTACCAATTGGAAGTAAATGTTGAATATGCAAAAGGGAGATGAAGGAGGCTGGAAGGGAGGGAGAGAGGAAGAGGAGGAAGAAGAGGAAAAGAAAGACAGAAGGAATTTATAATTGATGTCCTACTCTGCTTTATTTGATATATCAGTCTCCCCTGTTTTATCAAATCAGAAACCTTTCTGCCCCACCTGCATGTATTAAGAAGCTTCAATACACACACACACACACACACAAACAACAAAAACAAAACAAAAAAACAAAAACAAAAACAGAAGAGGAAAATCACTGATGGCTTGTTGTAAATTTGGTATAGGCCAAGTCCCAGACACTGTAACATTTAAAACAACCAAGATAACTAATACCTCCACCGCTTTACTGGGAAGGTAACTGAGAGTTGGCTCATTTAGGTCTGTGATCAAGCAACTTGAAACTGGAAGAATCTAGATTCACCTACAGTTCTGCCTGATCCGTTCCACAACAATGCTATGTTCCTTTGGGTAACACTGACATCAAAGGAAGTTGTTTGGTGCTCTTAAACAGATCGTGGGCACAACCATTTCTGCATGTCTATATTGATGAATCAGTAGTCCCTTCCTTCAATGTGAAGCTAAAGTTGATTAAACAGAACATTCATTTGCTTAGGATAACCCTAAGGGCAACTATGGATGGCCAAGGGTATCACCCTTGGTCTTATCCCTAAAGGCAACTGTGTTGAGCATCACCCTTGGTCTTATCCACAAGCCACTTTAGATGAATGATCCTTGAGTAAAGGTGACTAAGGTCTAGGACACTGCAGACATTCGGATTGTACCCCTACCAATGGAATCCACAGAAAGAGTGAGTCTTCGGTTCCATCTTTTTAATGGAAGGAAAATAGGCAACGAGTCAGCATTCTCTAAGTGTGGATGAAATGGTTAAGAAAGACAAAAATCTTTCATAGCAGGCAGAGGTAAGGGGAAAGAACACAGTGGGGGATGCACTGGCTTTCCAGAAACCAAGATGAACTCACGGCATGGCTCTCAATGGTACTACTCTTCCCAAATTCTGGGCCATGATTTTTTTATTTGATAAATGAGTAAGATGAGAAAGACCATGCCTGTACTCTCTTTCTCTGTGTGTGTGTGTCTGTCTGTCTGGCCTCAAACTCTTATCAAAGAGAAACACAAAGTTACTGATAACAGACCTCACCCAATAAAAGTCCGTGCTCAGACTATAGGTTCAAATAAAGCAATATAAATCCATAAATATGCAGACACACAGACACACACACACATATATAATATGTATATACATACACTTATATGTATATGTATATAAAATCAGGTGAGTGAATAGGCAAGGTTAGGAACCGCTCCTAAAACTAAAAGGTGATAAACATACCACACACACACACACACACACACACACACACACACACACAAAGTCTTCCTGCTTATAAAATTCAGTTTCTAAGATAAATTCCACTGGATAGGCAAAGAAGCAAATCTGGGTGGACTTGAAAAACAAAGTGTTCCCTGCCTTCCTGTGGTCCAGAGAGAAAACGGCGTTATTGAGAGTTGGCAAGGTAGGCTCAGCCTGAAATCCACAGCTGTTCACTCAGGTGTGGTCGACTTTTACCTTCCTGAGGTCTAGTTTCAAAAAAGAAGGGGGGGGAGGGGCGAGGAGAAAGAGACAGAGAAAGAGGCTCACCTGAGTAGGGTCGCTTTTAGTTTTAAGACCCCTACAGAAAGTGAACAGTGTGAGAATATCATCCCCACCCCTAGGCCACTGCTTTTTAAAAGTCAGTTTGCAGCCCTTGTCCAGAATGAATTGGGAAGACCCTGGAGTACCCGCTTACTAGTTTTATTTATTTGTTTAGCGATTTCTTTGAGGCTTTGATAGTCCAGCAAGAGGGAGCCAGACAGCGCTCTGATGGAAGGATCAAAAAGGCCACCCATCTTCCCCAGGGGACTTCTGCTCTCGTTCTGTGATGCCTATCTTTCTGATTAGATTTTGGTCCCTTTTAAAAGCACTGCATGCATCCCCTGGGTTATCTGACATGGACGAGGAGAAAGCCTGGGTTATCTTTCAGTCCCTAAGTGTCCTCTTACGTTTTTCTAAAGCAGGTCCCCCTTAGCTCTCAGATCTCAGTTGCGGGTACTGTAGAGGGTGGGTGCAGGTGGGGGTCCCCTGCTGGGCCCGGAACCCTGGGTGCTGGAACCCACCCCTTGGAAGTGCCCAGCACTCGCCAAGACCTCACGCTGCCAGCCGCCGCGCAGCCGGGTTCAGGGCAAGGAGAGGGATGGTGGGAGGGAGGAGGGAAAGCGAGGCCGGGCTCGGGGGTGCCTGGAAAGCAGGACTGCGCTGACGTCACTGGGCGCGCAATTTGGCTGGAGCGCTTTAAAAAAGGAGCGTGCGAGCGGAGATGCTGCTGCACACAGCTCAGAGCGCCTGCAGCAGCCACAACGCTCAGTGCAGCGCCACTGCGGCGACTCCAGCGAGGGGGCTCCCGAGGCCGGCGGGGCCACGGTTCTCAGCTCGGTCCCCACGGAGCTACGACCCGGCAGACGCCCCTTGGGTTTGCAGCCGCCTGGTGAGCTGCAGAAGCCGGTGGAGAAGAGCCCGGAGCGCCTCGGTTCTGCATCAGCCCGGCGCTGCCCTCTACAGCCGTCCGACTCGCCTCTCTCAGCCTCGGGCACCATGGACACCTCCCGAGTCCGCATGCTCCTGTCCTTGCTGGCGCTGCTGCAGCTGGTGGCCGCCCGCAGCCCACCAGGACCCGACGCGATGCCGCGGGGCTGCCCATCACAGTGTCACTGTGAGCTGGATGGCAGGATGCTGCTCAGAGTGGACTGCTCCGACCTGGGGCTCTCGGAGCTGCCCTCCAACCTCAGCGTCTTCACCTCCTACCTGTAAGTGACCCCTGCCTCGCTGCGGGCACGGGACCAAAGGGGAGGTTGGGGGTTGGTGGGCAAGCTAGGCTGGGGCTCCCGGGCGCACGCCTGCTCTGGAGGAGGCAGGCGAGTTTGCCCAGGGCATCCTGACGAGACCTGTTTCAGCCTCCAGAGGAAGGCACGTGTCTCTGACAGGGCAGCGCCTGGCTTTCTGGATCCTGGGAGAAGCAGCTTGAAGTGCACCGCTGGTGCGCAAGCTGCTTTCCAATGCTGCGCCTGGCAGGTCGCAGGACCAGTCCCTCCTACTGTGCGCATTTGTGTGCCAAGTGGGGGTTTGTGCTCAGGAACCTGGAACCCAAGGGCAGGCTGCCCTACTGCTTACAAGCACGACCTCTGCGTTGGGGCTGAAAAACTTTCCCTGCAAGAGAAACACAATTTCTTCAAGCCCCCACCCCGGAGGTTACTGCTCTGTACACCCCCTCCAGCACTGGAGGGTAGTGAAATCTCATTTCTTTTCTTCTTCTTTTTTTCTTCTCTTTTCTTTTTTTAAACAAAGTGATTAAAATGTGGCAACCACAAACCCCGATTAGAGCTGCCAGAACGTTATCTTTACCTTTGGCTGGCCGAACCGCCCTTTGAAGTGCCGCCGGCCACATTGTAATCTTTAACCATCTCCTCCCCCGCCGCAGCAAAGGGAAGAGGGCTGAAGGCAGCCGGCCGGGTAAACAGGGGCGCCGCAGACATCCAAAAGGGGACCTGGAGCTTTCTGTCAGCCCTGGGAATCGGCCCAGCTTTTCTGCCCCTGTTACCGCGTCCAAATCCCAGACCGTGGAACCGAGGCTGCGGTTCTTTTATAATGTGGTCTCAGAAGCCCAGGCAGGAGGGTGACAGGTGGTGGGATAGATGAGGTGACTCAGAAGCGACTCATCTCTGTAGGACCGAGATAAGTACTCCTCCCAACTCACCTTCTAATCTGAAGCTTGGATCCTTGGGGCCCAGAGACCAGAGTCGAGGCCACCTTGGGGTAACCCGATCCCCTAACTAGGAGGTGAAATTTGTGATCTTTAATTTAAAAAAAAAAAAAAATTCAAGACATTTCGCCGAGCCCATCCCCAAACCCTGTGTTCCCAGTTTCGGCTTTCTCTGATGTACCTTGGCAAGGGTTGACTGAAATGGTTGTGAGTTCGTTTTTTTCCCCTCTGGTTAGGAGTTTTGAGGGAAGAAACACCAGGCTTACACAATGTTCCCCTGCTAGGCAGTGAGTTTTTTCTGTAGAAAAAAACGCTCAACCTGTTTTGATATTGTGACTCAAGAAAGAGACCAGCCTCCTAGGTTTCTGTGTCGGGCACCTCCGTGTTCTGTAAAACTATTCCGGTTACTTTTATTTACCTGGATAGAACATAATTTTTCCCCACCAGGTTTCCCTTCAGCTGAACTCATGACATGTGGTGAAAATTTTTTTAGGGATGGAATTCTGCTCTGGGAAACAAGTGTTCTCTCAGAATTTACATTTCCTTCCGAACAGCTGTCTTACCACAGACTTGAGCATGTTTCCCTTCCCCCAGCCTCCCTAGTTTAACCGCTAACCTCAATAATTCGAGGGATAATGTATTCTCCTGTTCATTTGTTTCTGAGATCAGCTTGGTGATTTCTTTTAGGGACTACGCTATTTCCCTCAACCCTGCAGAAATTTGACTACAGACAATTGCAGTGAGCAGCCCCTCATACACATCGAAAACATATCAAATAACACATTACAAAATATGCAAACAAGTTGACGAAGTGTCGGGTTTACTTTTTTCCTCCCACGTGAAGGAATGAACATTTGTTAGGCTTATGTTACTAAAAGCCTAAAAAAAAATTTGACGCGATTTCCCATATACCTCAGATGTATCACATTTCATCCTTCTCATCTCAGAAGTCACTGCCACCTACTGCCACTGCTCTCTGTCCCTCACTATAGACAACCCCTGGAAGGTAAGATTCGATTAGGAAGGACATTGTCGTCTTCGAATGCTATTTGATGACATTCTGCACAGTGTCTAAGGAAAGGGGCTCTCTGTGCCTTCTGTAACATTAAACTCGGAGTGTCTGTGGACACTGGTAGGCTCCTCTCAGGGCTCTCGTTTCTGGAGAGATGAGGGCTGAATATAGCAAGCTGTCCTGTGAAGAACCTGCCTGTTCTTACTAACATGTGATTGATTTCCTGATTATTTCTTCTTTTTCTTTCTTTCTTCTTCTTCTTTTTCTTTCTTTCTTCTTCTTCTTCTTCTTCTTCTTCTTCTTCTTCTTCTTCTTCTTCTTCTTCTCCTCCTCCTCCTCCTCCTCCTCCTCCTCCTCCTCCTCCTCCTTCTTCTTCTTGGCACAAAATGCCAAGAACAGTGGTGGCATGCCCTTCACCCTGGGTTGCAGATTTGTGTTTTGTGTTTGACAACTCAAGGGGCTTCTCTTCAGACTTAGGAGTAAATGATGCCCTCTTTTGGTCCCCCCTAGTATTACCTGGGCATTTCTGCGATGGATGTCAATTCCTAACCCAATGGTTCTCAACCTCCCTAAGGCTGAGACCCTTTAATACAGTTCCTCACGTTGTGCTGACCCTCCAACCACAAAATTATTTCCGTTGCTACTTCATAACTGCAGTTTTGCCATTGTTAGGAATCATAGTGTAAATTCTTTTGGAGACAGAGGTTTGCCAGTGGGGTCATGACTCACTGGTTGAGAACCACTGCAAACGGGGAATTTTTGTTTACTCATGTTCGAGTAAATAATAATGTGATTTCTTGATTTTTCTTGTTTTAAGACTATATTTTTTGAAAAGTTTGAATGGAGTATTAAAATTATGATCTCACCACCCTTATGCATAGTAGTAATTAACTTTGACAAATACATAGGTGAGTGACCTAGAAAACGATCTTTTACTGTTTGCAGTAGGGTATCGACATTTGTTTAGTCAAAATGGTATCTCCCAATCCCCCTAAAGTAAAAGGACAAGTGCTTTGTTTTTGTTTTGTTTTGTTTTGTTTTTCTCAAACAGATTGTATAGCAAGTTCCAACTGTAAACACTTGCCAGATAGATTAGCGACAATCTGATAGCTGGCTAATAACATGATAGGTAAAGGGTTCCCATCCCTCTTCTTGCAAGGCATGAGCATTGCTCATCATTTATAACCTTTCTTCCCAGCCTCCACTTCTTAGTCACACTAAGCCTGCATTCTTCCCCAGTAACCTATAGCTGGACATCATTGAAAACTGAAATTCTCTCCCTCAGCTCTTCCTCTCCTCCCTCTTCTCTACCTACCTCATCCACTCCTGTTGCTTCTGGGCCAGTAACATTCACCCTGCAGAAAACAAGGCACACACAGGAGTTAAAACAGAAAGTGGACAACCATTATGTAAAACGTTTAAGTCATCTCATCGGTGAATGGTCAGATGCAAAGTGGGTCTGGCGTCTAATCTTATGCTGAGTTATTTTAGTTCATGCAATGTGGCAGTTCTCAAACAGGGTCATACAAGTAGACTTCTGCATGCTGGTTTATGTTTTCATCATCTAGTTGGCGGGCTACCCAGGTACCCTGATGTAGTTCCTTGCTTTTTCTTATAGTCCACTACATGGAAATATACGGAAAATAGTCCACTGGCTATTTTACTTTTAAATGAGAACTGAGCTTTTCCTTGTGGATGCTTAGCAGCATGAACATTCTATCCCCTAGCAAACATAGGCTGTAGGGACAAAGTGAATCAAAAGAACCTTTATATTTATGTGATTTGGTTGCTTCCCCATATGGTATTTTGAAACAAAATTTAATTCTATACATAATAAAACCGGTGTTACTAAGAACTAGTCAGAAAATCTCAGCTAAACCATGTATGGCTCCAGACCTTGATATATTTTTAAACACATAAGATGCAGTTTTAAAGTTAATTTTTTTTTTTAAGTTTTAGAATCTTCTTCAAAAATTGAACATGTCTGGTTCTTGTCAGACAGAGACAAGATTTTAAGCAAAAGAAACTGTTTGTCCTTTGGAAATAGTTCCAAAAGGCTCAATAGGTGTGTGCTACAATTTAGACCAATTGCAAAATGTGTGCTGTTTGTTTTGGCATGTGCATTATTTATATTTTGTTTAAAGGAGAATACCCGTAACTTTACTGCATTGTAATGAAGTTCTGTCTTCTCCAGGATTGGGGGGGTTGGGAGTCCAGTAAAGATTTTGTTATGGGAGCAAGTATCGATGCTAATTGGGTAAATTAATTGAAATAATTTTTAAATAGTGAGTCATGATACAAGCGATTTAATAACGTGAGTTTGGAACAAATACGTTATAGATTATATCATGTCCAATATGTATGTAACAAAGTTTGTGAAGCTTCAAGGAATGTGTACATAGAGCAGCATGGTCTTCAGGTTCTTCTTCTGTCTACATTTTCTTCTAACGAAAGGGGAACTACAGATGCAGCCGTCGTAAATGTTAGGAGAGATGGGTGAAAAAATAGGATCTCAGTGGTAGCAATCACAGTTGAATAAGCCAAAGGAAGTTCAGAAACACAAAATTTGTATGTAACTTCTCATAACTCGGCTTTTTATTTGAGCTGATCGGTTGCTTTATATCCAAAGCATAGAACTGCCTAAGGCATAAAAATAACATTGAGTAAGCAATCCCATAAAACCATCAAAGTTTTAAATATGTTACATAATATTAGTAGTTGTCAACCTGATACCTAATTTTTATTTACCTTAATAAAATATCTATTTTTATTACTAAATAATTGTTAACAGTTATTGTTAATATTTTATTAATAAATAGTGAATGTTCATATTCTATCAAACTAAAGTACTTAGGTAGTCTTAACAATACATGTAACTATGTTTCCAGTTAGACTGACCCGCATACCACAGGACATAAATAAAAAGCCATAGTAAACTCTACTTGAGAAACTTTGTTAAGTTTTATTTTGTTCACATACTTGTACAAATTCGGAATAAAGCCAAATGTCACGTTTCCATCTAAACATCTTCTCTTCCCTCCAGTTGATATTTCTGATAAACTGACCTCTTTAAAAGGAGGCAAATTCTCTCCAATATCCACTTTTCTCATGCGCACAGCAACATTCCCGTACAGAGCCCTGTTTTATTGCAGGGAGATGGCTCAGACAAGCTGATTAATTTCAGACGGCACAAAACAAGCTGCTTAGCTCCCCTGTTGCTGTTTGGTAAATTTGGTGGAGTTTTGCTGCATACATCTGCCTGTGAGTTCGGCTCCCCGCGCCACTCTATCGGTCCCACATCTGTCAGCTTCATTCACTATTTTCTTGAACATTGTTTGCTCTAATGGGATGCCCCATTTCACCTGGGAAACTCAGTAGCTGAGGGAAAAGGAATAATGTGCAACTTGTTACTAAATTTTTTCATAGTTCAATATTAATTTTGTTATCCGTAAGCTACATAGTAGGAAGTGGGACCTTTCTTGAATGCACTTTCTCCATCTCTCCCAGTTAATTTTTGAATGTTACTTATTTGAAAGTAGACAAAAGAACAAGAGTTGTCTGATTTATGAAATGGAAGAACATTACCTAGTGAACACACTGAAAGACTCTCCACGCCGCTAATATTAGTGGATGGTTTAAAACGTGCTTCCTCTGCAGTAGCACTTCTTCATGCTCTGTCTACTCTGTCCTCAAAAGTGTACACCTAGAGTAGAAGACACTGAAACTACTCTGAGTGGACACAAAGGAATCAACCCATAGGAACATTCCAGAATGGGGTTTCGTGACTTCTCTTCAGTATTGACTCCTTATTTGGCTGCAAGCTCTTGAAAAGAAGGAAATTTTCTACTTCATATCCAAGGCTCACATCAATGGTTGGCTTTTAATCAATGTTCAACAAATATTTGCATTGTTGAAGTTAACATAATTGGCTGCATTGGCTGCTGGAATCTCCGTGGCAAAAATGGATAAGAGAAGAGAGAGTAGAATAAAAGTGTGTGTGGTGATTGCCCAATTCCACTAGAAATAGAATTAGATTAGAGTCAGCTTCCATGATGTAACAAATTATTTATTTTAATACACCAGAGAATTAACATATCCAAATTACCCTGTCCTCCTGAGTGCTAGACATGTTGACGAATACCGGACTTAACTACACCATAACAGCCGTATGGTGTACATACTATTCATGACATGAAGGTCTGAAAGTTTGTTCAAGGATATGAAAATTATCATCAAGGCCAGATTCTCAATAAATGCAAGAAAACCAGTTCTTAATGTCTAGTTATGACCCGTGATGACTGTGCACACTTTTCTTTCCAGGAAGATAACGAACGAAACTCATATCAGAAGTGTCCCTTCAAGGACTTCCTGAGCAAAGTGCAGGTTTTCATTTTCCCTAAAATGAGCATGCTGGTGTATAGTTTAGGGACACTGCTGTAAATTGAGCAGGTACGTGCCCATTTCCTGCTACTTCAGAAGGCTTTTTCTTGCTTCCTAGTCCAAGTAAGCTGCAGCAGTTGGAGACAGGTAAAGACTGATAGATAAGTGAGTGAGCGAAGGCGAGAGTCACATGTTTGTTTCCCTGTTTCTGTGGCTGCATCTATGTGTTGGATAACATAATTTCAATGTAGCTGTGCTCATTGAAATTATTCATCAGGTGAGCATTAAGAACCTTCGTTAACAGGTGAATGTTTTTATCTTCAAAATAAATAAGAGGAGTGGGTATCACAAAGGGTCCATGATGGGTTTCCATGATTCTTCACGGCAGAGAGCTATTTCTCTAACACAGACTATAGAAGTGTAATTCTGCAGCTTAGCAAGGTCAATGTGATGTGGTCTTGGAGACCAGCAGAAGACTGGAAAATCAGAGAAAATTTAAGACCAAAATCCGTTACTGAAGTTCGTGTTTAGCTTCCTTGGACTTTTCAATTCATTTGCTATTGCAAACCTAAAATACATTAATAATTTGTGGTTATAACATCAACATGAGAAAAATGAGTTTAAAAAAGCTTGCTATAAATTATATTTGGTATAAAAGCTCCTCTATCAGATAAATGCTTCTGTTTGGAAATTTTCGGACGCATCAGGGCACAGTCTCTAAGGTCTCTTAGAATGCTTCTCTTGTGCCTTAAATATGCAATTAACTTAACATTGATTATTTTAAAAGATATAGCACTTACTAATTTCCAAGTATCTCACCTCTTAGTTGTGCATCTTTTATCCCTCTTGCCTTCAGAAGAAAGAAATCTTGGTCCATCAGCGGACATGAGGAAAGTGATCTCATATGCACACTACACACCGCTAACACACTAATAAGAAGTGCTCCCCTTTGTGCTACTTGCTTGGCAGAAATGATCCATAGGGACTTTGACAGGACATGGCAGTGACAGGACAACCCTTTTAGAGGAGAGACAGAGGTGCTGTCTGAAGGAACCTGCAGTTCAATTCAGAAGCTGAAATGCAGAACACAGTTGGCCTGGCAAAGGGAGCCTCGCTCCAGCTGAGAAGGCGTGCTCTGAGCTGACCTCCCCATCAGCCTGCCAGCCAAGATTAACCTTCCCTCAAGTGGATCCTTGTTAGCCCAGCCTTTCCCCCTCTGATGCTCATCTTTCACAACTGGAAGCCAAGTGTTGCAGACTATTACTCAATTTTGCAGCCAAATTCCTTTGTTTCCTCCCCCGACTCCATCCCTCCTTCCCAACACACACACACACACACACACACACACACACACACACACACTTGTTGGGAGTAACATTCCGAACACATCTTTCTAAAGTCTACATCGAACAGAGACCCTAAGGACTTTTACATAAAAAACTGTACATACGTTTGTCTCCTTTTTTCTCCTCTCAAAATCTTGGTTAAATAGGGCAGGGTTGTCTATTTGCTTTGATCAAAAAGCCACAAAAGTGTATTTCTCAGGAAAGTAGAAAACCACTCATGATCTCAAGTGGAAAGAATATAAGGAATTTGCTGATTTTTTAACCTTAGTCCATAACAAGGATATATTATTTTAAAGTTGGTTGGTTAATGTGGGCTGTGTTATGACTTTCATTGTGCTGTGTTTGGGTTCGCTCGGTGTTATTTTAATGAGTTTATTGGTTCGGCACACAAAACACAACCACATGGGGCTTGAAATTTTTAGGTAATAAATTTTCTTATGAGGCATTCGCTTGAAGGAATTCTGTTATATAATCAATTGCCCTTTAACTCTGCGGACACAAAAATAACTGTCCCATTTCTATACAGAGGAAATAAAGAATATTTGATTACAAAAGCCAAGTGGAAGATTTTGTGGAAAGAACTGTATTCTTTGGTAATCCTTTATGCATAGGGCATCATAGAAACATCGACTTCACAGGGTTTGATCAACTTCTAGAATAAACTTGTACCATCTAGTAAAGTCTGAGACAAGAAGTTGTCATTTTCTCTTCATATTTTCTGTCATAAGAGGTCCCTGAACCAACATGCCTGCAGTTGGCAAGAGCCATTCTCTACAGTTGTTAGACTGTCAAGTGCCCCACAGAATAAAGCTGAGTGAAAGATGACAACAGAGGAGAAATGGCTTAGCTAAGGAAATCGGCTATGAGAGATGACAGACCTAGGAGAATGAGTTAGAAATTCCACCAGACAACTGTTCTTGGGCGGTGGACCTGTTTATCCATCTCCATCCCTTACTTACGGTGAAAGACAAGGACAAGAAGGCTGTGTTGTCCTTACCTGTGACATCTGTCCTCCACCACTGGCCTTCAGACTAGGCAGAGAAAAAAGTCCTTAGGCTTAAAATATCAACTCTATGTGCACCAAAAATGGCGATCTATGATTCTACCTCAGTGAAGCGTCATGCATTGCTCTCCCTAGAGAGACCTCACATCTTCCACCACCCCTGTGAGAGCAGCTGTTATTCTCTGGGACTCTGTGCAACAGAACACAGGGGAAAGTTCACGTTCTTTCTTCAGTCTTCACGCTCAGATAGCAGAAGGAAATCCCAGTTAAGCCCGATTCTCCCAGGATGTAAGCATATCTCATTTGGAGAACTCAAAAGTTTTAGCAATACGATTAACCAATAGCAATCCCCCTTGCACTTACAGCTGCTGGACTTCTAGAAAAACATCCACTTCCCCAGGGTCTTACCACTGTGAGAAGTGCTAGGTGGATATGGTCTGGTCCCAAATGACCATTACATAGTAATTTGAAGCCCTGTTTGTGTTAGTTGTAGAAACAGCTCAGGACAAAAATATTGGGAAGGAACAGCTCACACTGGTAGACCTATATTAATTATTTAAAAAAAAACAAACAAAACAATGCAGAGCTCAAAGTAACAGCTAACTCTACTGACGAAAAATTCTATAAAAAACTAAAAAGGGGGGGTGACAAGATGGCTCAGCTAGGAAAGATGCTTTCCACAAAGCCTGATCATCTGAATTTCATCCCTAGGACCCACTTAATGAAAGGAGAGAACTGACTCCACAGACATACTGCACAGACCCTCCCCAAATAAATAAATAAATAAATGTTTTAATTTTTAAAATTTCAATTCTTTTAACTTTTAAGTTCTAAATGAAAAGATTTAAAGTTCTAAAGAAAATATTTGATCCACAAATTATAAGACAAAGCTGTGTACCCGAGGTCAAATCATGTAGTGCAAAGCTAAAGTGTGGCCATTAGAACATTGCCTTCTCTACCCAAGTAGATTGGATTTAAATCACTGTAATGAGCTGTAGAGGATTTTGATGAGGCAAAAGCCATGTTGACCCTTAGAACTTAGAACAGGAAGGACATAGAAAGCCAGCAATATCATTTCACATGCAACAGAACCTGTGTTCAGAAGAAGCAAATCATATCTCCCAAAGTAGAAAGCTGGCAAAGATGGACCCAGAACTCAGATCCTCTGAAAAACTCACACCAGTGCTCCCTTTCTTGCCTCTTTTCTTGAATTGCCAAATGAAATCTGAACCCTCAATCCCCTGGGCCAGACACCGAGTGTCGTGTTGCTTGTCTGTGCTTGTGTCTAAGTGTGTGCCTGAGTTTTAACGTCATCTGATTTTTGTTGACTATAGAAGCAACTAAAATAACCCAATGCTATGTTAAAAAAATCTACACAGCAAAATAAAACAAATGAAAGACACTCAGATTTAGTCTAAAGAATGCATATATCCAAACTTTGTGTTCACAATAGTTAAATATGTTTGTTGTGATTCACAGTACACTTGTGACCTTAACTTGACCAGATGTTTCTTGTTATCTTTCCCCCTTAGCACTGACCTTGAGTCTCTGTCAGGTCTTCTCAGTTTTTTGCCCCAGAGCCCACTGATATTACTCAAGTTCATCAGCACAGAGCCACTCCACCGTGCCTTGTCAATGGGAACCACAAATGAACGCTCCCGTGGCCCATCCTTCTTTACTCTTCTCTCTGCCTTTTGCCGACCTTGATGCTTGGCCTGGTAGCCAGGTGTAGGCTTTGGTACTCACTCCTGTTGGAAACTGTGAATACTGTATGCCCAGCAGCAAGTGCCCCCTGTTCTCTCGGCCCCCTCATAATATTAGAAACCACATTTGAAAAGTGTCCCCTTGTCTCTGCATGTCAGTGCCTGGGCCACCTCAGAGAGGACACGAGTTAGACACACCACAGAGAATGGTACTGCTTTCTCTTAGGAGGTCAGGCCCTGTTCCCCTAAACCATTGGTTCTCAGCCATCCTTATGGGATACACCTTAATATGATTCCTTGTGTGGTGGTGATCCCCAACCATAAAGTTATTTTTGTAGCTACTTAACTGTAATTTTGCTAGTTTTGAATTATAATGTCAATCTCTGTGTTTTTCTGATGGTCTTAGGTGACCCCTGTAAAAGAAAGAGGTTATTTGACCTTGGGGGTCGCGACCCACAGGTTGAGAACCACTGCCATAAACTCTATACTAGATTTTGCCCATACTTAGGGTATAAGGTACCCTTTCCTCCTTTGCCACAAACTAAAGAATGGACTTGCTGATACAAGGTCTGCTAAAACCTTATGCGGGCTGGCAAACAGGTTCTTTCGCAGGTTACTTAGTGTCTCAGTCTTTCCTCTGAAACCTGGATGTAACGATATCCCCCTTATAGAGTTGTTGTGAAGACTGGCAAAAATCATTCACACAAAGCACTTGGCATAGCACCTCACACACACCAGAGCAGCCGTTAGGTCAGCGTTTCTCAACCTGTGGGTCGCGACCCTCACAAAAATTCTGTGCGGATTTACATTATAAGTCATAAGAGTAACAAAATCACAGCTATGGCGTAGCAACGAACTAACTCTGGTTGGGGATCACCACAGCATGAGGCACACTGTATTCAAGGGTCGCAGCACTAGGAAGGCTGAGAACCGCCCTTTAGACGCAGATGCTATTTTTGTTGTTGTTGTTGTTGCTGCTGACACTACAGTGATCACACTACATTGTCTCTTCTTTTTTTCTCCCTAAAATACTTCAGTCATTTGACCTGAAACTTTTTTGTACAAATGCAAGTTTTGTTAATTATAATCTTAACAGAAAAAAGGAGAGATAGTGGAGTCCCTGGTTGGTAGAGAGGTAAGGGAAAGAAGCAAGAAAGGGCAACTTCAAATGAGTTGGCTATCGGCGGCATCTGTTAGAAAAGAAAACATCCTTTCGTCTCTTACCCTTTGTATCAAACAAATAAAAGGCTCTGTGTTTTCAATGACGTTTTCTATTTGCACGTAAGGTGTACAGGTGTTGCAAAGAGTCTCCAGGATAGTTGACAGCTCTGGGAGTGAGCTGAGGGGTGAGCTGAGGGCCGGGCATTGCAGATTCACACCCACATGTGTTAATGAATGGATGTGTTGCAGAATCCTGGACCCTCTGCAAAAGAGACAATTCTGTCCATCCAAGCCAGCAAAATTCATCCAGCAGGTCTAAACTGAAGGCAGGAAATCTTCTATCTTCCTACATGTAAAAAGAGATCTTAGCTCCCAGGTATGCAGAGAGGTTCATTTTTATAATTTCAAAGGCAACTCAAAAGGACCTTTAGTCACACCTCTATTACTTGTTAGCCAGAAGCACTGACTAGAGAAGGGGATTTTGTCTGCCTAGATTCTGAAAACAGCTTAAATTGTTACCAGAGCAAAGGAGAGCAGAAGACATCAGAGTCCAATCAATTCCAAGGGAAGAACTGGAAGAGCTGCCAGACTAAAGTTCCCCAGGAGAAAGGGTAAGAAGAAAGTGATAGCCAGAGGAAATGGTGACAAACTTAAACAGTGAAAGGAATTCTGAGGTGTGGTAACGTTCTAGGGGGAGAAGGTAACACCTGAGAATGGGCTGCTGAGCTAGGACCCTAGCAGCCCCTCTGTTATGGAAGGTGCTTCACTCGTGGAGTGCTGGGGTCTTCTTGGGATAGCTAGGCACCAGTCAAAATATCTATCTATCTATCCATCCATATCTTTCTCTGTCTGTCTCTGTCTCTTTCTCTGTCTCTCTCTGTATGTATGTGTGTGAGAGTATGTTTCTGTCTCCTGACTCCCTCTGTCTCTCCTCTCTCTCTCTCTCTCTCTCTCTCTCTCTCTCTCTCTGTGTGTGTGTGTGTGTGTGTGTGTGTGTGTGTGTGTGTACAACAGAGACAGAGACACAAAGAAAGACTCATTTACACACTGAACAAAGAAACAGAATTTTGCATTTAGGAAAAAAAGAAATGCAGTTGGCCCTGAGTGTAGGATGCTAAAGCACTCCGAATGCTCTGAGGAGCTGGAATATAACATCATGATGCATCCAAACAAACGTGGAGAGCAGTGGAGTAAATGCCCTGGTCTGAAGTTCTCTCTGTATGTGCTAAGAGGAACTAATACATCGGTCTCAAAGCTCACACCACACAATAAGCCAATAAATCAGAATCTTGAGGTGGAGAGTGAGGAAGGAAGGAAATACCAAGATGTCCTTTAGCTCCATCAGCTTGCCAGCTAAGTTTGAAGACCACTGGTCTAGGCTGGGTGCAGTAACCCACACCTGTAATCTTATGGAGGGAGCTAAAGCCAAAGGATCCCAAGTTCAAGTCCAACCTGGTTCTGTAATGAAAACTGCATGGAAAAAAAAAGATAGAAAAGCAAAAATCAAAATTAAACAAGTCTGTACATGTCACCCAAGTTACCCTGTGAGCTTGTTTCAGCCTAAAGAGGTGGTGGGTACTCAGCTTAGAAAGCAAACTTCAATGTATGTTTTGTTTTTGTTTTATTTATTTGTTTGGTTGTTGTTGTTGTTTTAAGAGAGGAGTTCTCTGTGTAGTCCTGGCTGTCCTGGAACTCACACTGTAGACCAGCCCAGAGGTCCACCTGCCTCTGCCTGCACAGTGCTAGGATTAAAGACGTACCACCCAGCTAACTCAGTCAAGGTACCTTTCTTTTAAACAGCATCTTCCTTGGGAATCTCAATATACACAAAACCAAATAAAGACAATATCTATTTTATAGAAACAAGAGGAGGAGTTTAAAAGGAAGAACCACTGCCCCAGATCTAGCTGGCCCATCAATCAACCACAGGATCACTAGCAGCTGGACATCCTCTGGCTCAACTTTTGCACATGTGCAGTAAGAGGTGGGAGCACTGCTCTGGAGGAACCTCATTTGAGAAGCCTGTCAGCCTGACATTTGAGGGGCTGGCAGCAGCGCAGGTGTAGTCAGATTACAGAAAACAGGAGGTTTCTGCACAGGCACACCCCTCCTGTTTCTTCGGCTAAGCCTGCAGCAGGGTCTCCTCTCCTGCAATGAAATGTACTTAAAATGACTTTATTTGTTTTACAGTCTCGAGGCACCCCCCCCCCAAGGTAGCCTCAGGAGTCCCTTCATTTCATTAACATTAAATCAACAAGTTGACCTTCTTTCTCCTTCTCTCTAGCAGGATTAATGGATTTGGGCTTGATTTGTGCATCTAGGGGCTAAACCTCTTGCTGAGAAAGCTAGCAGGCTTGACTAATTCCCAGAAGTGCTAACTTCATAAACTCACTTTAAGCTTAAGATTAAAGATAATGACTTCACAGTGGCTGAACGATATTCACGATGCATCGAAAAAAGACAAATAAAAAGACAAATATACTTAATAAAATAACACTGTAGTCTGTATATGAATTTTATGCTTGGGAAAAGACTCAGTTCTGTGCATGTTAAAAGGAACCCTCTTAAACACTGCAAGAGAATTAGATTATAGACTTATATCTATAAAAGAATGCTGACAGTTATATTTTAAGCAGAAAAAAATTTACAATTAGATTACCATAAATATGCTAATAGAAGACACAGTGGTGTGAAGCTATGACATGGTGGATTTCTGAATGTAATTTTTTTCTCTAAGAAGCAAATCTACTATTTGAGACCAGATACTGTCTATAAAGAATCCCCTACATGACTTCATACTTTTTAAATTCCAGGCAGTCTTAAATTCAGAGAACTCTGAATATAAAGGAGACAAGGGAGAAAAAATACAATATTTCCAGACCATCTGACAAGACTACATGAAAAGCTTTTGATCAAAGGGTCTTAAGTACACTTTACTGGTGTGACAAACAACATTTTTATCCCTTTATTAGATTTATTTTTCTTCTGAAAACTGCAGTGGCCAGGGCATGATCTGTGAAAGAAAGCTGGCAGGGTTGTGTGCTTTGATTCCTAATTAACACCTTCAGTCTCAAAAGAGAACCAACAGAAATACCATAAAATGTTACAGCTGCATTGTGATTCCGCTTGGTTGGTTTGTTAAAAGTCGGCTGGGCATTGGCAGCTGCAGTAAAGGGAAAACTCAATGGATGTTTTGTATTGTGCCCACTGAAGTGGAAGAAGGCAACCATTTTATTTTTCAAATGGGCAGCTGCAGAGGAACGGTTTAAATGGAGCTAAGTATAAGATTTACTGTTAATTTCTAGTAAATAAGCAATGAAAATTAAACTAGCGCTCCAGTTTTTACAGCCACATAGCGGAAAGGTTGTGGAAGAAAAATTTAAGGCCAAGAATCTTGAAATGTCTTAGCAACTAATTTGGGGGAATCCATCAATAAGGACTGGCATTCGTTTAGAATATCAAAATACGCTTTTTGAAAAAGGCAAGCAAGCCAAAGCTTTAGAGACTGGCCATGCCACTTGAAAAGGTAAAGATATATCTTTCCTGTCATTGGTAATACAACTCCCTCGTCCCACTTTGCTGAATCCCTAAAATTTGTTCAGATGGGAACTGAATAAGATTCCGTACACCCCCACCTCACTTATTTTAGAGAGCATGGAGTTGAATTTTGCCTTGGGTAGGGGAATAAAAGAAGCATTTAACTCTAGTCAGATAAATCTCACTCACATTCAAAAATGCAATTAAGGAAATATGTAAATCTAGATGTTTCATCAAATGCTAGCTAAGGGGTTACTAGTTCTTTCTGAGCACAATGACTGAACTAAAGGACTTCAGTGTCTATGTAAGAACCATTGTCCAAGCCACAGACCCTGTTGGAATCAGAGTCTGGCCTGGCCGTGGGAAATACCTACATATTTGACACAGACCCTATTTCTGAAAGAAAAGGAATGGAAGAGAAACTATGGAGATTTTACTGTTACGTTCTAATCAGCCACAATCTGCCTAATTTGCTTTGATCAAAAAGATAAACTAATTTTTCTATGGGCTGGATAAAAATAATTAGGGAGGTACCGCTTTCATGCTGTTTCAAAGGGACTAAAGGGGACCAGAAAGTGTAATGGAGGGGTCTATATACATCTTTCCAGCTCATCTGAGAGCATTGTTCATTCAAAATGGGACTCTGACACAGGAGCAGATCCCCGTCTCCAAACAGCTTTATGGGTTGCAGAACAATCAGAGACCCAGGAGTCTTCCAGGCTCTAGGACAGGGCAAAAAGTACCATAAGGGATTTATAATTGGTGCCCACATCAAGTACTCCTGTTCTTACTTAGGAACACCCTTACCTTTGTGTGAAGGGGTTCGATTGGTTGCTAATCCTTAAACCGTATTGGTTGATCCTGCACATCAGGGTTCTTCAAGAAAGTTGCTGGAAAGATTGGCTTCGTTCCTTTGAACCCTAAGCTGCTGCTTCTCTGGTCACACAGATGTAGCCAGTTCCAGATCATGCCGTTGTGGGTGCACTAACCTAGGGTCTGAGATGGAGCTGTTGAGCTAAGCCCGATCCTGACTTCTCAGATGCTTTCACCAGCTGCCTGGCCGTGTTTGTGCCAGCGTACAACCTCAGCCACCCTGCTTCCTCCTCCCCCACTTCTCTGAACCCCAAACACAAGTAGTTATTAGATCAGAGGAACAGATTGCAGAGTATGGGGTTTTATTCTGTTTCTTTCAGAGAAATCTACTATTAAGTGTTCTTTTTTTTGTTGTTGATATGACCTTCATGTTACTTCCTTAGCTAAACTGTCGTACTAGATGTGGTTATCTGTAATCCTGTTTTAAATTTAATTGCTTTTTTTTTTCCTTTGGCTGCTAATCTCCTTAGATACCAAAGAGTACATATCAGGTTGTGGTATAATATCTCTAATAAAACGAATGGTTCTTTTAAAAGGGTTAAAATTCACTAGGTTGTGATGCTATGTTTTGTTTCTTTAAAGATAAATACATGCATACATACATACATACATGCATTAAATATATCTACAGAAATCATTACTTCAGAATAATTACAAAGGAAGCTATAAGATGTAGGTTCAAGACCACTATCCTACTTGGTTTTTGTAAATTTTGTCAATTTGGTTAACATTTACTTGTGTATTTCTCCTTTTAAAGAGAAATCTGTAGCCAGCACATATTTTAGCTCCTTTAACATTGTTTTAAAAGTTCTTAGTACTAGCAATGCTTGAAACTTATTTATACTTTCTTACCAACATCCCTAGGTCTGAAGATGATAGCAATCGATTGCAGACAAAAGGTCACTACAAGGCTGTGAAGAGACCTTTAATGTTGGTGACCTCATGTTCCTTCCTTCTTCTCCAGTCACTCGGTCCTTCACTCCCAAAAATGATAATCTATTATTGCCCTTTGGATGCCGGATGATAAGAACAGAACAGTGTGCAATATGAACCCAGCTTGTAGGGAAAACCAACATTGAGTAGCGTCCTTAAAATTTTAAGACTATGAAAGGGTTCTGATGGTGAAGAGGAGGGCCATAAAAGAGAACTTAGCTGGGTTCTGGTGGTCAGAGAACAGTTCCCTTAGAAAGGGATGCTGAAGGAGCCTTGAGGGTGAATTGGAGACAGGTGAGAGACAGGGAAGTATTCCAAGCTGAGATTTCCTAATAGCTTAGTTCTCATCCACGCTATAACTGCAACAACCACATGGAGATAAGGACCAGCAAGTGCTCTACACTTGGGAGAGCCTAAACAGCTAACCCCCAGGGACAGGATCCACTCCTAAGACCTGACCTATGATTGCTACAAGGCCTGTTGCACAAATATTTTTAAAGAATGTTACAGTAAAGGGTTCTGCAGTTATGTTCTGTTCTCATTGATGTGCCTCTGCCTTACTGTGTTGTGGTTTTACTAAGCCCGTCTCATTATTTCCAGTACTTCTGAAACATAACTATGAATTCATTTCTTTGTACCAATAGTCTGGGAGGAAGGGTAATCATGTTGTCTGAGCCTATATACATTTTTTCTACCTTAAGTAGAAACACAAAACCCAGGGAGATAGAACCTTACTTCCCACTGTGAGTAGTGGCAAGATTTTAATAGTTTCTCCTGTAATTCAAAGTAAACCTTTCCAGTTTTTGTTTGAGGAGGGGAAACCTAGTCAAACATAAGAATACATAGTTACTTATTGGCTCAATTATTCAGCTAAGATGTTTGTATCAGATGAACCAATTATCAGATAGGTTCTAGAGTAGGAACAAGTATATAGAAAACCAAGCATATAGAAAAGGCCTCTGATCTTTAGAGTTTGGTTGTTAACTGAATAGTAGAGATTGGAAGACAAAAGTGGACCACAGTGCTTCAGAATGTGTTTGTGAAATCTTGTACCATTTGTTCAGTCTGGAATTAAGAATTGCCCCTGCAAGCTGGGCAATGGTGGTGCACGCCTTTAATCCCAGCACTTGGGAAGCAGAGGCAGGCAGATTTCTGAGCTCGAGGCCAGCCTGGTCTACTGAGTGAGTTCTAGGACAGCCAGGACTACACAGAGAAACCCTGTCTTAAAAAACCAAAAAAAAAAAAAAAAAATTGCCCTTGCAGGCTCATGTTTTACATATGTGGGTCTCAACTGTCATTGCTAGTTTTAGAGCTATAGAATTTTAAGAAGTAGGGGCTGGTTGGTGAAATAGGTCACTAGGAATGGGCTTTGTGGTCCATTCCTGGTCCACAACCTGACCTGTATGCTATGAACTAGGCTGACCCTCCTATGCCTTTCTTGACATGATGGACTGCAACCTTTGAGACTATGAGCTGAAATATCGCTTTCCTCCTTTGGTATGTTGGGCACAATGAGGTAAAAGCAATATTAAAACTCGGTACCGGAAAAGAGGGATCACTGCTGTGATTAAATGTAATTATGTGCCTCTTGGGTCTTTAAAATCGGTTTATAAAAGAGGAATGTGGTAGAGTTGGGAGAAGCAGATTGGACAAGTCTTAGAAGGTTGTAGGAAGGAGCTTACCGACGAGGACTTTAGAAGACCAGAATGCTGGTAGGAATGTACGCAGTGATGACGAGCGTCATCAGGGTTCAGATGGGAACATAACTATTGGGAATTGAAAGAGGCACCAAGTTGCATCCTGGCCAAAAAAAAAAAAAAAAAATTGTTTCCATTCCACCCATGTCCTAAAAATTTGGCAGAGGGATTTTCAAGACAGCATGGTACTCAGGCTGCAGAAAAGAGCTGTGACATGCTTTTAGCCAGTTTTATAGTGAGAATCAGGAGCCAAGAAGAGGTGTGGGAGGCCAGATGTGAAAAGCACCGTGTGTGGGTACCCACCATAGGCAGAGCAAAAGCAGACAATGATGCTCTGTTACAGCAATTAGCACCATTGAGGGGAAGCTGTCACACTCAACACTGGAACAACAGCAAAGGTGTTTTGAGGGCTAGATCCCACCTGTTGAAAGGTGCAAAAGGTAGAAAATCGTTTGAAAGACTTTTCAAAGAGAATTCTGAAGGAGCCTCTTCTGGCAAAAGTCCACTTAAGAAAGTGATTTCCCTGATTCAGATACTCAGAAGCCACCACAGTGGTGGTCCAAAGGGGCCTGGTTACTTCTCAAGATGGTAGAGGAACCAGCATCATCCATATGGTGTTCATTTTACAGGTATGCAGACTGAAAGAATTACAGGGTGGTGGAGTCTTAGGCCAAGTTTTCAGAGAAACGCCTAGGATGCCAGGAAGTGCATCGGAGGGTCAGAGTCCCTGGTACCCGTAAGAAAGAGCAGACTATATGTGCAACTCCGAGGGGAGTTGCTTCTAAACGTGAAGTTGAAATGTTTCGTAGAAAATAATGTGTATTAGTCAATTTTTGTCACTGACAAAAATATTGCTATACACAACTTAAAAAGAGGAAGGATGAACCTGACCCATACTTGAGAAGTTTTCAAGGCAGCTGGAACCACTGTTCCTGGACCATCGATAGCCAGGACCTCATGGTGGGAAAGAGTGTCTCATCTAGTGGCAGTCAAGAGCAAGGGAGAAGGAGGGCCAGGAACAAGGTATGTCTTTCTAATGCATGCCCCAGGGACCTACTTAGTCCAGTTAGACTCCATCTACCAACTTCCACACCTCCCAGCAGCACCAGATTACAGACTCATCAAGGGACTAATCGGTTGAGTCTAGTTGAATCCTGTCAGTTTCTAGAAGCTATTTACCTGTCAACCAAGTTTGTTACACATGAGCCTGCTTTATATTTAGATCGCAGCACCTTGCTACCTAAGGATAGCATACAGAGAGGCAGTCTTCCAGAAGGCTGAAGCCACATGAGCAGAGACATAGAAAGGACATTTCTCTATGGGGAGATATATTTTCAGATTTTCTGAATGAAGAAAAAATGATTAGAAATGAAACATGCAAATACATACATGCACAGACATACACATATACACACACAAACACATCATACACACACAAACAGACATATATATCATACATACATACACATACATCATACATACACACATCATACACACAGAGAGACACACCATACACACACATACACACATACATCATTCACAAATCCACACATACACACACATACACCACACATACACACACACACCATCATACACACACAAACACACACATACATCA
>JADRCH010000263.1:1427674-1443286 GCA_019843965.1 Rhynchomys soricoides
ACATACATCATACACACAAACACACACGCACACCTACTGAGAAGAAAAATACTACAAGTTTAGAGGCTAATTTGGCTAACATTAAGAATGTTTAGTACCAGTCACAACTTCTGCCTGCTAAAGAGAGTTTTGGGGGCCTTATTCAATCTGTTCTTCAAATCATGGGGCCCTTCACCGATCTCCAAGATTCTAAGGCTCTACACTTCTATCTTCAGTAGCCAATTGTTAATCATATGCTTAAGAGGTAGCATTTGCCCTTTCTGATATGTCATCTGCAAATGAGAAAATGTATCCAGTGCCCATTTTAGTGCAAATATTGACCTGGATTAACTAATAAGGAAACTTTACTTGTGCATGAATGAATGCCAACCACATTTGAATGGGCAGATGTTGCATGCCCCTAAACCAGTGGGAGGGGGAAGAAGAATGAAACTGAGTTTCTTCCACAAGTGGCTTCCTTTCTCAAGACTCATCCACCTTCAATTCTTCCATCTTGCTTCATGGTAACATTTCAAGCCATCCTTATACAAACCTTCCATTTCCTGCTGTAAAGTAGAGTTGATTTCCTGAGCAGTACACTGGAGTCTACAGGTTGCTTTTTCTAGACCAGTGGTTCTCATCCTTCCCAATGCTGTGACCCTCTAATACAGTTCCTCTTGTTGTGATGACCCCAACCATAAAATTATTTCATCACAACTTCAAAATTGTAATTTTGCTATTATTATGAATTATAATGTAAATATCTGATATACAGGATATCTGGTATATGACCCCCCAAAGGGGTCATGATCCACAGGTTAAAAACCACTGGTCTAGACCTCTGGACTTCCAATGACCTCTGACCCTACCCTCCCTCTTCTCTCATGTCTCAGAAATGACATTCCCTGTCTCTTTACAAATCTTATCTCAAAGCTGACATTCTATTCCCCTTCAGTCTTCGGGGCCCGTAGCCTATTCCTTGTACAAACTTTTACTGAGCATGTGCTGCACAAGTTGCCACAGGAAGACACAAGTGAAGAAATATCTACCCATCCATTTGTAGAAGTTGGAAATGAAAAAAGTTGGCCGTGTCCCAATGGGATTAAACTTGGTAACCTGCCATGCTGCTGTCAGGGACAGTATCTCTATGTCCTTTTAGTTCCTTGTTGTCACCTATTTGCCATGATGTCTCAGTGCCAAGCATAGCACCTGACATACAGATCATATTAGCGTCTATAAATGGACTGGCAGGATCCTCCATTCAATAAAACGAATGCTCTGTACTCTGCAATTTTCTCAAACTGTTTCCCTCTTTTCTTCTTCCTCTCTCTGCCAACATTCTTGAGATGGAAGCTAGATTCAATGCCTCTGTTTCATTACCACCCTCTCACTCTTTCATGCCCTCCGAGACCAACCTGTCACCCCACCAGCCATTCAACTGAAATTGCCCTCCTTAAAGACCACCAGTGGTTTCCCATCGCCAAATCCAGCTGGCCTTTTATCAGCCCTCAGTCTTCCAGGCTGGCTGTGAAAGATCAGACTCTGCTCTTTAGCCATCCTCCCAATCCTGAGCAGAGTGGGTCGAAGGTTCTGGCTCCAGATAGGGCACATCTTGGAAGGTGTCAGATCTGGATATGGCCACAGTCCAAATGTTCAGTTTCCTTATCTGTAAAATGGGGTTAATAAAGTATGTCATTTGTGTCTGGCACACGACTAGGCTGCCTTCCGGTTCCTCTCTTTGACCCCCTCTCTTTTCACACATGCTCGATCTGCTGCCAAACTAAGCTGTCTACAGCTGATGAGGTTACATCTCTTACACAGGGACTAGACACAACAAATGCAGAGCCCTGCCTTCAAGTCATCCACAGTAACTGGTACCATTTTCTCAATTAGTGATCAAGGAGGGAGGGCCCCTTGTGGGTGGTGCCATCCCTGGGCTAGTAGTCTTGGGTTCTATAAGAAAGCAGGCTGAGTAAGCCATGGGAAGCAAGCCAGTAAGCAGCATCTCTCCATGGTCTCTGCATCAGCTCCTGCTTTCTGAACTGCTTAGTTCCAGTCCTGACTTCCTTTGGTGATGAACAGCAGCATGGAAGTATAGGCTGAATAAACCCTTTCCTCCCCAACTTGCTTCTTGGTCATGATGTTTGTGCAGGAATAGAAACCCTGACTAAGACAAATTGGTACTGCAACTCAGAAGGCACTTTGGAACCTGAGAGTCTGACAGCCCCCTGTGTTCCTTGGTCCCTAACTAGCTGTCATTTAATAACTGTTTATCCATTGTCTTAGTGCATCTTTGTTAGAAGAATGAAATGTTGGTTTCATCTACAGCTAAGGTGCTTAGCTCTAAATGCTATTATTGTTATCTTTCTAATCCTGTTTTGCCACATTTTCCTGTCCAAGTTTCCTATACTGTTCATGCAGACAGGACTGGGCCCCATTTCCATTTAGCTGTCCATCCTCCCCCCACCTCTGTGTCCTCTGGCTGAAATGGCTCTCTGCCCACCTCCATGTAGGAAAATGTGCCAGACCTCCCTCAAGTGCCATCTCCTCATCCATAGCTGGGGGACTCCTGTCCCACCACTGATGTCGAATATTGTCTTTTGGACCCCTAAAATTTTCTCCTCACTCTTCCCTGCCCCACCCACTGGTTTAACCTTTATACATTGGCCAATTGTGTCTTCCTCTAGCCAGCCTTGGCCATGCCTTACCTTATTAAAGACATGTCATGCCTAAACATGGTTCGATTCGTCAAACTAGCATCTTTACCCAGGGCTTCACAGCACTTCATCAAAACATTCCAGGTAATATTAGATGTACCATCTGCCAACCAGTCTGCAGGACAAATTCCTGCCAAAGCAGCTGAGTCTGTAGGGGGCTTGCACTTTAAGGATACTAATGTATCGCTAGCTAGATGAATTTATATATCAACCTTAAAGGAGAAAAAAAAAAAAACTCAACTCTTAGTAATTTGCAGCATATTTAGTCCCTTAACAGATGAAGGGACTTTGCATAAATATTTCCATACATTTGCATATTTCACTCCAGTCCACTGGTTCATAATGGCAGCAAAAAGTCCATGACCACTGAGGTGTGTCTGTCATCTTACTCCTGGGTACCACCCACAGTGACTTCGATTTGGAAAAGAGACATGTTCTTGGATGATGTCACAGGTGCCCAGGGTTGCTGACTGCACACTCTTGTCGTTGTTGTTGTTGTCATTGTTTAGGAACACATAAATTGTTAGGTTTTTTTATATTAAGTTAGCTCTTCAATGTTTAACAGAGTATTAAATTCATTCTTTTTATTCTTCCCCTCCTCTCTTGTCTCGTCTCACACTTCCTATCAACCAACCACATACCTGTTCCTTTCTCAGATTCATGACTTGGCTTAGTTTCACCAGGGCCATCTGTGTGACCATTGGATCAGGATTGCCCGCTGGAGCCTGGTGGACTCACTAGTGGGCACACAATCGAAAGCAATGACTCCCTTTTTTGCTGAATCTATGGTCAAAAATAGTTTAGCAGTGAGAGATAGTGACCCCTGAGCCCTCCATCTTTGCTTGGCTGTTGATGGGCCCAGTGAATTTTAACAGGCTAGAGACGGGGAGGACATGTGTTGTCTGAACAAGTACGCCCAGTGTCTTAATTAATTCATTTAAGCAAGATTATTGAATTTTAAAATTCTGGGAATTTCATTTTTAATTTTCATTTGATTTTTTTGTTTGAATTACAAACGTTGGGGGTATAGTTCAATTGGTGGCTTGCTTGATTAACATGTACAAAGCCCCGAGTTCCATCCCAGTACCACATACACTCTGGAAACTCCTCTGGAAGGCGAAGGAGAAGAATTGGAACTTCTGGTAATCCCCCAGTACCTAAGCTTGGAATCTATGAGATCCAGTCTCAAGGAGGGGGAGGGGTGGGGGAGGGGGAGAGGGGGAAAGGGGGAGGAGAAGGAGGTTAAGGAGGAGGAGGAGGAGGAGGAGGAGAACAACGGGAATGTAGATTAAAAAGAAACCTTTCCTGGAAACAGATTTAGATGTGGATATTTAAGAAGCAGAAAAAAATCTCCTATGTAGGAAGATTAGTATGGAGGTAGGGTTGGGAAGTCGATGCCATTAAACTGAGATGAAGTTGCATGCATGCAGTCCCACAGGGAGTGCTAAGGTTGGGGTGGCCCTCACAAGGGTTCCTCTATAGTCTCATATTGACTGTGAGTCCCTCTCTCTCCTTCCCAGAGTGTGACCTTGAGCAAGGAGGCTACAGCAGCCAGGGCAGTCAGTCTCTTTGAGCCCTAGCTGTGGAATGAGAAATCCAGTCCTGAAAGGAGGCAGCTGTCCAGCCGAACATAGCATCTCCTACCTCTGGTCTAGAAAGGCTTTGTCTACAAGAGGGAGAGGACAGGCATCAGGGATCTCACCTCACAGGGAGCCAACGCCACTCGAAAAGTGCTCTGCCGCCAGTAAGAGCCCAAAGTGTCTCACAGTTTAATCCTCCACTTTCTATCTCATAGGCTCCTTAAACGTCAAAGCCAGTACTTCTCCATCGGCATCACGTATACATTTGTGCGTCTTCATCCTCACAAAGGATGGGGATGTTCCTTGGCTTTCTTCCTCTACTTTAAAAAGAAAACGCTGTGCCCCAGAAGTTTTCATTAGGTCACAGGATACAGCCTCAGAAGGCTACTACAGTGGCTCACCCCCGTCTCCCATTCAGCCAGGTAAACTTCCTCTCTTCTTGCATCTATACCCTCTTTGTCCACCAGGTAGGGCCCTGTGATCTAACACCTGGAAAGCATGCTTCTTAATTCCTCTGTTAGAAACTTCCCTCTTAACACCATCTTTGGGTAACACAAACTGATTAAGTGGAAATGGGAAAACAAACAGTCTCTAGTAATCCACAGTGCAGAGGTTATCAAATGGCCACTTCCTAACACCTTGGGAGAATCTAAATAAAAATAACTCAGCGAGCTGGCCAACTGGCAGCGAGGATATTTTGTTGGTCTTCGGCTATGAAGTCTTAAGAAGCAGGAGGCGCACCTGTCCCATACCTCTTTGCCTTGCGCAATGTCTAGCACACGGTTAGAACTCAATTGAATGAGATAATTTTTTAACCAGCACTGCACCTGGGAAGGCTGGCAGGCTGCCACCAACTGGAAGGCTGTTGTTCATCAGTGATTTCTGTGCCTTTATGTAGAAGTAGAAAGTCATGAATTACAGCATCCAGACAGACTGCTATGAGGATTAGCCATTGAATAGAACAGGTTTTTTCCCCTGTTTGTGTTTTTTTAATGAGGATAAAATATACCAGTATAATCCTACTTTACGATCTCAGCAAGAGAATGGTAGGAGCCAGGAGGACTAAGCAACTATGTTACTTCTGTATCATCGACCCTGAAAGGGCTTAACATTCCTTCATTTCATTTTAGCAAAGAGTTTCTTTCACTAAATAAAGTTCAAAAACATTTTACTAAACTTGCAATCACTTCTGACTGCTCGTAAATATTGGCCGGCACGGAACTGAGGATGTTTTGTGGAGTAAAGTCACCCTGTGTTGATACTTTTAAATCCTGTAGGAACAAGATGGAGAAATGGGTGGTAAATGTGGCAGATTAAACCTAAAAACCATAAACTTGTTTGGAGATTAAGGAGGTAATAAAAGAGACATCCCGCATCTATGGGTCTTTATGAGCACTCTATTCTGCGGTCGGGGTTCTCTGCAAAACAAGAGAATAGACTCGACGTTTGACTTGTACTTTTCCCTGTCTGTCTTAGGATTTTGCGAGTTGAATCTAATAGAGAAATCTGGCAAGTTATAATGAATTGAAAAATGGAGATGCTTTCCTTTGGTTTCCAAGGTCTGGCTGTCATTCTTAGATATTCGAAATTTAAAGAAACTAGAGTCAGGAACATAACTTTGGCTCTTTCGAGAGCTATTTATTTAGTGAAACTGGTACCATTCTCTCCTTGGAAGTAAAATGGTTGCAGCTTTCTTTGAAGGTGATCTTGAGCGATAATGAGGGTTACCAAGATATTTATTTGAGGTAGGGTCTGAATACTTGGAGGAGGATGAAGGCCAAAAAGAAAATAATGTGTATCTATCTTTGAAAATTGAAAATAGCTACCATTTATGATGTGCCAGATTTCACATATGTTAACTTATTTATTTCTAACATCAAACCAGTGGGGTTTGCTCCTAGTCCATAAATAACGAAATCAGAGAGTTGAGGAATTTTCCAGGATTGCAAACATAATGAACAGTGGGGAAGTAACTGAATAGAGAGCTGTCTAACTCTGAAGCTGGTGCTTTCCCCAAGACTCCATGAAGACTTTCCAAATGTCAACTTGGCCTTAATATTAGCTGTGATGACCATTTTAACTGTCTTTTGGAAATTGTGAAGTCACGTTAAATGTGGTAAGGGCAATTGTACATTTGAGAAAGTCTTGTTCAATATTATCCTGGTGAGTGCTTTTCATGGTAACTTTTGCATGAAGAATTGGAAGGATAATAAATGCCATAGGGCTCAGTCCTAAAGATATGGGATTGCTTGCTATTGTTTGCCCATTTGTGTGTGTGTGTGTGTGTGTGTGTGTGTTTACAAATGTGTATTCATGTCAGAGCAGGAACATGCACAAACACCCAAAAGCAGCTAGCTGACAACATTGCTTGTCATTCCTCAGGCACCGTACACTTTGTATTTGGGGACAGGGATCTCTCAATGGTCTGAAACTCACCAAGTAGGCTAGTCTAACTGACCAATGGGCTCCCAGGAATTTCCTTTTGTACACCTCCCCAGCACAGCAATGACAAATACAAGCCACGACGTTTGGCTCTTTTACATGGGTCCTGGTGGTAAAACTCGGGTCCTCAAGCTTACAAAGCAAGCCCTTCACCAATGGAACCATCCTTTCAACTCTGTGATGTAATGTTTAATTTCTGCATCATAGATGGTTGATTGGCATTTCATCCATATCTCTGATTATCACGACCTTCCTGTGGTCATTCTGTCCAATTCCGTTTATTAGCTGCATGCAATTTAGGGATTATTAGTGACTTCTAAAAATATCTTAAAATTATATTTTTATGATATAATTAAAGCTGATATGTCAATTGATGACAACTTAGCAGGTCACATGGCAATGCCATCAACAGTCATTTCAGTTGCCACAATCCTAAATATTGTACCCAGAAACTACTTTTTTTTTTCATGAGAATTCTGTATCTCATTGTCTAGTAGGGTCCCTAAGTGAATGTCCTTTAACTTCCTGTGACACCAAAGCTTTGTATTGTTCATGCAAAATCTGCATCCAAGATTTCTTAGAGCTTAATCTGAATTCTTATTAATTCTCACAGGATTTCTGTAAAGTTGAGACAGATGGTTTTAAACATAGAACAAAGGACACTAGGTAATATTGATATCTGATCAACTAAATGACAGAGGAAAGTTAACTGATCATTAAATGTCTCTAATGCTTTTATCTTTGTCTATTTTAATTTGTTTCTGTTTCGATTGACAGAAACTGTGCAGTAAATAAAAAGAAAAGCCCTAGTAAACAAGACAATACACAGACAGGTGCATGTCCTTGAGCAAAACCACTGAAGCACTCAGAAAACTAAAATAAGACATATGTGTGAAATGGTAACAATTGCCCAGCTGAGTTGACCATCTAAGGCTTTACTCTGAGCTGATTATATCTGGTAGAGAAGAGAACAAACTGAAGTTTAGAAAAGCAGGATTTGAGAAATTGACTAAAGAATGTCACACTCTAGGCTCTGTAGCAAAAAATAAAAATTAAAAACCATGTTTGGCACACAGTTAAAGAGTTGAAATAACAGCCTGTGAACACTATGGAGAAATGGCTCCATACCCAAGGTGAAGGCTGATGTCTCAGTCTTGAATGAGCCTTCTAATGAAGGCATTATCTAAACTCTGAAAAAGTTTACAGTGGTCCTACCCAAAGATTAATGGGAAAAGCCAAAACTTTGAGTTCGCCCATTTGCAGAGACAATTTCCAAGATTTACTGGTGGTTGACAAATGCCATGTAAGCATTTGGGGTCAGCCTTGTGCTTTTGAAAGGATCTTAAGGGAAAATCCTCCTACTCTAAAAGATGGTGGTGAAGTATCCCTGCGTCCCCCCGGGGATGGGGGGGGGGAGTCCTATCTTTTCTCTCATTCATTTATTGCTATTTCTTCCACAAATGCAAGGCTCAAAAAAGGAGAGCAGTGAGCCTTCTTTGAATACACCTCTATGTTAAGACCATACTTACATGGTATGATTCGTCAGTTAAGGTTACATAAACTCTTGCCAGACAATTGTACAGAAATAGGATAGTTTTGTTCAGTTTCTTACTGTTACTATAGGAATTGTAACAGCTCCCCAATATTGAAACTATAATGTAACATTGTCCAAATAAGGAACCAATGCTTATGAAGGTGCTTCAATGCTTCAATGTTTGAAGGTGTTTGGATTTTTTTTTCAGCTTTGATATTTTAGTCTGGCCTTAATTTTTATTTATATTAGTGTATAGATTATTTTAGATTTCTATAATACCATTGCCCATATATGTGTTGTTAATCATATTTTTGTTTGGTTAGAATTTTTGCTGGTTTCTTTATTACTTTGGTTGATGAGTGCTAGGAATTGAACTGAGGCTCAAGTCCAGGGCAGCTACATTCTCTACCATTGACCTACACTCCAACCCTATGAATCAGATTTTAGTGAACAGAGGCAGCATTTTTCTTTCTAGTTTCATTCCTCTGTGCATTGAGTCATTGGGTTTTTGGATGTGTGGGGAGCTGGAGGGGGGAGTTTGCTCAGTCTAAAAAGTATCAAATTTCTGGAAATTGTATCAAACTATCTTCCTAGAGCAAAAGTCTGAATGCAGTTTTAAAATGTATCCAGTTGTAATTAAAATTGTGTTAAATTAAAGTTGTGTTAAAATTACCCCCATCCCATCCTTCGTCCTTGCCTTGCGCTTCCTGGTGAAAACCAGAGGTGATTTCATGAGCAGGAAGCCAGTGCCTCCTCCCATGATCCCAAGGAAGTGTGAGATGAGTCACACCGTGTGTTGGGTCATTCCCCATGCCCTTGTCACAGCCACTGGGTTCTAGAGCCCTGGCCTTGATTGCCCATTTCCCTGGGCTTCTGACAGTGATCTGACAGGAGGTGACACTGGCACAAAGAAGCCAAGAGGAGGCAGGAGCCGGGAGTGAGGCTGAAGCGGAGAAACTGAGAGACGCCTGTGAAGTGAAAGATGAAACGATGAACACACGAAGGCTTAGAGCCGCTTCTCAGCCGGCGTCTGTCAGCCACTCCTCCCCCAAACTCTGGAAGAAATGCCCCCCTCATCTGCCGTGGTAACAATTAAAGACCCAGTGCCACACAAGAAGGCAGGGTTTTTGCAAGGTACCACAAGTCCGGACACATCAGCCCTTTCCTGCTTCTCCTTTCTTACCTGGATGATTGGCAACACTCCCTGTGGGTGGCCTGTCCTCCAGTTCAACCTCCAGGCCGCCACCACGGCTGAAGTTAAAAACTTCACTGACTCTACTGCGCCCACAATGCTAGCAGCATCCACTGGGTCGTAAAATATTAAACAGTACCGTTCCAATTCCCTTTCAGCCCTTCTGGCTTCATCGATGAGAACATTAACATGAAATAAAGTTGACCTTCAACGCCTCTCCCAGACCCACCAGCGTCTCTTATTCCAGGGAGAACCAGCTTCAGGCTTAGCTTGATTTGGCTTACCTAACCAGAAATCTGAGAGAAGTTTACTTAGGTTGCTTGGTATCCACTATAGATGTTCGGTTCCCCTCTGCTTATGACAGAGAATATTGGTTTGTTATTTGTGGGTAATAATAGAAGTTTCCCATTTTACTTAACCTCTCTGGGTGCTTTGAATCACTCTCTATCTATATATCACAACGTGCTGTTCAAATTTTGTTGTCCAAGAGACAACTTAAGAGATGAAAGATTCACCGGGCCGTGGTGGTGTACGCCTTTAATCCCAGCACTTGGGAGGCAAAGGCAGGTGGATTTCTGAGTTCAAGACCAGCCTGATCTACAGAGTGAGTTCCAGGACAGCCAGAGCTGCATAGAGAAACCCTGTCTCAAAAAAAAACAAAAAAGAAAAGAAATGAAAGATTAGCTTTTGGATTGCAGATTCAGAGATTTCAGCACTTGGTTCTGTTGCTTCTGGGAGCTGGAGTACCATGGTGGGAAGTCCATGATAGAGGAGACCCACGGTAGAAAGCAGGCTCAGAGGGGGTGGGGAACAAGGTCTTTCTTTCCATATCATCCTGCAATAGTGTGCTTCCTCCAGCTAGGCCTCACAACCTAGTTACCTCCCACTGCTGTCACTGTGTTATAAATCCATCATGAAATTGATCTATTAATGACGGCAGAGAGCTCATGGTCAAATCATTACAATGATTGTATTTACCAACTGGAGAGTGGGCCTTTAACACATGAGCCTTTGGGGTCAGTTTGTTTCTCAACAATAGTATACATATATGCCTACATGTGTATGTGCTCTTACATGTGCAATGTGTATGTGTGCTTACCCACCTTGCATTGAACCCAGAGCCTTGGCCCTGCTAAGCAAGCATTCTGTCACTGAACTGCATCCCTACACTAAGACATGGTTTTCCCATGTAGCCCAGGCTAGCCTTCTACTACCAATTCTCCTGTACCCACTTCCCAAGTACTTCGATTACAGGTGTGTGCCACAAATACATTTTTAACACAAAATAATCCAACACTACTCTTCTATAGCAAAATAAAGATTGAAAGTCACTAAGCAATGAGCAAAGGCCTATACTTCTTAAGTAGTTTATAAATCCCGACATAATCTTATCAGATTATGCAGATCTGCAGATCAACTTAACTCCATGTGCTGGGCTTCCCAGCATCCTTTGGGCCCCCCAATGGATGGATTAGATGTCCCCCCTGCTACCAAGCTGCCCCTCACGCTGTTGTCCACCCAAGTCATTCCTCTTCATCCCCTAAGATCCAGCACAAGGACAAAGATCTTCAACAAAGCCTGTCTGTCCCATAAATTTACCGGGCCTACCCAGGTTGTCCTTAGCTGAAGGAGGGTCCTCACCACTGAGATTACATGGCATCTTGGCTATTTCTTAATTCTAGCCTTTATCTCTTCTGTGATTTCTAAATTACATTTCTCCTGCTATTCTGTAAACTCTACAAAGAGAAGAGATGTGTTCAGATCCCTGGCACACTTGCCTGGCCTGTAGTATTCAGGAAATGGTAGGTTGATGAGGGGCTTTTTGTTTTATTTTGGTTTTGTTTTTTTTTTTTTTAATAAGGAAGATAAATAGAGATGTCAAAGCACCAAAATTTAGCATTACTATAATACATGATTTAAAAATAATACAATTTCCCTTAAGTGCTAAAAAGTGAGTACAAGTTGATGACTGGGTGACTGCAGTGTAGCGTAACCATGCAGTAGGATGCTATTCTGCAACAAAAAGGAATTAAACTGGGGCTGGAGAGATGGCTCAGTGGTTAAAACTACTGACTGCTCTTCCAGAGGTCCTGAGTTCAATTCCCAGCAACCACATGGTGGCTCACAACCATCTATAATGAGATCTGATTCTCTCTTCTGGTGGTTCTGAAGGGAGCAACAGTGTACCCATATACATAATAAAATAAACTTTTTTAAAAAAGGAATTAAACTGATCCAACCTAAATATACATTATGTGTGACTCTACTTACACAAGACGTAGAGAACAGACGAACGTATAGCTCAGGAGCTAGATTCCTTCCTAAGACTGGGGTGGAGTGGGAGAGGATTGGTTAATGATACAGTGAACACCAGCTTTTATTTTGGGGTGGAAATTTTGTAATGATAGATTTTTATGCTAATCAAACAACTCTGTACCTATGGAAAAAATCAATGACTTTTCTACTTTAAATAGATGGACTAGTCATGTCTGAACATGGCTTCTCAGAAAAACCTTTTCTATCAAAGACTGAAAGCTCTGAGCAATATTGCTTGGTTCTGAATTCTCCATAACTTGCTAGTTAGTGATCATGTGTAAGATAATTAATTTCATTGTGGCTCAGTTTATCTCTTGTAGAAAAGAGGTAAGGCTAGTCCCAACATAAAGGAATTTTATGGAAACTGGCTATGACTAGCTAGTGAAATAGTACCACCCAAGAAATGTTAACTGTCACCAATAGTAAAAGAACAGAAGTGTGTTCTGCACTGGGAGAATATGCCTATCCTAATATATTTGTAATATTGTGTCAGAGTTCTTCCAAAAATGGTGGCATGCTGAACATTATGGCACATGCATTCAGTCTCACCACCCAGGAGGATTGTGTTTAAAGCCAACCTGATCTACAAAGCAAGACTCTGTCTCAAGAAAGTGAATGAATGAAAATGGTAATCTACCTTGTAGCACACATAACGTTCTTAGCTATAAGCTATCCTGTGCGCACTGTATATACCACATCATAAAATGCATACGTACATACGATGTACACACAACTAGCCTGATGCCATGAATCCTCAGCACCAACTCGCGAATTCTTTACATTAACTCTATCTCAACACAATCCGGAAAAACTAGTGTTAGCACCGCTTTATAGAGAATAAGTCGTTCAAGTTTCCATGTTCAACGCATGTCAGAACCAAGACCATGTGATTCCCCAGGTCAGTTCCCTCTTCTGTACACTGGGCTGTCTCTGGGCAAGCATGCCCACACTCCAGTGCTCAACAAATACAGTGACAACACCTCCCACCCCCAGAGAACTACCTGAGGCTATGACCAGCTCTACAATGCTTCCCTTATTAAAACACATTTCCCGTACTCACGGGCCCTCCTGTCTTGTCAGAGAGCTTACAATAAGAAATATTCTTTAGAAATGGAAAACAGGCAGAGCCTTTGTCTGGAGAATACTGTTAAACAAACACAGCTGAGAAAGGATAATCCCGGGAGGTCTGTACCACAAGGTGGGATCCATGTCTCTCAACACGAGCATTACAGCCTTGTTTTAAAAATATTGGCTAACAGAGAGCATATAGCATCTGACTTCGATCATTTCAGTCACTAGGAAAAAAAATATTGCACACATGGAACGTGCACACTGCAGTGCAAGCTGATTATGGGAAGCACACTTTACAATCAAATGGACAATGCAAAAGTAATCCTTAGTGAGTTGCTGAGTTCACCTGGAGCCTCAGGGTGAACTCACACAGCTTCCGATGAAAGTCTCTCATGAACTGTGGATCAGTCCACAGCTGATCCAGTGTATCCTAAATAATCCATAGATGGATACTATCATAGTTTAGTGTTTAATTCCCACTAAAGCTCCCCTCTCAAAGAGAGTATAATCTAGATTGAGGGATGGGATATTTTTAAACATGTTTTTTATGGTCTCTTCCCAGTATTTATCATGAGCCTGACCCAAGCAAAGTTCTCAGTAAATGTTGTTTAAGTGAACAAGTAAATAGGTGAGATCATTTTGAAGTCACATAACATGTTTATACACCTTCCAACACTATAAAGACATTCTTGTTAATGTTCTGAGTGGGGGTGAATGAGTGAATAGACTTTCAATGAATTAGCACAGCAATCTGAATTTTCAGAGTCTGGAAAATAAATAGTTTTTTCTCATACATTCCTACTCTCCTTTCTGATTAATTCATGTTAGCATGTTGTTAAGATTTAGTTAAGAAAAAGTGGCAAGGGTGGATGAGATGGATCAGCAGGTAAAGATTCCTGCCAACAGCTGCCTGCCTGAGTTTGATGCTAGAACCTTCTTGGTCAAAGAGAAGGAACTCATGCAAGTTGTCTTTTGACCTTCACATGAAACTGTGGCGTGTGTGTGTGTGTGTGTGTGTGTGTGTGTGTGCATGTACACATATGTGCACACTCACACACATAATAGATGTATCTTTTTAAAAGGAAAAATTTGGAGTGATCCCTAAAAATCATAGTTAATTACAAAATCCGATAATGATGCTTACCAGAGTAAATAATCTTATTATTATCTATGAAATAAATTAATTATAAAGCAGTTATCTATATACCATTAGACCCTGAGGGAATACATTCTATACTCACGTGTGCAACCATTAAAAAGTGAGAGTCAGTTTGCTGACATGCAGTACAGCAGTGAGACCTCACTTACTCAATGGTGACTTCATAAAACAACTCAGACAAGAGATAAAACTCAGGGTGCTCCATGATACCATGCAAATCCCACACAGGAAAGTCTCTTAAAACAGGAGCACTAGGCTCACTTTCTTGTTTGATCTCCTTTGTCCATCATTCTAATAAATTCAATTATTTGGCTTCTGTATCTCTATTTATATGGATATAGATATATGGTGAATCAACACCGCAATAAAGATCAAATAAAAAAAATCTTTCACTTTTCACCGGTATCTGTAAGACTTATTGAGTAACAACCCAACCAACAGCAGCAGAGAAAGAATTTCTAATAGCCACCAAAACATCACACAAAACTACCCGAGTGTATGGAACAAAAAATCCTGCCGACGTGATTAGTCATTCTGAATAATCCAGAGTAGGTCATGGTATCTCTATGATGATAACCACAAATGAGAAAGAGAATTTCAAATCCTTTTTTTCAAAGACAGTAAATAATAGAATAAAATTTAAAAGTATATTGCTGTTAAATTTTAACAGTGAAAATATTTAGACATTTTGAAAGGTAAGCATTAATTCAGGTGGAAAATCTACATCTACATAGATGGACATCTGTCTTAAGCCCAGTGAATGAATTACAGAATTGTTTGCCTTGGTAGTTAAGGTTTCAACATGACAACTTATCATCTGCAGCAGCAATTCTCAACCATTCCAACACTGCTACCCTTTGATACGGGTCATTAGGTTGTAGTGACCGCCAACCATAAAATTATTTTCATTGCTATTTCATAACTGTAATTTTGCTACTGTTATGAATTATAATGTAAATATCTGATATGCAGAATGGCCCATGTGAAGGATGGTTAGATACCTCCCCAAAGGGGTCATGACCCACAAGTTGAGAGCCATTGGTCTACCAGAACTGGGCTAATAAAAAGAGGATTGTGTGATGCTTTTTCTTGGAAAGTAAGGAAATATTTATCTCAGCAGAGTTGCTTTAAATCTTAAATATTGGCCAGAAGAGTCTGAATTGCCTTTAGGGTGTTCAGAGGCAGAAGATCCTGTTGGTATCTCAAAGCAGAGATGTATGGTCTTCGGAGAGTTTGGGGCTTCCCTTTGAACTTGTCCACATCAATGTTCTGATCTATGACTACTTGAACTTGCAAGAACAGCTCAAGAAGTTTCTTACAGCTAGTCTGAGGATACACATTCAAGTCTCCTAAGAATGTATCTAGAAAGATTGCTCAACCACAAAAATGAAAGTTGTGTGAAGAATGGTTTTCTTTGAAGCCTTCTGTGTGTCCAACTCAAAGCTAATTTACAATGTGCACAAAAAAGACCCAAAAATTCCAAAATGTTCACTATCAAGAGAGAGAATCACTTAAAATACATGCACAATCTCCAAAATCAAAACATCACTCCTGAGAGAGAGAGAGAGAGAGAGAGAGAGAGAGAGAGAGAGAGAAGGAGGAGGAGGAGGAGGAGGAGGGGG
>JADRCH010000263.1:1444432-1463248 GCA_019843965.1 Rhynchomys soricoides
GCTGCACTCTTTAAATTTTTTTTATCTTATTGTTATTATGTATGTTTGTGCATGGTGTGGTGGGTGTGTATGTTGTGGCATTCACATAAAGGTCAGAAACAACTTTATGGAATTGGTTCTCTCTACCTTTGGTTCTGGGGCTCAAAATCAGTTAGGATAAAGTATATTATGAACCCAGCCAGATCAATCAGGATGGGGGACAAAACAGTTAACCAAAGTCTCTCTAAAATCCCACCTTCTCATAACCGGTCCCTTTGTAATGCTATAAAATGCCATCTCGGGGAAGAGAGCCATAAGAAGCTCTTCCCCAACTAATGGCAATGTGTTGACAGTTTTCTGGATATGAATTAAAGACGTGTTCTTCAGTCCCATAGAAATGTGTGAGATCATTCTGGGTAAATTCTTAAACTTTTCCCCCAAATTGTGTCTCCTATGTAATTCAACCCTGACCTAAGAATAGTCTATCTACATAGAGCAGAGGTTCTCAACCTGTGGGTCAGGACCCATGGGGGGGGGGGGGCTAGTGACCTTTTCACAGGGTTCACCTAAGACCATCAGAAAACACAGATATTTATGTTAAAATTGATAACAGTAGCAACATTGCACTATAAAGTAACAATGAAAACGGTTTTGTGGTTGGCGGTCACCACAACATGAGGTGCTATATTAAAGGGTCATGATGTTAGAAAAGCTGAGAACCACTGCCATACAAGCACATTGTATTCTTCTATGTGGTTTCTCAAAGCAATGGTACTTTACTGAAGATATTATGGTCAAGAATAGTAGCACTGCCCTTGACCATGAAGACATCAATAGAGCCCTGGATTCTTCTTGACCTCAGGTGGAAAGAACCTGAGTTAAGTTCCTAGAACAGTCAACTGATAGATCATTAAGAGCATCTTGATTCATCATCACAAGTCAGGACAGGAAAGAGTACACAGAGCCAGCGGCAGTATAGGGACTAGTTCTTGGCGTGTAGATGAGCCCTCCCAGCCAAGGTTCTAGCTTGCGAGTGATTTGGGAAAGGAAATTGAAGTCCCTAAGTATAAATAGGAGCAAAATCGTGGAATAAATACACTGTGGCTATTTTTAATCAGGCTGGCATGGATTGAGAAAATAAAACATTATACCTAAAACAAGAAGATATTTGAATGACTGGACTTGTGGTTCCAGCTTAAGAAATATATCAGGAAAAAAAAATAGCAGATGTGTCTCAAGTGGCAGGGGAAAAAAACTAAAAGCATAACCCAACAAAAACAAAGAGAATGGGAAAGAAATTAGAAGGGACAGGATGTGTTAACAAATTTGTAAAGCGGCTTAGCAGAGAAAATGGCCTGGAATGAGTCAACAAGCAGCCTGGTGCCTGACATGAAACCCTAGGAAAGGTCCTTTCTAGAGCCAGGGTACCACTGGAATTAGGAAGACCACTGGAAGTGAGCAGATGAGCATATCCTGTAGCTCACACAGCCAGAAACCATCTCCTCACCACCCACATACCCACACAAGCAATAACCTGGTAGGAGACTGCGAATTTAGTCACTGAGAAGAGCGACCCCTACAGACTTGGGCAAAGAGGTAAAAAAATGGATGGCTACCTCTGCACAGTGAGAATCAATGGAAGAAGGGTGATACCGAGGGTTTGATTCTGGCCTTTGATTCTTTTATTATAAGGTTTATAATTATTTTAATGATATATTTATCAGTTTGTATACATGTGATCATATGTACCATAATATATATCATATTTGATATGTACAATTACACACATACACACACACGCACACGTGCGCGCGTGCACACACACACACACTTGTACCACTTTGAGCTAAAGTAAAATTTTAATTTAAAAAAAAATAAAAGTGTTAGTGAGATGGCTTAGCTATAGGTTTGAAGACCTGGGTTAAATACCATGAACCCAGATCATGGCAGAAGAGAAAGGACTCCCAAGACAGTTGCCATCTGACCTCTGACCTCTACAAGCCCACTTGGGTACCTGTGGACATATATGCAAACATGCCCCTCACACATACACTTAATTTTTAAAACAAGAAGTAACAAAAATTTTGTATTTAAAATTCGAGAGTGATCTATTAGTGATAACAATCTTATCATCTTTGATAAATACTCCATTACTGCCGTGGGACTGCCGCAGACAGCCACACAGCTATGCACACCCCAACACGAGGGCAGCTGGAGTTGGCAAGCACGTAGGGCATTAATGATGCATTTTCATCTGTAATAAGCTTTGTGAACCTGACTTCTCATGGTGCGGTCCACTACTCATCTTCTCAGGTGTTTCAGCTTAAGAATGAGTGTGCATTATGGACTACACATGCATCTTTTTAGTTGAACTTACTCCAAAGAGACGAGTGCTCCCTTCTTCCCTCACCCCCATCTTCTCTCAGCAAACCATTAATTACCCAGTTGAAGTAGCTCACAGTGACATTTTAAGTTCTGATTACATAGCTAGCCAGGCTTTCCTGGCTTTTCCTAGTTTAAGTATTGTAATTTACATTGTCTTAAGCCTGGTAATTTATTGAACTGATAACAATCAGCCTTTGGATTTTTTTGCTGCTCTTGTTAGATCTGTCAGTGTTTTCCCAGTTCTTGGGACAACTGTCAGCACAAAAGTGAACATTTTGTAGCAGATACTAAAAGGGAGATGGGCGTTCTCAGACAGTAATGCTTTTATCAAGCAAGCCAAGCTATTGGTAGCTACCATGAATCTCATTTGTCTCTCCAGCGAACTACTCATTGGATCTTTTCACTGTGTATGTGAGTTTTAGAAATCTCTCTTCTCTAGCTGTTGAATCTGCTCCCTCTACTGGAATCTAAGTTAAGCAAAACAGAAAAATAGCTTTCTGAAGTCAAATAAGGAGACTTGATCAGGTTGAAACGAAGAAGAGAGTTAGGTTCGGAAGTTATTCTCACAGTACTCCTTAAAGAGCCGTGGTGGTGGGAGAACACGTTATCGCCCCCGTTTTGAGTTAATAACAGTACCCATGGGTTATTCAGCTCAAAGGACAGAAAGGCTTGGGTAGTTGAATAGACATCAAGGTTCACCTTGGAGCAGTTTGTTCTCTTGGAGAACTACATTCCTGAGTTCCTTCTTAAAATCCTTCAAGTGTTGCATCAGTTATACCCTGAACATTTCCTGTTACATCCTGTGCATTAAAACACTGCATTCATGTCTCTCATGCCATTGAGGCAAGAAGATTTTCCATTTATTAGAAAAAACAATTCCCCTATTTTGGGGAGATGCTTACATACCTTTACAGGCTGACATAATACTCAACAGCAAAACTAAGGCTGGACTCCATGTCCTGTTGGCTTAAAATACAGCCAAATTTTCATATCTCCTGTATTCATTGGGAAAGTCAGGCAAAGATTAGTCAGCAAACTTTGTTGTGTTCCCTTTTTATCAGTTATTCATTAGTTTGGGGGGGTTGTTTGTTTGTTTGTTTTGGGTTTTTTGGGTTTTGTTTGTTTGTTTTTTGCTATATAGGTCAGCATGTACAACAAATGCAAAACATGCCGAGCAGTGGTGGCACATGCCTTTAATCCCAGCACTCGGGAGGCAGAGGCAGGCGGATTTCTGAGTTCGAGGCCAGCCTGGTCTACACAGTGAGTTCCAGGACAGCCAGGGCTACACAGAGAAACCCTGTCTCGAAAAAAAAAAAAATGTCTTTTAGCTAATATGTGAAGGGAGCACAAGGCAGCATCAGTGTTCTCAAACATGTCTGCTGCATTATCCTTCAAAATGCAAAAATCACGGTGATTCAAAATACACTTCCTAGAAATAAGAAAGGGAAAGAATAAGAAAGGAGGACCCAGCAACCATCTCACTATCTGTCACTCAAGAGTACTTACTGAGCATCTGCTAGAAGCCATGCTAAGAGGCAGTAGTTTGGTACTACCGCCACACTTCCCTGGCATTTAAGAAAGGAATACAGGAAGTAAAGAACAGTGTGTCCAACAACTATTATACATGCAAAGATCAGAGAGAAGGTGTGAAGAGAACCAGAGGCAGGCAACAGAACCTGGAACAATAAAAGACAATCTATTTTAGACTGAAAGCCAAAGGACTTATCTTGGATAATGAAATTTATGAAAGGAAATGTTTTGGTCACTGCTTTATGGCTGTGAAGAGACACCATGACCAAGGCAACTCCTGTAAAAGAAAGCATTTAAATGAAGCTGGCTTACAGTTTCAGGGAGTTAGTCCATTGTCATCATGGCAGGCACCATAACTGAGATCTACAATCTGACCCATAGGCAGAGAAAGAGAAAGACTCAAGGCTTGGCATCAGCTTTTAAAACCACAAGTCACACACCCCAGTGATACACTTCCTCCAATAAGGTCACACCTCCTAATCCTTCCAAATACTTCCAATTCCTGGAGACCAAGCTTTCAAATCTATGAACCTATAGGGCCCATTCTTACTGAAACTACCAAGAAGAGGACTGGCAACTTCCAGAGAGGGTGAGTGGAGGAATAGAAGTTAATGTTAGCAAGAGCCCTGAGCAAGGAAAGGATTTGAGATTTAGGAACTATGTGGTGTTGAAGATTGTCTTAGACACGGTTTCTATTGCTGCACAAATCATCATGACCAAGATGCAAGTTGGGGAGGAAAGGGTTTATTCAGCTTACACTTCCATGCTGCTGTTCATCACTAGAAGAAGTCAGGACTTGACCTCAAGCAGGAGCTGATTCAGAGGCCATGGAAGGATGTTACTTACTGACTTGCTTCCCCTGGCTTGCTCAGCTTGCTTTCTTATAGAACCCAAGACTACCAGCCCAGGGATGGCACCATCCACAATGGTCACCTCTCCCCCTTGATCACTAATTGAGAAAACGCCTTACAGCTTAATTTCATGGTGGCATTTCCTCAAGGGAGGCTCCTTCCTCTGTGATAACTCCAGCTTGTGTCAAGTTGACACACAAAACCAGCCAGTACAGGGATCACCAAAATGGAGCAACCAAGAGGACATGTCAGATGAGAGTGTAGAATTAGGCAGGAACCAATCACTCTTTGAGTCATACTCAGACATCTGAATTTCACTCAAGAGCAAATTGCAATCTGGAGAACTTTAGACAGTACAGGGATTATCTGGTTCTGTCTTAGAATTTAATATGACTCCTCTATGAAGAGAGACAGACGTGGGTGCGGGCAGTGGAAGAACACATAGTAATGAGGATGTAACTCATTCCTGAGAGATGGGACCAGAGGAAGATGCTCTTGTGCCCATACCTACACCCTCATGCCACTTAACCTGCACAAGAGCACCTGTGCACAGATAGAAAAAAAATAGGACAATACTCTACATAACCCTTGAAGAAAAGGCTCATTTGAAGTATACTTTTCATTTGGCTTCATGACTCAGTGCAAGAGTAAAAGGCAGTCTGCTGGGGCTGGACCACAGACAGTTTGAACAAGTTTACAGGAAGTAAAATCTAACCCAGAGAGTGGAACTAGACCATAGAAACTCCAGTTCACCAAAGAGAGGAATGCTTCTATCACCAGTCAGGGGTTAGGTTTTCCCATATTACATCACTTACCCCCTTACCACATCATCTTAAAGTAAGAAGGTCAGACACAGAAGCACAAAAATGACCTGGGCCTGACAATGGCTTGGTCTGAAAAATTGGAGACTGAAATGGCCAGTGTTGTGTGTCAACTTGACACAAGCTGGAGTTATCACAGAGAAAGGAGCCTCCCTTCAGGAAATGCCTCCATGAGATCCAGCTGTAAGGCATTTTCTCAATTAGTGCTCAAGGGGTGAGGGCCCCTTGTGAATGGTGCCATACCTGGGCTGGTAGACCTGGGTTCTCTAAGAAAGCAAGCTAAGCAAGCCAGTAAGCCATACCTTCCATGACCTCTGCATCAGCTCCTTCCTCCAAGTTCCTGCCCTGTGTGAGTTCCTGTCCCCACTTCCTTTGGTGATAAATAGCAGTGTGGAAGTGTAAGCTGAATAAACCCTTTCCTCCCCAACATGTTTCTTGGTCATGATGCTTTGTGCAGGAATAGAAACCCTGACTAAGTCAGAGAACCTGGTCTCTTTCTCAAATATGTCCTCCATTTTCCTCTCATCATAAAATATCTAGATTTAAGCATCCAGGCCCCACTGGAAACACTGTGAGGAAGTAGGGTGATATGGATCAAATCTGCTTTTTAAAAACCCATGGTTCTGTTTTCATTTGTGTGCATGTGTAAAGTTACACAAACAATCCCATCATACATCCATTTTAATGTGCCATCTTCCTATTCCTTTTAAGATTGGATCTCTCTCCCCTTAGAAGCTCTACCTGCATCATATGTGTGTGTACACATGTCAGCTGTCACTCTTCCAACAAGAACCACATCGTATAATTCATAATTATTCTGTATCAGTTCCCTCTTCTGCTTAGCAGTCCCTACCACTGGAGCACATTTGGTCAGCATGGAAACTACATATCTCAAGATCCTATCGCAGCAAGTGTGCTGGGTGATTAAGTTTTGGACAAGAGAATAGAGTTAGAGGTAATGTGTAACCTCATGTTCTCTTAAGTATACAACGTCTTGTCTTGGACTTCTTGCTTGTTGAGTGGAAACTGTCAACAAATAACGTAATCCTGCAGATAATAGCAAAGCAACTCAGAACCTGAAGATCCCCAGAGGTCTTATTCGGGATAGAAAATACAATGAGAATTTCTGTCTGAATGAAATAGGTTTTTCAATGAACACTGAACACTTCGGAAGATTTTCTTTGAAGTGTTCCTAGGGAAGCCTTTTCTGTTCACGTAGTATAGTCATTAGGGATAACCTCAAGCCCAGAATTACCTAACAGAGATTCAATGGCACTGCCCCTAGGGTGACTCTAGGGATTATATACACCCTTATAGCCTTCGATATATCTTTATGGCTTTTTGCACTGCTTCTTATTTTATATTTTCATTATCTAATTATAAAATGATGATATTATCTTATGAAAGGATTTCTGATGAAAAAAAGAAATAGAGAAGACCCTCTATGTCCCCTATTTTGTAGAAGAAGAAACTGTTTGGAAACTTGCTTTATTTTTTTACCTGCAAAAGGAAAAATTAATAGCTTGCCATGTGTTATTCCTGTCTGCTAGTTCAGTGATTCTTAACCAATGGTGACTCGGCCGCTGGGGACACTTACTTGGCAGTGTCCCCTGTTGTTCCTCCAGGACTACTCTAACAAAGCGTCATAGACTGGGTGGTTTATGAAACAGGTTGACTGCATCAGACTTCTGGAAACTGGGTGTTCAAGATTCAGCATCCACACAGTTGCTTCCTTCTGAAGGCCTGTGCTTCCATTGTTAAGACAACCCTCTTGACTGACAACCTGACAAAAATCGTCAAGAGAAAGCATATCAGTCTTTGTGATGGCAAACAGATTCAATTAGAGGTGAAGCATTGAGTGTCTTCGTAAACCACTTATTAATGTAATAAAGCTGCATAACATTGTTAAGTAAAATATGCACACACAAAACTGAAACCATTTAGCTCCTGTTGGTATGCCCAACTGAAGTGTATACAAAGGGAAATAGATATGTAAATGTACATATACATTTTCTTTTTTTAGATAGTGTTTCTCTGTGGAGCCATGGCTATTCTGGAACTCACTCTATAGACCAGGATTTGAACTCAGAGATCTGCCTGCCTCTGTCTCCCTAGTGCTGGGATTAAAAGCATGCACCATCACCATTCAGCTTATAAATGTGTGTATATGTGTGTATGTGTGTGTGTGTATACACATTTGCTTATATCCCAAACACTGTGTGTGTGTGTATATATATATAAATATATGTGTATGTAGATAGATAGATAGATATTTGTTTATCTCCCAAACTTTCTGTGTGTGTGTGTGTATATACATTTGTTTATAACCCAAACACTGTGTGTGTATGTGTGTGTGTATATATAAATATATGTGTGTGTAGACAGATAGATAGATATTTGTTTATCTCCCAAACTCTGTGTGTGTGTGTGTGTGTGTGTGTGTGTGTGTGTGTCCCAAATACTGTCCCTCCCACAGAGTCCCTCTCTCTATCCCTCCTCCCCTTCTCCTCTGAGAAGGTGCTCCCCAACCCACTCCCACCTTGGCACACCAAGTCTCCGCAGGATTAGGTGTATCCTCTCCCACTGAGGTCAGATAGAGCAGCCCTGTTGGGGATCACAGATTCCACAGTCAGGGTACAGCTTTAGAGACAGCCCCATTCCAGTTGTTGGGGGTTTTAGAAGGCAAATTTAAAATGATTTATAGTATCACTATTGATAATATCGTGGACTAGAAACAACTCCAGTCCTTCAACAGCCAAATAGACAAACATATTGTGGTATGATAACAAGATAGAATATTATAATGTATTAAAAATGAATAAGCTGTTGCTGCATGCAACGCAAGTGTAAATTTTATTAAAAATAGTGAGCAATGATCTTAGGCACACACACACACACAAAACTCTGCACCACGGGATCCATTTGTAGTCTTTAGGGGCATGACTGCTTTGGATACTAATGGCAAGTGAAGGTGAATGAGAGGCTCCTGAGACTCCAGCCATGTTCTACCTGTAGCACTGGTTTGTACTGGTTTCTTAGGTATGTTAACTCTGTGAAAATTCATCTCACCGACCACTAGGGACTTACCTATTTTCCTGTACATGTTATGCTTCAATTAGAATATTTTAGGACACATCATTTGTAGTTAAAAATACTGCTACAAAAATACCCAGACTTGTCATTACTTGGGTTGTTATAAAATGCTACTAAAGTCTGTCCCTTTATTTTGAATTTCACTGGAGAGCTTTCCTCTGGAAGTTTATCTGAAAAATGATCCCTTTAAAAGTGCTGGATCAACCTCAGCCTGGATTCGTTGTTGAGAAGGGCAGAGAGTTAAAGGCTACTGAATCTACAAGGACAAAATTAGAGTCATCGTAAGCCAAAGTCATGGAACCAAACTGCGTGCTAAGGAAGAACGTACAGAGTATTAAAAGTCCCTTGTGTCAATGTTACCAGTGTTTTATTGATATGTTAGACAGTAGCAGTGTTAAGGAGGGATTAAAGTCATCAAGTAACTTGAAAGATGAATCAGAATCAGTATTCAAGGTTGGTAAGGGATTAGGATTCTTACACGGGGCTCATATGCAATACTAAGAATACTGTAGGTGTCATTTGTAAAGTTTGAAAAGAATCTATGAAGGGTTTTAAGCAGAGTGATCATTTGGATCATTCTGTGCTCCTAGGTCTTTCCAGGTGCCACTGATGAGTACTCTAAAGACTGACAGCGGACAGCTTCATACCTGAGGCTGTCTGAGTGCTGAGGGCCAGCAGTGGGGCACATGGAGAAAAGAGTGGGTAGGGAATAGCTGCATTTGAGGGTTTGCTGACATGAAGATGATAAAGACCCAAGTTCAGATCAGAATCCACCGGAGAACTGGATTTAGAAACACTGAGAGGCAGAAACCAGAAGCTCTTGTGCGTGCTAGCCAGCTGGTAGAGCGGAATTAGTGAGGTTCCAGTTCGTTGTGCTTTATAAAAAGATAAGAGGGAAGAAATATGTTTGATGGAAGTATGGTGAGGTGTGGGAGAAGGGGGGGACTCTGCACGCCCATGCCGAGGCATCCCTTCCCCCTGAGGGACCAGCCACAGCATTGTATAGGATTGTATAGTATAGAATAGAGTTTATTCAGGGCATGGGGGGGAGGGGGTAATTTCGAGAGTAGTAGAGACAGGGAAAGGGAGAGAGAGAGAGAGAGAGAGAGAGAGAGAGAGAGAGAGAGAGGGTAAGGGTAGGCCATGAGCACCTGGAGAGAGGGGGAGGAGAGAGAAAGGAGCAGGAGCAAGAGCAAGAGAGAGGAAGGGGCAAGCAGCCCCTTTTATAGTGAGTCAGGCATACCTGGCTGTTGCCAGGTAACTGTGGGGCGGAGCCTAGACGAAATGCCAACAAACACAGTTCAGCGAGAGACCTTGTCTCAAAAGATAACGCAGAAAACACATGCTGCCAACCCCTGTCCTCCACATGTGTGTGCATAGACACACACATGCACATACCCATTCACCAAGCACAGAGTGAAAGAGAGGTAGAGGATGGTGAGCGAAGAGCGCTCACTAACTCCAGAGAATGTCAACAGTTGCGCAATGGGCAGAAAATTCCACAATTGAGCCCACAGATGACACGTTGGGAAAATACTGAGAGAATGTAGACTTCAAAACCAATAAAGGTTCTATGGAGGACACACGTGGTGCAAGAGATCCAATCAGTGTGGGCTCATGAAATTTGGCGTGGAGTTTGGGCAGTCCTTGGCAAGAACAGTTTCACTCCGGATGTGGAAAGGATGGGTGCCTGCATCCTGTGGACCGGAGATGAACTGGGAGATGCAGACTACAAAATATAAACCAGAAACCATTCCAATCAGAGTAGATCACAAGAGTTTAAGAGACCATATTTTGCTGGGCAGTGGTGGCGCACGCCTTTAATCCCAGCACTGGGGAGGCAGAGGCAGGCGGATTTCTGAGTTCGAGGCCAGCCTGGTCTACAGAGTGAGTTCCAGGACAGCCAGGGCTATACAGAGAAACCCTGTCTCAAAAAGAGAAAAAAAAGAGAGAGAGACCGTATTTTCCTCGCATTTTAGTAGTGGGCAAGACCTGCCCATGCTCATGTACTGAAAGAGAAGATGCTGCAAACACAGAAGACGGAAGTGTTTGTGGAGGGTCTTAGTTCTAACGGCTATACTGATTTAGGATAGACTTGGCAGCTCAATCAACAAATGTTTATTTCTCCCAACTCTAGAGGATAGAAAAATCCAAGATCCAGGACTTGGTGAGCCAGATTTCCTCAGTTCTCAGACAGCCATCGGGTCCTCTCGAAGCCAACAACAAAGACCCTTCAGGAACATTCTTAGCAGGACATCAACTCCATTAGGAGGGCATCCTCTTCATGCCCTGATTGTTTCCAAAATGCTTCATCTATCAGTACTATCCTTGAGGAGTAGGACTTTAACAGATGGGGGATGGTGGTACAAACATACATCCCATTTATAGCCGAAAGGAATACGCCATTCACTGTAGACAGAACCCTGGTGTAGATAGACCCTTAAGGAAGGCTAAGCAAGGAAGGAAGTGAGGCTGTGGTAAGCAGGAGACTGAGGAGAATTAGAATTTGGAGTGTTTCACCTTTGGTGGTTCAAAGAATTCTAGTTATTTTTATGAAGTAAAAGGGAAGCCATCCCCAGGGCATGATGGGAGAGGTTGTTGGATTAAGTGGTGCACGCAACTTGTAAAGTGGGGTACGGTTCCCAGGGGAAGAAGTTGAGCAATCACAGAAACACAGGATTGTGTAGCACAGTTGGAAACGCACGAAGACCTGGAATTTATAGACATTACTCTGTGCATTTGTGAGTTTCTCTTTCCTAGTGGCACTCAATGCCCTGGAATAGTCACGGAAAAAACAAATTCTGATGTTTTTCCAGGAGTGGGGTCTTGCCAGGAGATGAAAGCAAAGGAGGGTTATGGAATTTGGAGCATCCATTACATGGTGACTCAGCTGATCTGAGCCAAGGTGTTCAACAGGAGCACAGATTTGTCCCCTCAAGCCACCTAAGGCTGGCTGCAAACTTGGAAAGACAGAGTTTGTGCCACAAACATAAGGGTGTGTTGAATGGTGTCGTGGGTGGGAAAGGGCAATACAGAAGAGAACTAATTAAGACATGGAGAGAGCATATGTTAAACCAGGTCTCAAGAGTCTGAAGTATTTAAACAACTTTTCTCATGGCATTTAGGAGCGAGCAGAAGCTCTGAGCCAGGACAATCAGAGCCGTCCCACACATCCTATTTTGCTCTTGATACAGGCTGGATCCTGCACAGAGACTCATCCTCAGGCCCTTAACTCTGGGCCAAACCACATTTGCCAAGCCATTCATTCTTCTCTACAACTGCTACAGGGGAAGATCTCTTTGTTTTTTTAAGTTAGCATACAAAGTAACACATTCATTCCGGCACTGTCAGACATGAACCCAGTTTTGTATTGTTCCTATTGATCCTTGCTCTCCCCTTCTCCCTCCCCCTCCCCCAACTGGTCTTCCAGATCCTCTGTAACTTCCTCTTGCTGACCTCCTACATCCTCCCATCTGCTTTCATGCCCCTGTATACACCCCCCCCCCTTAAGATCGCTTCCTCTCCTCTCATCATGGCCTTTGTACTTCCATGACCTACGTGTGTATATAAACACACACATACGTGTGTGTATGCACACATGTACACACACATATGCATATTTGTAATCTTAAATCCAGGACGCATATGAGAGAAAACTTGTGGACTTTTTTTTGTCCTAAATGGCTTGTTTTGCTGAATGTAATGATTTCTGGGGTCACTTTCCTGCACATAATGCTGTTTTCTTGATGGCTAAAATTCCATTGCGAACCTCTACTGTGTTTCCTTTATTCAGTCATCTGATGGGCATCTAAGCTAATTCCACTTCTTAAACAGTGCAGCAGATCTTCAGGGATCTCAGTGTTTTGTTGATCTGAAGACCTGTGGCTGTAAATGTGGAAGTGTGAGTGCTGGCTGGGTCTTACAGTGAAGAACTTATGAAGTTCTAACATCCATGCTAACTTCTATAGAGTCCTCACCAGTTGATGCTGCTACCTGAAATACATAAAGCTCCCCATTCTTCACACCGGCATTTGTGTTCTTGATACCCATTTTGACTAGGGTGAGATAGAATCTTAAATCGGTTTTCTTAGTAGACTATTTTTTATTTTCCCGTTGACAACATCACACAATGTAATACAATGTAAACAATGTATCTTTATCCAGTCCACCCCGCCTCCGTGCTTCCGTCTCCCTTCCGCCAACCCAAAACAGATCCTTCTCTATGTTCCATGTCCTCTCCACTTTTTTTCTTTTAAATAAGGTTCAGGCCATGCTGCCTGGTGGTACATTGCTGAGGCCACCGGGTTGATCTTGTAGGGGTCTTATGCCAGTTAGCATAGCTGCAGTGAGCTCGTGAGCTCGTCGGCCATGTCATGTCCAGAAGACAGTACTTCAGAACACTCCTCCCCATCCTCCACCTTGTGCTCTTCTTCTGTCTTCTCTTCTGAGTTAACTCAGTTTAAATTTGCTTTCCCTTGACAACTACAGATACTGGACATTTTTTCAAATATTCATTTCTTATTTGTATTTCTTCTTTTAGGGACTATCTTGTCAGCTCATTTACCCATCCACTGGCATACTCAAAATATAATAATGTTTTTATTATCACAGTTCTCTGTATATTTTAGACATTAATTTGTGCTTGGGCATGTGTGTGCACGCACACGCACACATACACACACACAACAAAGAATTTTTACCCTTAAGGACTGAAATCAACCAAGTAGAAACTAAAAGAACTATACAAAGAATCAACAAAACCAGGAGCTGGTTCTTTGAGAAAATCAACAAAATAGATAAACCCTTAGCCAGACTAACCCAGAGGGCACAGAGACAGTATCCAAATAACAAAATTAGAAATGAAAAGGGAGATATAACAACAGATTCTGAGGAAATTCAAATAAATCATCAGATCCTACTACAAAAGCCTATACTCAACAAAATTGAAAAATCTGGATGAAATGGACAAGTTTACAGACAGATATCAAATACCAAAGTTAAGTCAGGATCAGATAAACCATCTAAACAGTCCCATAACCCCTAAAGAAATAGAAGCAGTCATTAAAAGTCTCCCAACCAAAAAAAGCCCAGGACCAGATGGGTTCAGTGCAGAATTCTATCAGACCTTCAAAGAAGACCTAATACCAATACTCTTCCATCTATTCCACAAAATAGAAACAGAATTCGTTCTATGAGGCCACAGTTACACTGATACCAAAACCTTACAAAGACCCAACAATAAAAGAAAACTTCAGATCAATTTCCCCTATGAATATCTATGCAAAAATACTCAATAAAATTCTCACAAACCGAACCCAAGAACACATCAAAACAATCATTCACCATGATCAAGTAGGCTTCATCCCAGGGATGTAGGGATGGTTCAATACCTGGAAATCCATCAATGTAATCCACTACATAAACGAACTCAAAGAAAAAACCACATGGTCATTTTGTTAGAAGCTGAAAAAGCATTTGACAAAATTCAACATCCCTTCATGATAAAAGTCTTGGAAAGATCAGGAATTCAAGGACCATACCTAAACATAGTAAAAGCAATATACAGCAAATCAGTGGCCAACATCAAACTAAATGGAGAGAAACTCGAAACAATCCCACTAAAATCAGGGACTAGGCAAGGCTGCCCTCTCTCTCCCTATCTATTCAATATAGTACTTGAAGTTCTAGCTAGAGCAATTAGACAACAAAAGGAGGTCAAAGGGATACAAATTGGAAAGGAAGAAATCAAAATATCACTATTTGCAGATGATATGATGGTATACTTAAGTGACCCAAAAAAACTCCACCAGAGAACTGCTACAGCTGATAAACACCTTCAGCAAAGTGGCTGGATACAAAATTAACTCAAGCAAATCAGTAGCCTTCCTATACTCGAAGGATAAACAGGCTGAGAAAGAAATTAGGGAAATGACACCCTTCACAATTGTCACAAACAATATAAAGTATCTTGGTGTGACTCTATCCAAACAAGTGAAAGATCTGTATGATAAGAACTTCAAATCTCTGAAGAAAGAAATCAAAGAAGACCTCAGAAGATGGAAAGATCTATCATGCTCATGGATTGGCAGGATTAATATAGTTAAAATGGCCATCCTGCCGAAAGCAATCTACAGATTCAATGCAATCCCCATCAAAATTCCAACTCAATTCTTCATAGACTTAGAAAGAGCAATTCTCAAATTCATATGGAATAACAAAAAACCCAGGATAGCAAAAACTATTCTCAACAATAAAAGGACTTCTGGGGGAATCAGCCTCCCTGACCTCAAGCTGTACTACAGAGCAGTAATGATAAAAAACTGCATGGTATTGGTACAGTGACAGGCAGGTAGATCAATGGAATAGAATTGAAGACCAAGGAATGAACCCAGACACTTATGGTCACTTGATCTTTGACAAAGGAGCTAAAACCATCCAGTGGGAAAAAAGACAGCATTTTCAACAAATGATGCTGGTTCAACTAGTGGTCTACATGCAGAAGATTGCGAATTGATCCATTCCTATCTCCCTGTACAAAGTTCAAGTCCAAGTGAATCAAGGACCTCCACATAAAACTGGATACACTGAATCTAATAGAAGAGAAAGTGGGGAAAAGTCTCGAACACATGGGCACAGGGGAAAAGTTCCTAAACAGAACACCAATGGCTTGTGCTCTAAGATCAAGAGTCAACAAATGGGACCTCATGAAATTACAAAGCTTCTGTAAGGCAAAGGACACTGTAAATAGGACAAAATGGCAACCAACAGATTGAGAAAAGATCTTTACCAATCCTACATCCGATAGAGGGTTAATATCCAATATATACAAAGAACTCAAGAAGTTGGACTCCAGAGATCCAAATAACCCTATCAAAAAATGGTAAACAGAGCTAAACAGAGAATTCTCAACTGAGGAAACTCGAATGGCTGAGAAGCACCTAAAAAAATGTTCAGCATCCTTAGTCAACAGGGAAATGCAAAACAACCCTGAGATTTCACCTCACACCAGTCAGAATGGCTAAGATCAAAAACTCAGGTGATAGCAGATGTTGTCGAGGATGTGGGGAAAGAGGAACACTCCTCCATTGTTGGTGGGAATGCAAGATGATACAACCTCTCTGGAAATCAGTTTGGCGGACCCTCAGAAAAATGAACATAATACTACCTGAGGACCCAGCTATTCCACTCCTGGGCATATACCCAGAAGATGCTCCAACATGTAATAAAAACACATGTTCCACTATGTTCATAGCAGCCATATTTATAATAACCAGAAGCTGGAAACAACCCAGATGTCCCTCCACAGAGGAATGGATACAGAAAATGTGGTACATTTACACAATGGAATACTACTCAGCTATTAAAAACAATGACTTCATGAAATTCGCAGACAAATGGATGGAACTTGAAGATATCATCCTGAGTGAGGTAACTCAGTCACAAAAGAATAAACACAGTATGTACTCACTGATAAGTGGTTATTAGCCCAAAAGTTCAGAACACCCAAGAGTCACTTCACAGCAACCACTGGGCTGAGCATGAGGTCCCAGATGGAGGAGTTGGAGAAGGGACTGAAGGAGCTGAGGGAGTTTGCAGCCCCATGGAGGGAGCAACAGTGTCCACTGGCCTGACCTCCTGATGCTCCCAGAGACTGGATCGCCAACCAAAGAATACACATGGAGGGACCCATGGTGCTGACCACATATGTGGCAGAGGAGGGTCTTGTTATCCACCAGGGGGAGGAGAGGCTCTTGGGCCAGAGGGTGTTAGATGCCCCAATATAGGAGAATGCCAAGGAGGGAAGAAGAGAGTGGGTGGGTGGGTGGGTGGGGAAATACCCCCAAAGAGGCAGGGGGAGGGGAGAAGGGAGAGGGAGGTTCCAAAGGGGAGATCTGGAAAGGGGGAAACATTTGAAATGTAAATGAAATATCAAAAACTTTTAAAAAGATAAAATATAATAAAAAATCTCAAAAAAAAAAACCAAGAATTTTTACCCATTCTGTAAGTTGTCTCTTTAACTCTGTTGATTGTTTCCATCTCTAAACAAAAGCTTTTTAATTCATGTAATCCTATCAATTTTTGATATTAATCCCTGTACCACTAGCATTGTTTTTTAGAAAGTCCTTGCCTATGCTTATGCTTTGAAGTGTCCCCTGTGTTTTCCTTTGTCGTTTCAAAGCCTAAGGTCCTGCCTTAACCCTTTGAGGCATTCTGAATTTACTTTATGCAGGGTAAGAAAAGGCACCCCAGTTCCATCCTTGCAGCAATGAGAATCTGGTTTTCCCAGCACCATTAGTCAGCAAGACTCTCTCCGTTTCACCCAATTTGTATTTCTCACCTTAGTCAAAAATTAGAAGGTTCTCATTGACTGAGCCTTCAGTGGGTGTTTTGTTTGTTTGTTTATTGTTTGACCTTATTATATTTTTTTCTTTTCTTTTTTCTTGATAACATCGTTAGTGGTCTATAAAAAAGGCTGCTGATTTTTGTACGTTGGTTTTGTTATCTTACTACATTGTGAAATTGTTCATAAGATGTAAAAGATTTCTGGTGGAGTCACTCCAGGTCTTTTAAGAACGAGACTATATTCTCTGCAAATGAGGTTATTTTGGCTTCTTTCTTTCCTACTTTTCATGTTTTTCTTTCTTTCTCTTGTTTTATTGTCCTAGACAAGACTTCAAACACTGTTGAATCTGAGCAATGAATACGGGACCCTTGTCTCCAGTTTTGACTTTGGAGAAATGCTTCCAGTTTCTTCCCATTTGGTGTAACATTGGCTTTACGCACATGGACTTAATTGTACATAGACTTTGTGTTCAGCTCTGCTCCCTTCCACCTGGTTTCTTCAGGGCTCATCAGGAAGAAGTGTTGAGCTTTGTGAAAGATTTTATCTGCTGTGAAGTGATCACATGATTTCAGTTCTCAGTCTATATGCTGAATTAACTTATATAGGGTAAACCAACTCTGCGTCCCTGGAAGGAAACCAGTCTTGTCATACTGTGGGATCTTATGATGTTCCTGAAAACAATTTGCAAGGATTTTGTTGCTGTATTTTATATCCATATCCATCAGAAAAAATCGATCTATAGTTTTCTTTTGTTACCTCCTTATCTTGTTTGGGGTCAGGATGTCTAGAATGAGTTTTTTTTTGAACATCTGGAGAAGTAATATTCAACAGTGAATACAACTGATCCTGGATATTTATGAGGATTTTTTTTTCTTAATTTCAAATTGTTTTACTTTTGCTCCACTAATTTAATTATTCACTTTACATCCCAGTCACAGGCTCCCCTTTCTTCCCAGCCCCCCACTACACTCCCCATTCCCTCCTCCTCCTCTACTCAAGTAGGGAGAGGACCCCCTGGCTACCAATTCTCCCTGGTCACTGGACATCCTCTCCCACTGAGGCTAGACAACGGAGCCCAGTTAGGGGAATGAAATCCACAGGCAGGCAACAGAGTCAGGGACAGCCTCCTCTCCCACATGAAGACCAAGCTGCATATCTGTTAAATATGTGGGAGATACTTGTTCTTTGGTTCATGGTTCAGTCTCTGGGAGTCCCCAAGGGTCCAGGTTAATTGATTTTTCCTATGAAGTTCCTATCCCCTTTGGGTCCCTCAATCCTTCTTCCAACTCTTCCACAAACCTCCAGAGCTCCATCCAATGTTTAGCTGTGGGTCTCTGCATCTGTTGCATTAGTTGCTGGGGGAGCCTCTCAGAGGGTAGTTTTACTAGCCTCCTGTCTGCAGGCATAACAGAGTACCATTAATAGTGTCAGGGATTGGTTCGTGCCCATGGAATGGGTCTCAAGTTTGCCTGGTCATTGGTTGGCCATTCCTTCAGTCTCTGCTCCATCTGTGTCCCTGCGTTTCTTGTAGGCAGGACAAATTTGGGGCCAAAGGATTTGTGGGTGGGTTGATGTTCATATCCCTCCACTGTCTGGCCCCAGGAGGAGGCCTCTTCAGGTTCCATGTCCCCAACTGCTAGGTGACTCAGATAGAGTCATCCCCATGGACTCCTGGGAGCCATCCCACCCCCACACCTATTTCTATTCATTCTCCAGGCCCTTTCTCCCCAGCTCTCCCAACACCTGATTCACTGCCCCCACTCCCCCTCAATCCCCTCTCCAACTCAGTGCCCTCCCTCCATCTCAATCCCCT
>JADRCH010000263.1:1463258-1486896 GCA_019843965.1 Rhynchomys soricoides
ACAATTTTTATAACTACATCAATTTCATTGACTGTTACTGATCTATTTTAAATTATTTATATCTTTTTAATCTGACAAGTCATATGTATCTAGGAATTTATCCACTTTTCCTAGATTTTCCAGTTCTTTGGAATATGTTTTCAAAATATTCTCTAGTGATGCTCTAGATTTCACTGGAGTTTTTAATATCCACTCTAGTCATGTTAATGTGTTGCTTCTCTGTTCTTCTACCTACTTTAGCTGAGAGTTGGTCACTCTGGTTTATCTTCCCAAAGAACTAATACTTGGTTTGATTAATTGGATTGTTCTAGTCCCTATTTTATTAATTTCCATTCCAATCTTCTTGCTACTTATGTGTCTGGTTGTAGCTTGTTCTTATTTTTCTAAAATCTTGAGTTGCATCATTAGATTTTTGTTCTCTCTCTCTCTCCCTCCCTCTCTGATTTTTACATAAACAATCAAACTGCACTAAGAAGATATAACAATTATAATTATATATGCACCAAATATTGGGATTCCCAGGTTTGTTAGCAAATACTAATGGATGTAAAGTTGTGGTTGTTCTGATATTCTCTTTACATTGGAAGGCTGGTTTTTGGTTTTTTTTTAATCCCAAGAATTTTTTATTTCCTTCCTGATTTCTACATTGACCCACTATCAGTCGCAGATGGGTTGCTCAGTCTCTAGATATTTATGTAGTATTGATGGTTTCACTTATTATTGTTCTCTAGTTTCATTACAGGATGATCTCCTAGGATATAATAAATTTAGTTTGTTCTTTAGATTTTAGGCTTACTTTGTGACAGAATGTGGTCTATTTTTGAGATGGTTCCATGAGATATACTCAGTTTCCCTAAGATGGAATATTCTGTAGATATTTGCTGGGTCCATTTGCTCTATGATGTAGTTTAAATCTGATGTTTCTACTTGACTTTTAATTTGGATGATGTATCTAAAAATAAGAGGTAGGGTATTGAATTTACCCGAAACGGTTGTATCAAAACTTTATGTTCATTAGTGGTTTTTTAATGAAATTGGGAGACCAACATTTGGTGCACATATCATTTTAATTATTACATCTTCTTAATACTTCGTTTCCTTTATTAGTAGGCGGTGACTTCCTTTATCCTTTCAAACTAATTTTGGTTTGAAATCAACTTTAACAGCTATCAGAATAGTTGCACTGGCTTATTTTGTTGTTGTTATTATTGTTGTTTTTGATCTTTTGTTTCATTTCTATTTTTATTCATTAGATAGATATTTTTTCCTTCTTTGATTATCTATGGGTGTCTTAGTGTTGTGTGTTTCTTGGAAGGAAAAATAGTTGTATGTAAGTTTTCCATTCTGTCATCTAGTGTGTTTTTGATGATGAGTTGAGGCCATTTACACTTGAGTTTGTTTCTGAAAGATATTTACGAAGTCTTGTTTTTTTTTTTTTAATTGATTCTTTCTCTAGTTGATTAAATTATTGTTTGTTCTTAAATATATCACCCGTTAGCATGAGGAGCTTTCTGGTTTACTGTGTTGGGCATAATGGGTTCCTTCCTAGCTCTACTCTCTGTTTCTTTCCTTAATTTATACTTTCCTATAATTTGTGTAATTATGACAATCTTTCTTCCTCACTTTTTTACAGTATACATTTAAATATTGTCCGTATTACTGAGTTGGTGGTCATGAATTGCCCTAGTTTGTACTTGCCTGAAACACAGTTCACCATCAGTTTTTAATATACCTTTGCTTGATATAGTAGTCTTAGTTAGCAGTTATTTACTCTCTGAGCTTGAGATATGTTGTTCTGTACTTTCCAGCTCTTAGGTTCTTCTAACTTGATTGCCTTTGTATGTCAGCAAGCATTTCACCCTTGCAGCTTACAATATTATTTCTTTACTGTATATCATTGACAACTTGACTATATATAAAGTAGAAGTTCTTCTCTGATAACATTGAATGCTTCTTAAATTTGGGTGCTCACTTCTTTCTTTAGATTTGGAAATTTTCAGAAGTAATTTTAGTTTTTGTGACCTAAAATACCATCTATTTTCGAGATGTTTCTCTGGACTTCTAAGAAAAATGTGTATTTAATTTTCATTTTGTGAAATATTATAGAAATATCTGCTAGGTCTGTTGAACACCATTCATGAAGAGCTGCAGTGGGCAAGTGAGCTCCCTGGAGATGGCCCACCATCTTGCTCAGCTGTGATGGGTGTGCTCTGGTGAGGCACAGCCCCGGAGAGTTCATCCCAGGATTGCTTCCTGCTACTGATGTGCTTTCTCATGTTTGCCATTGCCACACTCTTCATTTATGTGTCTTGGTCATTTATGAGTGGACACCAGGAGACACTCACAGCCTATAGCCTGCTGTGACTACTTCCTAGGTGATAGCCCATTGGGTAAAATTCCTGCAGAGCAACATGAAGATGAACGTTCATGAATTAATGCTATTTAGGTGAATTAATGACTTTATAGAATTCTTGATTTGGTTAAAATAATTTTAGGAAGAAAGTTTATAGAGATGGTTTTAGTTGGTTTTCCAGAAAGATTATATAATAAAGTTAGAATTGAGAGTAGAATGTGCCTCCTCCCCATAGGATAATAAGTAAAGGCTACATAATAAGAAATACAATGAGCTTTCATAAATTGCACTAAGAAGAAAAAATAGGCTTGGAGCGTATTTGTGATCAAGAAGAAACATTCATTCGAGGTCAGGTCCAAGGATGAGGCCACATGTGTACACAATATGATTAAGCAGGGTCATGTGAAGCAGTTGCTTTGAACTTACAATGAGCTTATAGAATGACACACTGCTTTAAACTTACTATCAACATTCTTCTGTAACTGCCTTTTTATGTAATATTTCACCTATGAGACAATTTTTTTCCTAGAGAACTTTTTGTTTAAAAAGCTATAAAAAGCTGAAAGCAAAAATAAAATTTTGATGTAGCCCTTTTCTGCTTTGCTGTGTGTGTGTGAGTGTGTGTGTGTGAGTGTGTGAGTGTGTGTGAGTGTGTGTGAGTGAGTGTGTGAGAGTGTGTGAGTGTGTGAGAGTGTGTGAGTGTGAGTGTGTGAGTGTGTGTGAGTGTGTGTGTGTGTGTGTGATTTTCTTTCTTTTCTTTTCTTTTTTCTGGCTCATAAAGAGTTAATGAACTCTGAGCCTTTTGCCTGGCCAGTGAAAGGCCCCACTGAGTCAAAGAGAAAATAGCCCAAGTAACTAAGTTTCTTTCCTTAGTCTCCTGTTAATATCAGCAGGAATCCATTTCCAGAAGCAATCAGCTTCTGGTCCCAGAGACAGACAGACAGATAGACAGACAGAGAAAGGGAGGGGGGAGACAGAGAGAGAGAGAGAGAGAGAGAGAGAGAGAGAGAGAGAGATAGGGAGAGTTAAACTGACAGAAGCTGTCAGCTTCTAGCCTCCAGAACGTAGGAGAGATTTAAAAGCCAGAGGTCATCAGCCTTTGTCCTTTGTCCACTGCTATGTTGCACCTCAGTACATGATCCTGTTAGGTCAAGACTCCTGGCATAGGTCCATTTGATCTATTATCATCTATTTACTTCCTATCTATTATTATATATCTACTATATTCTGGTACAGTTTAAAACCGGGTTTATTGACCTTCTGCTGAGCCGGCCTATCTGCATATGAGAACACCTGTGGTGTTTGAATAAGAATGGCCCCCACCAGCTCAAATATTTAAATACTTGGTTCCCAGTTGGTGGAAGTGTTTGGGAAGGATTAGTAGGTGTGGCTTTACTGGGGAAGGTGTATCACTGTAGATGAAGATGGAGACTCTCAGCTACTGCTTTAGCACCATGGCTCTTAGTGCTTTACCACAGCATTAAAAGTATGACTAAGGCAGTGACTTTAATCTTTGTCTCAGTCCCTTCTATCCTATGGGTCTTTATATTTCTTCTCTGGGTTATGTTCCAGAGTTTGGGGATATTTGATTTTGTTGTTCTTCACTGATGTTTCAGCATAGTATTTCCTTAGCCTTGTCCCCAATCCTTGATAGTCACGTCTAGTCCATTGGTGACATTACCCCTTGTATGTTTTATTTGAGCCATTGATTTTGTTTTTAATTTCCAACATTGTTGCTTTGTGCTTGAGTTTTGTCAAAAAACAAACAAACAAAAAAAAAAAAAAACCTCGATTTCTATGATAAATTTTTCTTCCATGTCGATAAGTTCTTTTTGTGTTGCTGGTTTTCTTGTCCACTTTTATGGCTTTTTTTTTCCTTCTATGTTGTTGGTTTTACCCTAAAGATCATCAGTTGAGTTTATGTGCTTGTTTGTATCCTCTCTGAAGTCATTGATCATTTTTACTAGTAGACTTTTTTAAGTCTGCTGGCATTTTGCTCTTATAATATCTTTTAGAAGAGTCATATGTAACAGTTGTATTAAGGGTCAAGTTGACAAAAGTCTAAGATCACCTAGGACATAGGCCTCTGGTGGTGTTTGTGGGGGATTTTCATTGGGCTAATTGATGTGGGAAAGCACACACATCTCAACAGAATGTGAGTGGTGTCATATTATGGGATGGACTTCATGATGAATGAAAGGACAGAGGTAGATGGGCCATGTGTATACATTCATCTGTAACTCTCTGCTAATTTACTCTGGGTATGTCTTGACTAGCTGCCTCAAGTGCCTGCCATTATGACCTCTGGTGTAATAATATCCTGCAACTTCAAACTGTGAACTAAAATAAACCCTTTCCCACTTTTTCTAGGTTGTTCTTCTGTTGCTGTGATAAAAAACTTACAGTTCCAATCTATCACTATCTATCACAATCTATCACTGAGGGAAGTCGGGGCAGGAACTAAGATAGAAGCCATGGAGGAATGCTGCTCACTGTCTTGCTCTCTCAGTAGTTCAGGCTCAGCTAGCTTCATCATGTATTCCAGACACACCAGTCTAGGGATGTACCTCCGACAGTGAACTGGATCCTTACATATCAATTAACTAGCTAGAAAATGCCCCACAGACATGCCCACAGGCAAGTCTATCTGGTAGAGGGAATTCTTGAGTTGAGATTCCATTTTCCCAGGTGACTCCAGATTGTGTTAAATTGGGAAAAACAAAACACTAATACACCTCTCAAGTCCATTTTGTCAGAGTATTTTGTCACAGGAAACTACAGTTCCTTGCTTTTTCATATTTCCTGTTGTTTCTGTAATTCAATTTGTACATTTATTGGTTTGGACATCTCCTAATTTTGTGTGGGGAACTTCTTATTATACAGTCTGTGTTTGCAGGCTCAGTTCATAGTAACACTTGTAGGGAGTCTTAGTCAACTCCATTTACCCCACCTTGATCACTAAACAGCTAGAGCATCTTGGGATTTTTCCCCATTGTCTTCAAGGTTTTCTCTGAACATTCTAGGTATCCTATCACATGTGTGAGTTTCTGAAGATCTTCCTTTCTTTCCCTTTTGGAACTGGACTCTACTTTTTCTTATTCTATTTGCCACTGCTGGGTCACACAAAATCCAGAAAATACTTTTCTATAATTCTTCTCTGCCCATTGGGGCGGGTCTATCAGGAAGGGGGTCTCTTTTCTAAGTTTTCCACTCGAGAGGATTTTTTGCTGGCTAACGGTGGCTCTGGGTGGAATGATGAGGCCATAGGACAGAGGATGGCCTGGGATGGGGAAGTATAAGGGCATATAGAGGGACAGTGGTCAGTGTGAAGAGGACCTGACCCACGGCAGCCACAAGTAAGGACAGCCAGATGCAGAAGTGATCAATTTGTTTCCTTCTCAATGTCTTCTTAGAATAAAATCTCACCGGTGTTAGTGGCCAATTGCCATTTGTCAAATGAAGAAAAATATGGGCAAAAATGAATTTTAAATAAAAAGCCATGGAAGACATAGAAACTCTCGGAAGAGAAATTTCTATTACATGAGTGTGTTAGTTATTTTTCTTGATGCTGTAAGGAACTAACTGATAAAAACAATTAAAGAAAGGAAGGTATCATTTTGGTTCACAGTTTGATGGTATAATCCATGATGGCAGGGATGTGATATGGTTTCCATGGTAACCAGGGCATGAAGCAGCTGAACACAAACACTAATACAAAAGCTATGACTATATCCAGTATTGTCAGGAATTCTCAGAGGTATCTAGAAACCACATTGATCTATTTAACACATTGCTGTTTGGTAAACACATGTTCAAAAAAAATAAAATCGTCATCAATATTTATTATCTAGATAATCTCAGGAAAATCCGAATTTAAAAAAATGCAGACATATTTTTGTCTCTGTTCAGTTTTAAGGTGAGAATGTAGCGTGTATCTGACTGTGCTGTTATTCCCTAGTAGATGTCAGAATTAGCTGTAGTGCTAAGGTTATCACACTCAAGTCTCTAGCAAAACATTTTGCCTCCTTTGAATTCATTTGTTACTTTTTTACACGTATAGGTGTATGTGCTGTGCATGCATGTGTGTGTGCTTATTTACATGTGGAGAGAATGTGTGTGTGTATGTGTGTGTGTGTGTGTGTGTGTGTACACAAGCAAATGTATAAACACATGTGCACGTGTGTGCTCGTGTATATGGAGGGCTATGGGAAGATATTGGCTATCTACCCCAATCACTCCTTACTCTGCTGAGGCAGGGTCTATTAACCAACCGTGAGATCACTGATTCTAACCCATCTAGCTAGCCAGCCTGCCCCAAGTATCCATCTTGCCTCTAGACGACTGGGCTTAGAAGTAGCTGCCATACCTTCCTGGCTTCTACATGGGTTCTGGGGATCCCAAGTCTGGTCCTCATGCTTGCAAGACAAATGCCTTATCCACTGAGCTATCTCCCCAGCCTCTTCATTTCCAGAGCATAGCATCACTGAGTTAGCATTAGCATCTGTCAAAACAGCTACAAGTCAACATCTACTCGGCTAAGGAGTTGCCATGGGTGTGTACACTTTAACAAAGAAACCTGGAGTCTTAAGATGAGCTTTAAGTATGAAATCCAGACCTGGGGTTACAATGGTATTCATTCTCAGGATAAGGCAGCAGGTCACTTTCTCCCCAAACCTGCAACAACTATATGAAGTCTGAGTTGGTCTTGGTTCAGGTCTGCCCAGCTGTCAGTCTCTAGACTTCTGAGACACATAGGAAAACCATAGATGCTATACAACATGTGAGAAATGATAAGGAAATGGAGAAAGAAAAAAAAAACCAATAAAATCTAATTACACGGACTTTCACTTAAAACAAAAATTGATTGAGTTCTACCCAAAGTGGCTTGTTGTTTCCTGTGCCAGGAGCTACTGTGCAGGCCCAGCAGGAAGTGTGCTACAGAACAGGATCTCCTTACACCCTCCTTGTATGGTTCATTTCACTTATTTAATGCAATTCGAGAAGCCGCAAAAGGAGCAAGTCTGAAGAGGGAAAGAGCTTTTTGTCTTGTTTTGTTTCAAGTTTCTTTGGATCAAAACATTTGTTTTTACAAGGTGCTTAAAAATCCCGGAGGAACCGGAGTTCTAGAGTTGCCAGGTGGAGACATCTCTCTCTTTGTCACTTTGAAAACAATACACAAAGTCGAGGTTCGTCTGCTTCCTTTTCTGCCCTACTCAGCATCAATTTAAACATGAGGAATTACAACCATGCCCATGAATGGTCTAAACCATCTTGAATTCCATGCAAGTTCCTCGTAGAGTGTTTAATCTGAGAAATAGCCCCTGCCCTTGGAGGGTTATATATCTGAGGTGGAAAATCACCATCCATTTGTCAAGCAGGGGAATGAGTTCATTTTACTGTCTTGCTTGGAAATGTGTGAAGTGAACAGCTGGATTTCCTTGCAGTGGTATATCCTGCTCCTCACATGCTGTCTGTCTGTCTTCCCTCCCCTCCAGGGACCTCAGTATGAACAACATCAGTCAGCTACCCGCCAGTCTCTTACATCGCCTCTGCTTCCTAGAAGAGCTGTAAGTATCACTGCTGTCTGGATGTTTCCAGTCAGTACTAAGCACATTCCTGCATTTGTCTCTCATACTTGCTGTGGGAATCAGATAAAACAAATCAGGGAAGCTGTCGGCACCAACAACTCTGGCACATGAGGAAACACTTAAGAGGTGGGGGGCAGCGAAGGGAAGACTAGCTTTTGATTCTGGAAATCAACTTATAAAAGAGTTTACCATGAGGCTACAACTTTCTAAGGTGAGACTGAGCCAAACAAATTAAAAGTTTAAAGCAAAGGCTGTTTGAAAGAGCTGGATGACTCTCTGGAAACAGTTAAACAGCAGGGTATTAAAAGTTTGAATACTGGTTCATGTTTATTAAAACAGCAAGTAAAAGCTATAATGAAAACCAAAAACTGCCTCTTGGTTCAGCTTGTGACTGGGAGAACTGAGTCCACACTGCATAGCACCACAGCTTCTTGTCCCAATCACTTTTACTTACTATTTTCCTACTTTTAAATTTAGCTTCCCTCAAGGTTTCAACGGAGAAAACATGAGATCCAGAGGGCTTAAGAATGGGTTCTTCTAAACTCACGATTAAAAAAAAATATTCTAAAGGAGAAAGATAAAATTAGCTAATGATGCACAGAGGAACCCTGATTAAGTCTAGTGATCACTTTCCAGAAGATGAAAAAGAACTGTATAAACCAAAAATCTGCATTTGCAAATTCATTGGTTCCTAATACCTTGTTGAGTGATCGAAGCTCTGCACCATCATGGTCCCTGTGAAGGATGCTTGGCACCATTAGTTGGGTAAATCCTCTGACGGTTGATTAAAGGGATTGTGTCGGCAATGACCTCTTTTGAAAATGCGTCCCTTTTAAACCCTAAAGTCAGGGTCCAATTTGAGGAGTAATTGAAATCTTTGGTGCACCACATGATCCACCATGGGAGGTAGAGTATCCCATCCTAACCGAATTGCCCAACAGTGATCATTTCTCCTAGAGGACAATATTCCCAAATTCCCCGTGCTAGAGCTTTATCTTTCTCTTTTTAATAAGAGTGTTCTTGTTCTCATTCCTGGAAAGAATAGAACCAATAGGTGATCATGTGGTGTGGTGGGAAATCGAGATAAGTAGTGTATGGAGCAAGTCTTTTTTATCATTTAGAGAATATATTCAGTCTCTGTCTAGACCTCTCTCTTCCTCTCTGCACTCTCTCATGTTCACTTACACGGCTACCACTTAGCCTTCAAAAAAAAAAAAAAAAGCTAGGAGTATATTTGTCTTAGTCACGGTCTGTACATAATAAATAATAAAGTTCTGAAAAGTAACAAGTGAAACTCTTAAGAGGAGCTTTACACATACACACGTGTGTGTGTGTGTGTGTGTGTGTATGTGTGTGTGTGTGAGTGTAGTGGTTATTTTAAGTAAATTTCAAACATCAGGACTGTTGGCTTAAGTACAACTCTCTTGTTCTCCTTGCTCTGCCCAATTAAGATGCAAAATTTAGCTCTCTGTACCGTCATATTTCTAAGATAAAAATTATGCACCCTTTCCTCTTTTCTTTTAAAGATCACAAGGCACAATGCTTCCTTTCTTCCCCCCCCCATAACTTCAACTTTAGACCACAAACTGAATCAATAAATAATTCACTTCCCCCAAGGACCTTTTGTAGTCCCCGCCCCTCCTCTAGTGACTGAGCCCATTCAAAATAACTTCTCTGTCTTCTTGAAGTAAATGTTAACTCTGTCTCAAGGGCAGTTTGTCAAAAGATAATTGAGAGGGGGAAGCAGACAAGGGGAGAGGGGGAGAGAACACCATTCTTAAATGGGCTCTAATGAACAACCTCATATTTATTTCTCTGGAAGCTCCATCCAATACCTTGGTCGTAGAACCAGAGAATTCCAGAATTAAAGGTCACTCTTTAAAAACTATCCCATTCTCTTTGTCTGCTCTGGAATTTGATCTGCTGAGCTGACTGAATTGCTGAATTTAAGGTTAAGACTGAGACCCATGAGATGGCTCAGTAGAGAAAGGCATTTGCCACCAATCCAATCACCAGACCCCAAATGGTGGGAGGAGCAACACCCCCAAACTTCTCTCTGACTGCTCCAAACAAACATGTGAGCACGCACATACATATACACACACACATATACACACACATGCACACACATACACACCCACACATACATGGATGAACATGCACACACACATACACACATTCACACATGCATACACACATAGGGTGTAGTATACACAGATGGGTGGGTAGGTGGGAAGGATGTGGGAGGAGCTGGGGGAGGGTAAAACATGATCAGCATATATTGTATGAAACAAATTCCAGTAAAATTTTTAAACTAAATAAAAAGGAAGCAACAAAGACCAGAGAGGTCCCTGAGAGGTTAAGCGTAAGAGGACCCGAGTTTGGCTCTCAGCACACACATCAGTATCCATCTATAAATCCAGCTCCAGAGGACCCATTACCTTCCTCTGGCCTCCACAACCCCCTACTACGCTCACACGCATACACCGCCACATGGCCACGTAATTGAAATATAATAAAACATGTTTAATAATAGAAAGAATACGACAACAAATGCTGGTGGGGATGGATACAAAAGGAAATCCTTATACACTGCTGATGAGAAAGTAAACTGGTCCAGGCTCTGCGAAAATCAATACAGAGATTTCTCAAACTAACCGAGATTTGCTGTGTGACCCAACTGTATCACTCCAGGGTATTAATCGGCAGACTCTAAGTCAACACAACAGAAACATAGTTGCACATCAGTGGGTTTTGCAACATTGTTCACAGTTGCTACATAACAGAACCAATGCAGGGGTTCAACAACAGAGAGAGCTGGGCAAGGAAAGCGTGGCAAACACAAACAATGGACCGGTTGTCAGCCACCGAGAGAAATGAAGTTATGTCATCTGCAAGAAAACGGACTCTACGGGAGATAATCATACTAAGCCAATTAAGCTAGTCACAGAGAGACAAATATGGTCTCTTCATTTTGTGGTCATAATTATAATATATGCTGTATATTATATATAGTATGTTTATATAAAACAGCAGACATAAAATCATCCACAGAAAGAAAGGGGACAAACAGGAATAAGAGGGATAAGCAAGGAGAGAGCATTGAGGGGTCACATATATGAGCAACATAAAACGTGTGCCTATATGAAAATAAAAATAAATTAAGTTAAAATTTTAAAATAATAGTCTTAAAGCAAAAGTATAGCTTACATTCATTCTACTGGTCAATGTGCTTGTTGTAAATTATACCTCTCCGTCATCTTAACTCACAAAGATAGAATCAATCCTGGCCGGCAGACAGGAAAACTGAGGCTGGGAAAAAGTAAGAGAGACTCGAGGTAACAATGTTGGTTGGCTAACTTTGGTTGGTTGTCAGAGCTAAGAGCTTGGCTGGAGTCACAGCCAAGACTCAAGTGATTTTCAGAGCTTGAAAGGAAGAGAGAGCAAAGAGCTACGCATGGCTCTCCTGTGTTGCTCACCTCATCACCGCAAGCACCAGGTACGGAACACTTCCCAGTCAAACACCTTTGATTCAGTTAAGGAAACCGAAATGTTCGGTGGAGAGTGTGCATCCATGTGCCCTCTTTGCCTACATCTGTCTGTGTGGGAGAAAGGAATAAGAATGAGTTGGAAGGCAAGAGCTGCAGATCCAGGGGAGGGAGCCTAGATTCAGATGTTAATCTCATATCCTTGCTCCTAAGAAGCATCATCGCAATCTGGAAGTGTAAAGTCTGACACTGTTCAGCAGGCCCAAAACATTTGTTAATAATATTATGTAGAAAAATATGTACTTAACACTGTGGTTTATGAAGTATTCTCCTTGAGCAAACAAATTGCTATCCATGCTGGCTGACACGGGCGGGTAAGTGTGTGACACTGTGACATTGAAGGAGCAATTGACAAGGTAGTAACCTTCCACTCAGCTTACCCAGCCACATGCTGTCTCCTTATAGCCAAATAGATTGCTGGATATAATATCAGCAATAAAACCCTTCACAGCTGCCGGTCGGTGGTGGCACACGCCTTTAATCCCAGCACTCGGGAGGCGGAGGCAGAGGCAGGCGGATTTCTGAGTTCGAGGCCAGCCTGGTCTACAGAGTGAGTTCCAGAACAGCCCGGACTACACAGAGAAACCCTGTCTTGAAAAACCAAAAAAAACAAAAAAAACAAAACCTTTCACAGCAGTCCTTACAAATCACTGTTAATGAATCCAAGTCACCATCCTTTGCTTTAACTGCTCAATACATCATTTCCCTAGTTTAGTTCATTTGTTATAGACTTCATATGAAATATATGTGTATATATCATGGTGCTATAGACAACAATGTGGAGAGCTGTGATTCACTGTCCTACCATCCATCATTCAAGCTTACAAAGGCTTAAATTTAATATAATATAATATATTGAAAATATATATAATATAATGAAAATATAATAAGGACATAATTGTAAGAATATTCATGGAGTTAATGCTTTTAAGTGTGCCTCCAGGTAACATGTCTCTCTGCGACACATATTTAAGAAAAAAATAAATGCTATCATGGAGAATGATCTCCCTCTCTTGTTCTTGACATCTAAGCATAATGAGGCTGTTCCAAGCTTTGGCACATTCATTGCTTCATTTGTTAATTTATTCGAGTGACCAGGTATGCACAAGCCAATCACTGGGCTCGGGGTGATCTGCCAACTCTAAAAAGAAGAAACAGAGAGCCTTTTTCTTAATGTATAGAGTCTATCTCTCTGAGAGAGGTACACAGCACCCACATCCAGAAGCCCAGGGCACCCTGACCTGGATGTGCCAGTTACTGGCACTGAATCTCACTAGGCCTTGGGTCATAAGTAGTGAAAGCCACCCCACCTGTCCTCCAGGATGTGTCTGAGAACCAAATGGCAGGATTTGGGGAATCCTCAGCTTACACTTTGAGTTGTCATGAAACTCAAACACCTTTAAAGTTTCTCCTTTCTTGATTCATAAACCCACAAACCTGGGGTTTGTGGAGGTAAAGCCAATGATGCCAGATAGCTCTTTACCAGATGTTGACATCTTGAACAATCACTGCATTTGGCACCAACATTTTTTTTCTTCCAACTCTGCTAGCTCTGGTAAGGACTTCATGTTCTTCCTTTGTGGGCAAACAAAAGAGTCTGCATTTGGCCTTCAAAGTGTGGCACAGAGTTCAGGAGCTAATGGCAAATGGTGTCTGTTGCTGGCATCTACAAGTTAGAGTAAACTTAGATTGGAATTCTGATTAGACCAGGCAGTTGTTTCCATTTTAATATTCCCAAGTCTTTATTTCCAGCTTGCATCTTAAAATCTTCCCAGATTTTAGTGCTATTGGAATCAAATTGTCGACTCACAAAGAAACATGAGAGGCTCTAGGGAGGTCTGCTTTTAAGTTACCATTGTTCCCTGGAACAGTTTGCTCATATTATGGTTGGCTTTGAAGAACCTCTACATAAATAGTAGATATCTATCATTACCAATGAAATTTGGAATGAGAGATACCACCAAACATTCTGAAGAGTAATCCACGCTTGCTATTTTTACTCCCTTGCTACATGACTGAAAACATTGAGAACCCCCATCTTTCGAGATTTTTCTTTAAGGAAGAATGGTAGTAGACTATAGCACATGTTACTTTTTGCTTGTCAAGTGAAAATACTGTCATATCCATAAACAATCTTCATGCCCTTAGGCCTTAGCATGTCTTTAGTCTCTCATTTACACAGAGCTGACAACTGTTTTTTAATTCTACCAGCTTGAACTTCCAGTATGATTTCATACCAATAATTTTGGTTCTCTTCCAAATAAAAACCCACCTGGCTAGATATACACCCTTAGGTATTGTCGGTGTCTTGTTGCCAATTAGAACCCATTTTTCAAGGTTTTTTCCCTCTGTCTCTTGCTTTTATCACCAACTCCTATGAAATATAGAAGCCCACGCAATCTCTCCACTTAATTTTATCATTTTTTTTCTTAGTGCTTCTTACATCCACCATTCAACATGTGGAGAGGGCTTGGGTTTGGTTGCCAGAAACCACATGAAGGATTTCCACCTTTAACTCCAGTTCCAGTTGATCTGGCACCTTCTTCTGGCCCCCATGGGCTCTGCATACAAATGGTGCACTTAGATACATGCAGGCAAAGCACTCATACATAAAAAATAAAAACACATGGAAAGAGAAATCTCATAGGGCCCCACCTCTAGGGAAAGCACTAGAGGCACCTAAAGAATTCTGAAAGCAGGAGGATCCTCAACAGGGCGGAGCCCTTGTCATCCAACAGGGCGGAGCCCTTGTCATCCAATACCAAGTGGCCATCCCTGAAATCATACACATGTGAGCAACCCTGAACTCAACAGGAATGTACACATCTCTGTGAATGTATATATAATAATAACAACTTAGAAAAAGAGTCTGTCTTAGTCAGGGTTTCTATTCCTGCACAAAGCATCATGACCAAGAAGCAAGTCGGGAAGGAAAGGGTTTATTTCCACATTGCTGTTCATCACCAAAGGAAGTCAGGATTGGAACTCAAGCAGATCAGGAAGCAGGAGCTGATGCAGAGGCCATAGAGGGATGTTTCTTATTGGCTTGCTCCCCCTGGCTTGCTCAGCTGGCTTTCTTATAGAACCCAAGACTACCAGCCCAGGGATGGCACCACCCACAATGGGCCCTCCCCCCTTGATCACTAATTGAGAAAATGCCTTACAGCTGGATCTCATGGGGGCATTTTCTCAAATGAAGCACCTTTCTCTGTGATAACTCCAGCTGTGTCAAGTTGACACATAAAACCAGCGGGTATAGAGGCCATGAATTTGAGAGGGGGTTGGAGATAAAGGAGAGGCACTGGAAGGAGGAAAGAAAATGGGGAAATAACACCAAAATTTTAATTTTAAAAACAATAAATAAATCTAAAAAAGGAAAGGCACCGTCTAAGATCTGATTGGGAGCTGCGGGGGGGGGGGGGAGTGGAGCTGGAGCTACAGCTAAGACAGAGCATTTCAGAGTGAGGAACAATGAAAGCAGAGACACTGAGATAGCAGAGAGCTCGAGGAGTTTGTGGAAGTAGAGGGACAGAGAGCATCATTAAGGTGTAAGGATGAAGGAGCAAAGGCAAGAGTCTGAGGGCTCTGTCAGGCTGGGTGTGGAATTCAGTCAGAGTGGTAGGAAGCCATTGGAGGGATATATGCATGCAGCTAGTAAGTCAATATGACTTTTAAAAAAAGATGTATCTGATTTCTGTTTGAAAAAAAAATGGACTAAAGAATTATGGAAGCAGAAAGACTCATTAGGAAACCATTAATTAGGGTGGGTAAAAATTCAAGAATATTTCTCATGTACAGATGACATTCAATTCAAATATCTTGGCCAGATTGTTGTTGTTGTTGTTTTGGTTTGGGTTTTGATTGACAGGTTCTCAGTATGGTTCACGAGAACCATTATTATTCCCCATAGAAATTTATTTTTTGTGCTTTGGGCAATGCAAAGTCATGTGCCCTCCCCAGCTAGGGAGTCAGAAACCCTGGAGCCTGAGCTCAGGAAATCGCTCTGCAGATGATAGTGTTTGAAGACCATTACTGTCAGTCAGTGTTTCTGGTGATGTCAGAATTCCCTGGAGTTCCTCACACATTTCTGGGCCCCACTGCAGACGTCCTTCAAACAGACAGGGTAGGAGGAGAACATCAAGAATGTATGTATAGGAGATTCCAGGTGATGAGGATTCTGCTTAGCTTTGGTCACGCTGTGATGACTCCCAGCTAGGGCATATTTAAATGCCACCTCCACTTACATCCTCTCAGCACTCTGAAATACACTACATTCAAAACCAGAATTACCCATAGCCACATCCCCAGGAAACCCTTCCTTCTGCCTGGCCTGCTTTTGATCAGCACTGGCATGATCTAAACATCTCTTAGGCCCACTTTACCCCCTGGAAAAGGAGAAAAAATGGTGACTTTTAACTAATTATAATAATTGAATAATTCTTAGTCCAATGAACCCTGAAATCTGAATATTCTTCATCCTACCTAATACTGAAAGTGAAGTCACAGTTCATGAGTACATGGTCCTTAGACATTTTTTTGGCTGGCTTTGGAAACCTATTAGCTGATTTTGACCAAATTTATGTGCTTAGCTAATTAAGCTGAGGGAAGTGATGGACTGGCTACCACAGCTTTTGGGCATTGTGATGTATTAAGACACTCTAGGAAGGGCATGCTGTTCTTCCCAGGTAAGAAAATCAGTTGAGACAGTGCTGTCATCCTTATAAGTAAGATGACTGAGTTGCCTGCAGCAAATGTGACCAAAGATTCACCCAGAAGCCCCTGCAGAAATTTCACACCTAAATGATACTTTGACATTAACTATTCAGGTAAGTTATAGCCTGGAAGACTACAAATAAAAGCAGAAGCAGTAAAGAACCCCTACCTTCAGAAGAGAAGAAATCAGAAAGAAGGAAATGGTACCATAATACCTATCACCCAGATCTTCGGGGTGGGAAAACTACTTAACTCTGATGTCAGCACTCCTCAAATTTCTAGGGCAAAGTGGCATTTATTCATAAGATTCTGTGCCCTCTGAGTCTCATAGGCTTTTAAAAGTTGGAAAATTAATTTCTGTGAACCAGCAGAACTTTTCTTAGTCTTCCAATTAAACCACAAGAATTGTCATATTCAGGTTCATTCCCCTCTGATTGCTTGAGTGGTCTCTCTGGAGTACAGCTTCCATGTTCCACATGAAACACCAGAATATAATGGGTCTACATCAAAAGTCCCAGGCCAGCAGGGCTACCTACCGAGAGAGCTTTATTTAAAAAGACGCTCACAGAAGAATACCATTTTCTTTTCCTTGCTTGCTCCTTAGTAAGGGAAGTGAAGGTAAAGAAGTAAAGTGATTTTCAAAGAAAAATGTTTTCACAGCAAGTTAATGAGAAGAAAAACAACCAAAAAGGGAAAGGAAAAATTTGACTAAATTAGAGGTCATGAAGTTCGTGGAAGAGCCAGCCAGCCGTGTTCCTAGCTTAGATCTAAATACACTGTGTGTGGTTCCTGGGCCCATCCCTGGCAGTGGCTCCCAAAACAGACATTTCCAGAAGGACCCAAGCGGAGAGCACAGTCCAATGCCCCGTCCACCCTCAGAACCAGCCCATGGGATATTCAGAACATTTCCTGTCTTTCTAGGGCAAAGTACAGGGCAGAAAAAACTCAGACCTCCTTTTTATAAAATAAAGCACTAACCAAGAGAGAGAGAGAGAGAGAGTCCATATTACTGTAAAATTTCAACTTACTTTAGAGATCGATGATATTTATACATTCTGAAAGATGTTTTAGGTTATTATTACAATAGCAAATCATCTCTGTTTGGGGGAGGAGAGGTCCACCAATAGTCTTTTGCAATTTAATGTTCCTTTCTCTTTCTGTGGAAGTTAAATAAAGAAAGCAAATGATGTTGAAATAATGCATTTTATACATGGTGCAGTGTCATTCAGGGTAATTTTTACATTATAATCAAAGGTATGAAATTTTTAACTTCTATCTTATTTTAGAAACAGGCATGATGAAAGAGGTTTTTTATAAAATAGTGATTTTTTTAGAAACAGAGTTTTAAAGAACAGCTCTCAGCCGAATGGCATTTAAGTCTCTAGGATTGAAATATTAGTCCAATCATCACAGGGAAGGAAAGATTTGTGTGCGGTTCTTACTATTTAAATACTGTGTACACATTTGAAAGTCTAAGGAGGGTCCCCCCACTGTAGTTTAGAGGTATTTAAGTTTTAAAGTTACTTAAGTCACCTCCACATGATAAAGAAATAAAAAGAATTATTTCCTTAAGTTGTTGTCTTTGTCAGTGGGGCAGACCTGCCATCGAGCTAGCCCACAAAACAGCTAATGGCACAACGTAAATCCCTTTGTTTTGGAGCAGACTGCCCTGAAAACAGGGCAGTGATTCACAAAGTAGTTCTACATACAGACTCCGAGGCATTTTAGTTCTACATACAGACTCTGAGGCATTTGAAGTCTCTATGCAGAGTATAAGATAAATAAATAAATGTGAAGTAAGTTGCAGGAAACATAACTCAAAGATGTTTACCCCAATGAATTAAGCTGACTAGAATACAACTTTTTAAAATAACCTTTTTAAAGATTTACTTATTTAATTTTTGTGTATGTGACTCTCGTTGTCTCTTATGTATGTCACTCTCTTCAGACACACCAGAAGAGGGCATCAGATCCCATTACAGATGGCTGTGAGCTACCATGTGGTTGCTGGGAATTGAACTCAGGACCTCTGGAAGAGCAGTCAGTGCTCTTAATCTCTGAACCATCTCTCCAACCCTAAAAATATATTTTTTTTAATACAATAATCTGATCATGGTTTCCCCTAACTCATCTCCTCCCAGATCTCAAACCTCTCCCCCAGGGCTCAGGGAACCATGAAGAAGTGGAAAGAGAGTGAGAACCAGAGGGGCAACCCCGCCCCCATCCAACTCCATGCCTTCTCTCTTTCTTCAAAAAACAGGAAAAACAAACAAATGAAAAGAAAGAAACAGAATAAAATGAAGCAAATAGACAAAAAAAAAAATCAAAACACTAAGAAACATACACATGCACACACATGAGAGAGAACCCATAAAAACACAAAATTAGAAACCCTAACAAATAAAAAAAAATAAAAGTTTTATTTTTAAAGTGACAAAACATTATGAGACAAAACATCTCCAAAAACACCATTGAGTTCATTGAGTCATTGACCATCTAAAGCTGAGTATAGGTCTCCTTTAATTATGGATTAACATATTCTATGGGAAATAATATTTTTTGTAAAAAGTTGTCAGTTGGAGATAGCTTCTGGCTTAGGGGTAGGGACTCGTGGTCAGTTCACCTCTCTGTGCTGGGACCCCACCTGACTTGGACCTGAGCTGGCTCTGTGCATGCTGCCTCAGTCTCTTGTGAGTTCATGCGTAGGCCAACTCTACTGTGTTTAGCAGACCTTGTTTTGTTGGTGTCTTCCTTCCCACTGAGGACTGAGTGTTTCATGTCTCTCACTCTCTGCACACTGTCCAGTTGTAGGTCTATGCATTTGTTCCCATTGACTGCAAGAGGAAGCTTCTCTGATGCTGGCTGAGTGAGACACTGACCTATGAGCATAGCAGAATGCCATTGGGGATCATTTTTGTGTTCCTTTAGCAGAATAATAGTATTGGTTTTCTCTCCTGGGTCCATGAGCTATCTTGTATCAGGTTCTTGGCCACCTGAGCAGTGACAGGCACGAGTCCTGTCTCATAGAGTGGACCTTAAATACAACCAGATAGTGGTTGGTTACACCCACAACTTTTGTGCCACTATTGCATAAGCACATCATGCAGGCAGGTCACCATTGCTGATACAAGAGTTTATCGCTGGGTTAGAATACAAATTTTTACAAGTTTTTTTTTTTTTTTTTCATTTTCAAAGTCAATGTCTCAAAATCCATCTGCCTACCTAACAGTAATAGAGTAGCAGAATTTAGTAAGCATAAAGCTGAAAACTACCTTCTAAATTCGCAACTGAACTGCAGACATGGCTGTGAATAGAGAAGAGGCATTCTAACTGAAGTGGCAGTTGCTGGTAAGTCCAGCATGGTCAGTGAAGCCATCTGTAGTGGCCAACCCTGAGTATCTTAATTCAATAAGTAACTCTTCGATGTCATGTACAACTCCTTATATAAAGTATGCACACTCTTATTCAGAATTTTGTACTGTACTTTGTATCACTAATGAAATTCAGGTGAGCAGTGCATAATACACTTATGACTACAGAATGTTTCTTTTCCTTTTTAACCAAGTACATTACGCCTTGACTCTAGTGGTGTGTTCAAAGTAACAGTGGAGCTTGTTTCTTCTTCTACCCCAGGATCTGGTACCTCCCCTGTTCCTCTACTATCCACTACACCTGATCTCCCATCTAAATACCCTAAGTGCTTTTGCTCCTGGTCCTTTAAGATATTCCTATTAAAAAAGGATCCATTCAGAATACAGGCTTGTTCATGTCATTCTCTGACGCTAGCAGACCCTATGAGGTTCTCCAAAGCCATTTAAGCACCAGCCCTGGACAGCTTCTGTCACCAATCCCGGGCATTCTCTTCCTTGGCCATTCTCCATACTCACCCTGTAGAAGCATCTAGACCACATCACATGTACTCCACTCTACTCTGCCCTTCACAGTACGGCTCAGACCTCTGTTGAAATGTCCTTGAAGCAGAAAGGCTCCCCTGTAACCGTTGTATCTAAAGTAATCACACCCACCCCCACGACCACAGCCCTCAGTTCCCTATCTCTTTATCTTTGTTATTCTTTTCTCAGAGAAATGTTCATGTTATACTGTTTGCTTACCTTTGGCCCCAATGGCAATCCTCTTGCATTAGAATGTAACCTTGATGAGCTCAGAGGTGGAGGTGCTTATGAATATCTCATATTCACTACTGTCCCACCTAAGCAGTCCCTGCCCAGGAGCTCAACAAAATGCTCGCTGGATACAAGAGAGTATGAAAAAAAATGATAACATGCATGTCTTCTCAACTCCAAATGACTGTTAGGAGCACAGAAGCCAGCAACACTATGATAACTCAGGTGTGCCAACTGCAGTACAAAGATAAAAGGCAGCAGAAGCCTTTTATCTTCTTTCCTCTCCTGGGTCCATGAGATAGCTCATGGACCCAGGAGAAGCAAAGACAGCGAGTGTGGATGCTTGCAACAGCTTTGTAAACATGATTCCTTGAGGCCAGCGTTCGCGCAGGTGTGATACTTCCTTGCCAGCTAAATAATCCTTCAATCATCCACTTGTTTGCAGAAGATAACCCAGGTTTATATTGATCCAGTTAGTCATCCAAAAGAGTCCGCAAAGCTGTGGGACAGTTTGGATCCGCAACTCCACAATGTTTTCTGGGGACCTAAGTCACTTAGCTCCTTTGGGAGAGGGTACATTCGTATGTGTGAATGTGGGCACATGCATGTACCACTGCTTGTGTGTGGCAGTCGGAACAACCTCTGGTGTCCTATTGTTTGAGTCAGAGTCTCTTTATTATTTAATACTTAACCAAGTCAGGCTTCGGGGAGTCTCTTGTCTCTTCCTCCCAACTACTGCTGGAACACTGGCATTGCAAGTGAGCCCTCCTGCACTTGGCTTTAAGTTGCTTCTGGGAATCAGATTTAGGTCCTCACACTTGTATGTTGAGCATTTTCCGCATGGGGCCTTCTCTTCAGATTTCACCGTTGATGGAATGTTCTGCACATCAGAATCAGTGACGGTGTTTCCGCAGTCATCTCTGCAGGAAAGGCAAGATTGAGGAAGTTGGGAACATAGAAGGTGATGGAGAAGCTGCACATAGCATTTTTATACAGTCTGACTTGGTCATGTAACCACAGGAAGATGGGGGTAGGGAAAGGCTACAAAATGAGGCTCTAGACGTGTGTCCATGTACCTTTGTAAACTCTTAACTCTATGTAGGGGAAATCACCCCTGAAGAAGGGAGTGATCCATACTGGGGAACAGTTATTGGTCTTTATTTCAACTATTAGCTAGATGCTATTTGGGCAATTCATCATGCCTCCAGCACTTCTTGAGGACCCTAGACTAGGTTCAAAAGGCAAGCCTGGGCTATATGTTATATGTCAGGCAGAATACAAAGCACAGACCTTATAACCCACCATCCAGGTAGAAACTTCTACCAAAGGAGTTTAGGGTATAAAAACTAGCAATCTCAGAAATGAGGTTGATTTGAAAGACAAAAAGGGAGCAGAAAAAGATGATTCTAGTTCAGCAGTTCTTAGCCTATGGGTTGTGACCCCTTTGTAGGTCAAATGATCCTTTCACAGAGACACTTAGCAAATATTCTGCATATCAGATATTTACATTATAGTTCACTACAGTAGCAGACATATAGTTATGAAGCAGCAACAAAAATAATTTTATGGTTGGGGTCACCACAACATGAGGAACTGTTTTCAAGTCACAGCATTAGGAAGGTTGAGAACCGCTGGTCTAGATGAAGCAAAGAGATAGCTAGCCTCATGGGCTAGTTCAGCTTCAGCACCATGTTTCTTTGAGAAGCCCAAACCCCTTGTTATTAAATTCCTTCAAAAAGCAGGATTACAAATATCATGGTGTAGTAATTTAATTGGACATGTGCTTGTTAATGTTGTGTTTGTGTTATTATTTCTGTGTTGCTGGTTCTGAGTTGAGGACAAGGTCTTGTTTAAAGTCCAGGCAGGTCTCAAACTTGAGATTTTCCTGCCTCTGCCTCCAAAACACTAGTATTGCATGCCTACACAATCATACCTGGCTTCAAATGCTTTGTGTGTGTGTGTGTGTGTGTGTGTGTGTGTGTGTGTATGCATGTTTGCCACATATGTGCAGGTGCTAGAGACCAGAAGAACATGGCAGATCTTCTGCAGCTAGTAATAAGGGCAGTTTTGAGGTACTCCATGTTGGGACTAGGAACTGAACTCAGGTCCTCTAGAAGAGCAACAAGTGACTTAACCTCTGAGCCATCTCTTCAACCCTCAAGTACCTTAAATGCAAACACCATTTAGTTCCATTTGTAAAATAATTGCATTATTTGCATTATCTGTGTGTGGTTGAGTGTCCTCTGTATGGGTTAGCAGTGGATGAATATTTAAAGTTGTACAGTGACTGGCTTCTTTCAATCACGCCACTAATTCTCTGTGACTGGATTCTCTCTCTTTGGATATAATATCAAGAGAATATATTTGAGACCATCAGACCCTTCAGAAAAAGAGTTCTACTCCAGTGGACCAACTCTATCTTTACCCCTACCATACATCTTCATTGCTGCAAGACAGGGCTGTCTTGACCTACAGGTGTGCTGGCCCTAGCGTGTGATGAGATTCTCAGCAGATTCTGAGCTCTTCTGGCTCATATTAGCCTAGGGTTTCCTGCTCGATAGTACCACCAAACATCCTGGGCTAGGGCTTCCATGTGGCTTCTAAATTAGTACAGAGCCAAACATTGAAGCTACATACTTCATTAGCCGTTTGGCCATGTTCTCAGCAAAACTATTGTAAAGATAATTTTTTAGATGTTTCTAGGAAAAGATGTCAAAACTTGCCATTAAGTCATCTATGCTAGCACATCCTGCTCTAAGCTCCGTTTCCAATTTAAGGTATTATTCAATTAAGGTGTGTTAAATTATGCTTCTCTATCTTGTGGTTTGAGGACAAACTGGCTGTGATAATGCATGTTCTTATTTTACAATATTAAAAAAAGTATATGAGTATATCTGGTCTAATTATAGTGAAAATATTCTTGTTGGATTATTTCCTTTTGTAAATGGTGGTCATAAAACTTATATAAGTCACATTTTGACATCACAAGCTTGTTTTAAATTATTATGAAGTTAGTTTTTTGTTTAAAAACTTAAAGACAGGAATAGAAGACGTATGCATTACATGCTGTTAAGGGACTTGTTGTAAAATAATTTATTTCATTTTTTTCTTAGGCACCTCTTCTGCCAACACTTTCTTGGGAACTTTAAAGTGTTTGCAAAATATAAGAAAACAGGACTCTTTACAATTGCCTGTGTGATTTGAACATAGTTGTACCGCATTTTTTAACAGTGAAATGATTTGCACTTGAAGAAAATGGTGCTGACTCTCTCTCTCTCTCTCTCTCTCTCTCTCTCTCTCTCTCTCTCTCTC
>JADRCH010000263.1:1486906-1501244 GCA_019843965.1 Rhynchomys soricoides
TCTCTCTCTCTCTCTCTCTCTCTCTCTCTCTCTCTCTCTCTCTCTCTTACTCCCTCTCCACGGAAACCCACAGACGTCTTGCTGGAAATGCTTTGACACACATTCCCAAAGGAGCGTTCACGGGCCTTCACAGTCTCAAAGTTCTGTAAGTAAACCAAGTGTTGTCACTTGAAGACAGTCCAGATATTCATGTCACATGACTGCTAATTAATGCACAATTATCGGGTGCAGTTTGGATCTTTGAGATGACTCATTTAAGTCCCTCTCTCTGCCTCCGCTGATAAAACCATGTCATGGCTTGGATTGGGTGGCTGCAATCTGTGTGTGACAGTTCCTCTCTTCCTCTCTAACATTATGTCTAAAGTTGCTTGCCTCTAAATAACTACCTGACCTACTCACACATGCAAGAATGTCTTTCTTTCTCCATGTCATGCAGTTGGGGGGCATGTCCCTAAAGACTCTGATCACTAATTGAATAGCTCACTGTGGTACAAGCATAATGAGATCACAGCTTCAAATTTCCTTGAAAATTGCTTCCTTAGGATATACCAAGTAAGGACCCACTCAAACATACTAAGTTTGGGTTCATAAGTAGAAGACCCGGTGTACAACCCAGCAAAGTGGGCAGCTGTTTATTAAGAAATGTTGGATTAGGGATTTAGCTCAGTGATACATTTGCCAACTATACCCAATGCTCTGGGTTCTATCCAAGGGAGAGAGTTAGGGAACCCAAGAGAGGACATTTTTTTTTAAGATTTATTTATTTATGAGTACACTGTAGCTGTCAGACTTACCAGAAGAGGGCATTGGATCCCATTACAGATGGTTGTGAGCCACCATGCTGTTGCTGGGAATTGAACTCAGGACCTCTAGGACGAGCAGTCAGTGCTCTTAAACTCTGAGCCATCTCTCCAGCCTGAGAGGATGTTTTAAATGCATTTGTACATAAATTTTCTTCACATCCATTGTCCAACTGCCAAATTTGTTGTCATAAAATTCAGTACTATTGAACACTATCTTAGTTTGGGTTTTTATTGCTGTATTGAGACACCAAGACCAAAAGCAACTTGGGGGGTAAAGTTTTTATTTGGTTTTGATATCCCTAATCACAGTCCTTCAGGGGAAGCCAAAGCAGGAACTCAAACTTGGCAGAAACCTAGAAGCAGGAGCTGATGCCCAAGCCATGGAAAGGTGCTGCTTGCTGACTTGCTTCTCCTGGCTTGCTCAGCCTGCTTTCTTTTAGCACCCAGAACCACCACCCAGGATGGCACCACCCACAATAAACTACACCTCCTACATCAATCACTGATTAAGAAAATGGCCTAGCCGGGCAGTGGTGGCGAAAACCTTTAATCCCAGCACTTGGGAGGCAGAGGCAGGTGGATTTCTGAGTTCGAGGCCAGCCTGGTCTGCAGAGTGAGTTCCAGGACAGCCAGGGCTACACAGAGAAACCCTGTCTCAAAAAACCAAAAAAAAAAAAAAAAAGAAAGAAAGAAAATGGCCTATGGGCTTGTTTACGGCCTGATCTTGTAGAAAGATTTTCTTAATTGAAGTTGCCTCTTCTAACTTAACACTTGTGTCAAGTTGACAAAATCTATCCAGCACAAATATTTTCTTCTTCTACGATTATTCACAGCCAAATTCTGTTTCAGTGCCTTCTGGTTTGGAGCATGAAGTAGAGAAAATAGTAGAAGTTTCAAGTCATTTCAATTTTATCCACAAAACAATATCTTGATTTTGTTTCTTTTCATTTAGATAAAAGTTAACTAGTTGCGCTTAATGAAAATTGCTTCAGTAGCCCAAGATATATGTAGGTTTTAAAAAGCTTAATTAAGTTTAACATTTTATTAAAAAATAAATTTTATAGCAGAATCATTGTTCCTCTTAGATTACTGGGTTTGGCTTCCCTTCTGTTAGGGTCACTTGTGCTATTAACAGAAATACTGTAGGCCATATTGCTAACCCTAATGCTAACTTATTTTACGTGTTAGCACCAGGGACAATAAATAAACCTATATCTCAGAGAACTGAGCAAGATATTTGAACATTAAAAATGCATCATGAAATTCAAGCTTAAATGAGAAGAGTAAAATGATTTTCTCATGTCTGTTTATATACAGTAAAATATTTGAATGGTGTTAAATAAATTATATTGTAGGGTCTAGAGAGATAGTACAATGGTTAAGAGCACTGGCTGCTCTTAAAGAGGATCTAAAATTGAATGCAGTTCACAACCACCTATAACTCCAGTTCCAGGGGACCAAATGCCCCTTCTGGCCTACACAGTCTCCTGTCAGCTCATAAACATATAGACGAGCACACACTCAAGTACAATTAATAAAAAAATAAATAAAACTTAAAAACAATAAGAAATAAATTATACTGTAATCAACCACTTTAATTCACTCAACAAACTGTATATGAGCTATATATGAGTATATGAGCTAGTGCATATATGAGTGTATAAGTGTACCTCAAGCCAGCATGTTTTATTTGAAATACAAGTATCTAATACCAGTGGATTATATGATATTAAATATGTATAACATAGAATTACATAGACATATAATTTTAAAACCCTGATTTAATTAAGTCTGAACTACTCAAGTTTTATACATGATTTTTTTCCCAACACAACATGACTTACTTCTCCTAATTTTACCATGTATAATTCTAATTGCACCATCTTTCCATTGAATGTTTATCATAATACACTACGTGTCCTGTAAATTAAAGACGGTACATATTGTGGTCATTGGTATATCCCAGCTCTCTGCAAAGTCCCTGAATCACAGTGTGCACCCAGTAAACATTTGTGAAATGAGAAAACACAGATGCTCTAGACATCAACACTATCTTAATTTTGTATGATGTGAACCCACTCAAGTTTCTTTATAGAATATCTATTGGACACATAGCAAACAAGATGTCTATGTCTGATATGGGTCTCTACCTGCAAGCAGGTGTCGTGTACCCAGAATGGTTCTGCACACGTTCTTGCTGCTTCTTGTGTTGCATTTTGCCCAAGCACTCTAGATAGTGTTGGCCTAAACTGGTTTTTAAAATGAGTCTTAAAAGCCAAGTTCTGGATATGGTTCAAGATGGTCCCCCAAGGGTTCATGTGCTAGAGATTTGATCCTAGTGGGACAATGCTGAGATAGTGGAACCTTTAAGGGGTGGGGCCTGTTAGTGTTCAGACTTTATGTGTTAGAAGGTCGCCATCTCATTGGAAGACCCATTCTCAGAAGGACTAGTACAATTCTCACCAGTACTCTGGTTAATTCACCAGAGTACAAGTGTGAGTTGTAAAAAGAGCAAACCTGGGCCCTGGACTCCTTCAGCTTCCCATCAGACCACATGATTGCTTCCATGCCCATTCCTATGAAGAAAGGAAGGATTTGTCATTAAAAATCTCCTTTTATCCATTCCTAACTAACCAATGTTTCCAGTCTTCTAAGTCAGGGATTTAGCAAGGCTCAGTGATTATGATGCCCAAAGTGTCATTAAACAAATTATTGCTAGAAATCACTACTAGATCAATGAAATAGATTCTGAGATCTAGACAGCCAAGCAGATCACCTCTGCTTCTTGGACAGAGTGTATCTAGAGATGTGATCAACTGTACAACCATAAAGCTGTGAAATTCAGTCCAGTCAGGGGTTCAGCCCTATCTTTCTATGAAAGAAATTTCCCTGCAGAGAGAAAAACAGAGAATCTGGAAGTATAGCTTGGAGTCAACCCTGCAAGAAAGATGGCAGCTGCCTGACAGGATAGTGTGCTCAGAGGCACACGGGTGGGAAAGAGGTAGCTCCAAACGGGCTAAAACTCCAGCATTTAAAAGAGAGCTTTGAAAGATTGAAGAAAAGCCTAAAGAGTCCCACTTCAGGCAGTTTGACTATCATGTCAAAACAACATGATTTTCTTTTCTAAGCACAAAGAGGAGCTGAAGAAAAGGTGATAGGAAAGAAATGTTCAGACTTTACAGTTTAGTTAAGATCCCTAACAAATGATGAGGGTGGGAGGGCAGCAAGGTCCTGCAGGAATTTTATTACTGTTATTGCTCACTTTGAGACTAATCGTCTACAGAGACCCAAATCATTAAACTGCCTTGACATCAGAGTGATGGAGCTCAGCATGGAGGCTCTGCCTGCCATGGAGTATTTAAAGACTGGGGGGTGGGGGGGGGGCAATCTTTCTCCAGGTGTGGTGTGATCACAATGTGGAGTGTGAGCCAGGGGAAAGGCAGGTATCTCCCATTCCCCTTGACCCCTGACTGTCCCTCGCTATCAGTGCAAGCTACCATGTGTAACCCTACAGAAAAGTTGAATAAGAAACACTTCACATCGTCATATTTTGCGTAGGAAAATTTAGGTGGATTAGACACATCCATTGAATAACTAAATCTGTATGTTTATTTCTAGTATTATAGGCTTTCTAATGGCATGTTTAAGTCACAGCAGAATCCAGTAGAATCATTACAAAAGCAACAAAACAAATTATAGCTAGATAGGTTGATAGACAGACAGACAGATGTAAAACTTATTTGAAATTACTATTAAATTAGCAGAAAAGTTGAAGAAAAGAAGCTAAGAGAAAAAGTCACATTGGATTTAGTTAGCAAAATTTTCTTTATAAATTTTCATACTGCTTCCTTTTAATTAATTGGGTTACAATCACACACAGTTCATGTTGTAGCACTTATTCAATGGTTTGTTATTTGGGGGTAACCCATTGCTTTTAAAATCTTATTCTTCCACTGCCTAACAAGCTTTCCTGCCAAACTTTGAAGAAGACAATTCTGTAACTGCTCACTTTTCCCAGTCAACCTTGAATCCCCATGTCGCAAGGAGAGATATGATCTCCGGGGCCTTCCAAAGTTCTGGAGAAGGAATACTGACCTCAGTCTGTTCATGTAGGATAAATGTTTTCGTGGCATTTCAAGATTGCCCTGTCCTAAGGCATAGGAAGTCAGTGTGACTCATCCTGAGAATACTCCATAGGAAGTGTGAATTTCACTTCTTCACCTGAACTGCAACCCTACTAGTTTGCTTGGGATCTGTTACTCTTATTTTAATAAAGAGTATTTCTTTTTTCCCAAAATGCATAAGAATGTTCCATTGTTACATGTCTTCACTGGTTTCTATCTAGATCCCTACCCATGTTTCCGTTCTTGTATGAAATGGCTTCTGATCACGTTATCTTTCTCACACCTTGTTATTAAAAGTACAAGCCAGGGCTGGGGATGTAGCTCAGTTTGTGAAGTGGTTGCCTAACATACACAAAGCCCTGGGTTCTATCCTTGCTATGATATGTAGCATTTCATACACAAGGCATAGCGTTGTATGCCTGTAATTCTAACCATGGGGAGGTGGATGCAGGGTGGACAGGTTCATGGTCACCCTTAACTAATGAGTTTGAAATATGCATGAGCTACATGAGATCTTGTCTCAGGAGGAAAGAAAAGAGATAAATATGTAGATGGCGAACCTAACGTCTAACTCATTCATTAAAAAAAAATTGTTCCTGAGATTGTCACATGTAACATTATGAATTTAGTGAAGCGTAAATAAATTGACCTTAAATTACTCTTTCATAGTTCTCTAATAGGTAAGTATTGATCCAATGAGATTGAAAGCCACAGGAGAAGTGCCAAAATTCTCAACAGAATAGACCTGTCGCTCTCCTCATACAAACTCTTAAATGCTTTATAAAGTTCAAAAGTGGCTGCAAAGATACTGTAAAGGTCATAGTCGTTTAGAGCCATGACTTGCGTAAGGTGGATAAGCAGAGTCTACAGTAAAACAAGAGAGAGGTCCTAGTGATCCAGTCCAGTAAGACCAAGAGCAAATGTGACTGTGGCATTTGTTGGCTGGTGCTGTCTTACATATGGAATCTTACAGTCTTACATCTAATACTTAAGATTATTTTCCTTGAACACATTGACAAATAATAAATAAGCTGTTTGGATCTGTCATGCAAAATACTTGACTCAGTGAAATGCCAAATGAGGCTATCTTCAGCAAAAGTTCATTTTGTGGTATAAGCCCTTGAGTCAAGGACAGGCTCTATCCTCCTGCCTCCCAGTACCAAGCCAAAACCATAAGGTGAAGAGCAAAGGTAACCATAGAAAGGTCACAGAAAGTCACAATTCTCCCATCAAACACTGACCTACAATCCATCCATGGTAGGCAGCACAATGTCTATGCATAGGACAATTAAACAGAAAGAACGTCCAAGAACTAGGTCATCAATTGTCACTAGCCTCCATTCAACAAGATGACAAGTTGTTCTCTCTCCCACCTCTAACTTCATCTGTTCTCATTTAGCCTTATTGATCAAAAATTAGAGAAAAAAGATGACAAAAATATAAGCAAAGACATATGCTTAGAGGAGCCTGACAATGCAGTATGAAGTAGTGACTGATTTAAATATACCCAGAAAAGAAGTTAGGAAAATATAAAATGACACCCCGCCTATAACAAAAGCAGCCCGTATTCTTTTTGTACGCTTGTGCAAATGATAAAATGGAGTCATGCATCCACATCCTACTCAAGACTGTTAGGTTGCTAATGTACCTTGTATTCAGTAAGGAGGGCTTGGGAAAGAAATCAGCAGCCATCCAAGAGTTTTCCGCCTTAACTGCGCTCTGCGATACTATAAACCCTTCGACGGGTTTGTCTCCCCACTGAAGCCTCTTGAACAAAACCAGAATTTTCTAATTAACTCACTGGGGACTCGAGATAACCTGCTCTTGTTCTGTCATCTGAAGGTGACTGGACGAGAGATGTGGGCTTACTTGATAATTGGGGTTTGTAGGATTAACTAAATTTATTATTTGCACTCCCCTAGGAATTTCACCTCCCCCAAAACCTGGCATGTGTGATGCGTTGATGTCTTTAAGGCACCTGGGACAGCATCTGCTGCTGCTGTGTTAGGGACAGTGATTGTTAATTTTCTTTAATGTCTTTCTTTTATTGTTGTTCTTGTTGTTTTCACGGACAGCATGCTACAGAACAACCAGTTGAGCCAGGTTCCGGAGGAAGCGCTACAGAACTTGAGAAGCCTTCAATCCCTGTAAGTACTGCTGTAGCTACAAGTCATGCATCTCAGTTTGAGAAGGAAATGACCTGCTTTCCCCATGAGCTGGTGGGGTCCTATGGACTTGAAGTCTTAGCCCTCGAGTTTGGCAGTTCCAGGCAGTGTAATTAAATATCTATAATTAATGAATTACATCTTCAGTTGGTGACTCCGGAGCAAACATTCACTTATGTAATCCTGTCCACATGCCCATTAATTTTTTTTTTTCTGAATTCAAATGAAAAAATGATGCTTACCTTTTACCTAGGAAATTGGAATTGGATAATGCAATATTTTGGCTTCTTTCATTTGTTTTATCTCTAAACTGTCTGAGCTTCTTTGTAACCCAAGTTTACTTAGCAAAATAAATGCAAGTGCTTTAGAGCTACATTCTCTGTCAAGGAACCTCAAATTAGGAAATCAAGATCTACCATGTGTCCTGATACATAGCTGCTGCATAAACCACGAGCTGCCAGTCACTGAACACATCGATAATCACAAACAGTCCCACAGTGCTCATCTACATAACTCATTGACCTCACACAGACACACACATACAGACACACAGACTCACACACACACACTACAATGGTGCTGATGTCTTTTGCTCAGAACACACCTTTCCATCATAAGGTTCCCTCCCAGCACCCACATAAACAAATAAATAATTCCCCACATGAGGAACATTGATATCGGCTAGATGTTTGGGAACTTGGGTTGGAAATAATTGTTCTCAATCACTACTTGGCAAGTCTCTGGCACAACTGTTGTGTTGGTAAACCGTCTTCTCATCAGAATGTAGGAATGATTACAATACGTTGCATGATTTCTGATACACATGTGTGTCAAGTACTCTCTAATTATCCGTACACTGGGGTACTCATCTGTCAAACAAAGCACTGCTTTCTGGTCCTGACTGATGAGGGAGATAAAGGCCTGAACAAAGAGAGCGAGTCCTGCAGACTCTAGCCGAAAAATCTCCATAAGGAATCCATCAGTTAATAATTACATACGGTTTGCTTGATGCTTTCTACAGTGGTAAGAAGAGAAGGGAGTGTGAGATACAAAGATGAGACCTTCATTCTTTGATCTTTCTTTTTAATGAAAGAAAATCTGTGCTTAAGGTCATTTCAAGCTTTTTATTCTAGTCAAACAAAGTGACTTACTAGGTTTTCAGCAGCCTATATATAGATAAACAAGCACACAAGGGGCCCTTTGTGGCTGGGGATGGGGCTGTTGCATTTCCAGGCACTCCTTAATGACAGGACAGTGTCACTTGGCTTTTGTTGAGTTAGCTTTTTACCTGAAGGAAACAAGCAGAGGGAAGCCAACTGCCTCTAGTAGGACTGCAGGGGATGAGGATCTAGTGGCTAAATGGAAATTGAGATATGACACTGCCCAATAGGACCTTTAAACAGCTGCAAAGCAGTCAGGAGATACTAGGATAAGATTTTGTAACTGAAATCCCCTATTGGCTGAAAGATCACAAACAGAAGGGAACTCTTTGAGAAAGAGAAAACCATGAGCCTTTTCTTCACTTCAACTGGGCGGTGACTGTCTGATAAAGGTGTTCAGATTTAGTTTCTGACTGGCTAGATATTTACTGTTCACCAGGTGTCTCCTGGTTTCTGGTTCACAAAGGAGTTTCTTTCTGAAACTTTATAAATACCTAAGTGCATGTTCCCTGTGAAAAGAGTCAAGGGTTAATTTTCCGGGATGACATCACATCCGAAATGAAGCGTCTAGACAGGTTCTCAGCCTCCGGCACAAACTGCTTTGTGTCAGCTGGGTTATGTGACAAATAGTCACAAGGTCCCTTTGCCCAGAGCTCAGTCAGTGTGAGCTATGAGGCAAGGGCAGTGTATGCTGGTGTGCTTCTCTTTGTTACTGATATTGTTTGTGCTGCTTTGGTGCAGCAAATGGGAGCAGGGGTGGGAGGGGGCGGGGATAAGATTCCATCTTCTCCTCTGTGCCAGCACTAGGAAGTCTCACTACCAAATCACAGCCTCTTCTTGGACCTGAGTCAGATTATCACTTGGCCCCGTTAATATATGGTGGTTCTGTTATTCTACTGTCTTCAATTAACTTCCATTTTCCCAACTCCAAAACACACACACACACACACACACACACACACACACACACGGTGTGAGGAAGAAAGATATTTTCTTTGTTGTTTTATATTACCCTCTAAAAGGCAATCCTCTGGACATTGCATTGCACATGTCTCCCCACCAGAGAGCCTTTTCAATGTTGGGAATAAATCATCTTCCAGAGAGTTCTGACACCTAACCACACCCCAGAAGAATGCAAATCAGAATGTCTGAGTGTTGCCATGACTAATGTCTGTCAAGAAGCAACCTGGGATGGGGGTGGGAAGGGTTGCTTTTATTTTGGCTTACAGTTTGAGGGAATCCCGGTATAGTCCATCATGGCAGAGAGGGCATGGTGGAGGCATCTGATCACATTGCATTCATAATGGGAAGCAAAGAGAAAACAGGAAGCAGGGCCAAGGTATACAACCCTAATTCCCACCCCCCAGTAACCCACTTCTTCCAGCAAAACTCCACCTACTAAAGGTTCCATAACCTTCCCAAACAGTGCCATCATCTAAGGATCCAGTGTTCAAACATGCCCCCATGCAAACCAGAGCCCTGAAGAAGGGTTCCATGCACTGCTGTTTCCTAATAGCTTTCTTGTATAAGTGTTTCTTAGAGTAAAAGCTTGGGAATGGCATGTTCTGCAGGTGATATTTATTCCCTCGGGTGATATGAAAACCTTTCTGAATTCTTTGCAAGCCTGAAAAAAAAGATCACAAAACCCATACTTTGCAGTCCAATTTGAGCTAATAATATAGGTACAATGTAAAAGTACAGCGTTGCCTTGTGTTTAATTGAAAACAGTTTTCCTCTCTGCCTGTTAGCCCTACTGATTACCTTGGGCAAATAAAGTTTAAAAGCTGCAGGCCGTACTGCCCAGATATTCAAATGTGATGCCTGGAACAGCCACCTCAGTGCCACCTTAATCTTACAGATCCTTGGGGTCCAGCTCAGAGTTACTTAATAAGAATCTTTATTTTAGCAGAACTCTAGATGATCTGTATATGAAATATGCTTAAGGAATTAAAGTGTTCAGTGTTCTATTACCCTACCAAACAGTCAACACACCCCAAAAGGTTGAGAAGCAGCAAAACCACCACGTGTAGTCTCTGCTCCACCCACCTACACATGGCTTCTTGGAGAAAGTTTAAAAACTTGATCTATTGGTAATGTTTCTGTGAGGACAGATTGTTCTCAAGTTTCATGGGTTCTAATTCTCCACTTGTTCCCCATAAACAAAAACTGGTTCGTTCCTAATGAAATGACATAGGTACATTTGTGTTCTTTTAACTGTCTCCTGATACGTACAAACTGCTCAGCTGAAGCGAAAGGGCCAGAGGCCAGCAGCACGGAACATACTCCTGTGTAATAGGTACATTTGACTTCTGACATGGCAGTGACTACCCAGACACCAAATGGATTTCTGTAATGTAATCAAATGTAACTTAATTTCCTTTCTTTATTTTTGGAAGGGAATAGAAATGTAATCAGAATTCACAGTGAGTTGTATTTCACTCGGAAACTTTTGGCATTGTAGACACATGAGCGCTAAGGATTGGGTTACAGTCATCTGATGATAACTCAAAACCTCACTCTCCCGCACCTTCCACCTTTATTAGTAGTTAAGAAATCAATCTATGTGTAAAGACTGCCTCATTTGGGACAGCCAGTAACAGATTTCAAATATCTTAAAGTTACACATGAAGTTTAGGCTGACCAAGGGAAATTATACATTCATATTTGTCCAAGTAGTCAAGGGATTATTTGAAACATCACTTTTAATTCCAATCCCTCATTGGCAAAGCGAATTGTGTAAAATATGTATCACAGAGATGATAAGTTGCTAAAGAGAAAATGAAAGACAAAGCAAGCATATCTTTATTATTGTCTCTATTTTCCAGTTAGCTAATATTCATTGGCAGGGTATTAGAGTCTATGTAAAACCCAAGCAGAATGTACAATTCTTGCCTGTAGCATGACCTACCTACACGTATCATTTCCAGGGCTCCAATGTCTACCCCAGGACCATGTAAAATATCTATCAGTGACTTCATCCAGCTCTTCATAACTTGTTTCTGCTTATAGCTGTTTTTAAAGGAGATAATACCCTAGATGGGTCGGGGGAGGAGGAGGTGGCGGGACATAGTTCTGAGCCGAGTTAAGGCAAGCCTGGGACAGCGGCGTGTTCTCCTCTTGACACTCATGAGCCTATTGAGTTTCAGACCCTGGACATAGAATGGGAAGGAAGTAACAAAAGACAAGGAAGTGTGACCAGACAGAAAGAATACAAGAAAACCTAGAGGGTGATATTATAGAATCAAAGGGGCTAAAAATAAAGTGGCTTTAGTACCAGTGCCATTATTCCTTCCACTAAAATAGTTAGAGAAAACATGAGCTCACACAACAAAAAATATACTGTTTCTATGCCCCCAACCCAAAGATGCCAACATACCAGATCGAAGGTAGACTTGGGAGCTCTGGAGGCCAGAGACTTTGTCTATTTAACTACCAAGGTTCATTTCGTGAGAGCAAATGCAAATCAGCATCCACTGAATCCTTTCAAAAAAGAAAAAAGATTTTGGGGTTTTGTTGGTTTTTTTCTGCTTCCCCCAGTTTAAACATGAAGAGGAATTAGTGTTCAGAGGAAAGGCTCTTTCTACTTAATATTTGCAAGAAGAGAAGCTAAAATGGAAGCCTAGTCTTGGTGGATGGGGACTAATGTGAACTGTTTATTTTTAAAAGGCCATGTAGGAGACATTCCTAGGCCAGATCATCTGCAGGGCTTATAGCGCGTAAATGGTAGACCTGCCAGAAAGGTCAGGAGAACGTGGGCATTAGGAAATTGGAAGTTGAATAAACCTCTTAAAGCAGAGCGGACTCTTTGGAAAAGTTAACCGGGTAACAGTTTTGGGAAGGCAAGCCGTGAGTGAAGTGATGTGTTTCCAGATATATGGGATGTGCGGAGAAAGAGTGGGAGAGAATGGAGAGGACCAAGAGACTCGTCGCCATGGTGACGAGAAGAGCCAATGTTGTCTTCATCCTACCTCAAGCTCATAGGTTAGGTGCTAGCATTACCCGTTTCTTTGTCATGAGAAAGCAAAACTATCAGACTACTGACCTTCCCAAGGTTTAACAGCTTGGGAAAAAAGTCAAGATGGAGATAGGTTTGAGGGAACTCTAGTCTGTCAGAACCCCAAATTCTGCCCATCTCACTCCCCTGGTTCTTTACCTCCCTATCTGTGGAAAACAGTCACTGGTCAGAGAGAAGCATAAGGCTTGCTGGAAACACATACACAGGACAGGGATGTGACCATGAGCCTTCACAGGGAAGAACGGAAGTTGCAATGCTGCCAGAGAGGAATAAATGAATTGAAGGAGAGAGGGAACACTATTAAAATGAGTCCCCAGCCCTTGTTAGGGCTTCTCTAGCATTTGGTCATTGATCCCTTGTGCCTATGAGGGAGCAATCACTTCTCTCCAGATGAGAGGACTATGTGTGAGAACCTTGCCTCAGTTGCCAGGGTAGGAGTCATGTAGACAAAGGCTAGAAAAGGACGTTCCTGAAAGCGTGGACTATATATTGCAACAGCTTGCTGGGAGGAGGAGCAAACCTATACTATCGAGAAACAGAACAAATCAGCGGTTGTGTTGAGGTTAAGTCTTGCTGTCTATTAGAATGTTAAGTGCAGGTGTTGGGGGCAAGACCTGGAGTCTGCTTGTGATGCTATGTGACCCTCCCAAGTTACTTCTAATTGGTAAATAAAGATGTCAACAGCCAATAGCTGGGCAGAAGAGACATAGGTGGGGTTTAGGATTTTGGGGCTTGCGGTCAGAAGAGAACCACAAAGAGAAAGAAGGTGGTGAAGGGGAAGAGAGAAGCCACTGTAGATGTATCCAGTTAGGAACTCAAATTGATTCTGGCAGTGGTGGAGCTTCTCACTACCCTCCCCAATGTTTTGGGTTCCTGAATGAACAAGACGCACACTCAGCCTTTATATTTTGATCTGCCTAAAACTGCTCAATGGCTGGGCCACTTCCTAACCTCCAGGTGGCTAATCCACCTCCCTTCTCTGTTCCCAAGTCATTACTTACTAAAATCTATATTCCATCTTTGCTGCCCTGGACCCAGTCAGGCAGCCCTCTTGGGGCCACTCTTCCCCAGCTCCTACATGGTGGCTATGCTCTGTGTCCCACACCTTCTCAGGCATTCCTCCTCTCCTCTCTCTCTGGCCTTAGTCTAGGAATCCTAAAGTCCCGCGGCTGTCTCCGTGCCCAGCCATTGGCTGCTGGCATCTTTATTTACCAATCAGAACCTACTGGGGGCAGGGTCCCAGAGTGTCTTATGTGCAGACACTCAGCAGCCACAAGTCACCATGGGTTAGGTGAGTCATGAAAACATAGCCCTGACGGCTGGTGTATTGGAGTTAAGAGCATCTCAAATAAAACATAGTAAGTAATAACTCAGAGTTATCGATAGGAAAGTAGACTTTAATAGCATAGAAGGTAGATATCTGCCCAGCTCTTGTGTTGTTTAAGGCATATTTTAAATATAAAGGTTGTGTGTGCCTTTTATCCAGGAAATGAATGATCAAGGTGGGGTAGAAACTCCAGGTAGGGTTTAAGAATCTCTGCAACAGGCAGAAGTGATATTCCTGAGGAAGAGATAAGTATCAAGACAATCTTATAGGTCATGTTAGGGCCAGACTGTATGAAAATACATCTAGGGCACATGAAGGATAACACCAGGCTTGTTGCAGAATGGAACCCCACAGGAAGGTATTCAGAAGAAAGATCAGATCTGCGTTATTGAAGAAGTCAGACTGGAGAAAGTAAACCTTTATCAAAATACATGCTGGAGATCAAAAAAAGGAAGATGGGGTTGAGAAACACCTAATAAGTTCCCAGAAGTATCAAAAAAGAGTAAAGAAGCCAAGTGTGGTGGCATATGCCTTTACTACCAGCACCCAGGAGGCAGATCTCTGCGAGTTTGAGGCCAGGGTAGTCTACATAGTGAGTTCCAAAATAGCCAAGGCCACTAGTGAGATCCTTCTCAAGAGAAGAAGAGGAAGAGAAACAGGAGGAGGACGCAGAGAATGAGGACGAGGCCAAAGGCGAAGAGGGAGAGGGAGAGGGAGAGGGAGAGGGAGAGGGAGAGGGAGAGG
>JADRCH010000263.1:1505187-1542090 GCA_019843965.1 Rhynchomys soricoides
GGGTTTGGTTGGCTGGCTGGCTGATTGGCTGGCTGGCTGGTTGGTTGTTTGGTTGATTTTTGGGGGGTTGGTTGGTTGGCTGTTTGGTTGGTTGGTTTTTGTGATGTTAGCAGTGGATCTCAGAGTCATGTACAGGCAAGGCAAGCACCCTACCACTGAACTACATCCTGGCCCTTAGCTTAACTTTGCTTGTTCTTCCAGTTCAGTATTCTTTCCCATTTTCCATGTGGCCATTGTTGTCAATAATGAAAGAAGTAGGAGTTAAAGAAACTAGAGATGAGTCAGCAGTTTAAGAGCACATGACCATTCCAGTAGTCATGAGTTCAAATCACCACATAAAGCAACTCGAAACTGCCTGTAGCTTCAGCTCCATGGAAGCCAAAGCTGCTTTCCAGCTTGCCCTTGGCATTCACATACATATGGCATTCATTCATTCATTCATTCATTCTCTCTCTCTCGCTCCCTCTCTCTCTCTCATACATACTCTCACACATACAATCTCTCTCACATATACACACACACACCTTAATTTTTTAAAATAAGTGATGTAAACCTACAATTTCATCAGGAGTAGTAATATATAAAGAACATAAAGTAAATGCCATCCCCATGCAGTACACTTTCATCTTGTATTTGATAATGGTAATGAAAGCAAGAGCATTTCTACTGTTCTGTAAACAGCTCACTTTGCTATGCATGACCGTACACAGGTTCTGCGCTACTCCTGCTACATTTGGATGAATGCATCAAATCATTGCTAGAACTTTCTCTGAGAATATGTCATCTGTTACACATCAACACTTGTCCTTTGCCTCTGAAATGAAGATGTTATATTTAGTGATATATTATTAACAAAACATGACCTTATTATATGTGTGTACATACATACATACATATACACAGATCAATATTATTACTAAAGTCTGAAAAGGGGCCAATGAGATGGCTCAGAGGGAAAAGGTGCTTGCTGCCAAGTCTGATGACCTGAGTTTGATCACCAGAAGCCATAGGATGTAAATAGAGAACTGACTGTCCCCATGAGTAAAGGTGCACATGTCTGCAGGTGTGTGTACTACTGTGCACACAGAGGAAGCCAGATGGGGTCTTTGGATATTTTGAAGCTGGACTCAGAGGCCAGGTCTTTGCAGGATGAGCACATTATTAGGTGGATGCTGGTATTCGAACTCTGGTCCTCATGATCTCACAGCAAGAGTCTTAACCACCGACATATCTCACCAGCCCCAGTGTGTAGACTTTCTTTCTTGTATTGTACAGAAGCCTTCTATTTCTCTGTTTAAATGTTACATTTTCCAGGCATACAAATTAAAAATGTCTACTTGCCTGAAAAGAGCAGATTGGCACAGTATGGCCCCTCTGCTGACTCACTAAGTAGGCACAACTTATGTCCTGCCAGGCTTAACCTTGTTATGTAAGGATCACCTGTAAAGTGAGCAGATAATTAATTCCATACTCCGATTTAGCCTTGAGGGAGTTTAAAATTAAATCAGATATCAGTGAAAGGGGCAGAATGATGTTTGTCAGGGCCCTGGGGGTTGACGGCAGGAACTGGGGAAGGCTGGTTAAAAGACACAGAGCCTTCGCCTGCATAAGTTAAGGTGATCTGCTGTACTGCACTATAGAACTGATCTATAGAGTACTGTGACTATAATTAATAAGAATGTATACTTGATAGGAGACTGCAGCTTAAACACGCACACGTATGAAAAGAAATAAATATGTTAATAAGATTTATTTAATCACTTTACATTATATGCTTGTAATAAAACCCTGTAAATATATATAAGTATATACAAGTATACCCTGTAAATATATACACTTTTATTTATTGATTTCCTACTTTAATAAAGTAGGAAAGGGACAACTGAACCCAGACAGTGCCTTTGAGTGTAAATAATAAACTCATATCTGAATGAAGCTGGAATTTCAGACAGACTCTGATTCTGAAACACTGCTTTTAGGAGCACTGTCTGCCAGAGTTTCCATTTTCATATATTTTACTGGTGTATATCAATTTATAAAGTAATGGGTTTTATCATGACATTTTCGTCCAAGCATAGAAAGTACCTCAGCCATCCCCATGCCTGTGACATTCTTTTATAGGGAGTTTCTTAAATGATGAAATTGTATCATAGAAAGACATTTCAATGCTCTGCTCAGGACACCTAGAGTCTCTGAAGAACGACAGGTCTGAGAGTGCTCATTAGCGCTGAGAATGTGAGAGCACTGAGCAGTTATTATGACTTACTTCTTCATTTCAGACAGAAATTTGTTTAATAGTATGGCCAGATTTTAATCTTTCATTTGGCAGCCAGGGGGGAGATGATCATAGGGTTCCCCAACATTGCACTGAACTTTGAGGTTTGTCATTTGCAAAGCTTTGGGGGAGAAATTTGCAGTGTCGATGCCTAAGCGACTAGGCTAGAAAGACGCCTTGAGTGTGCTGAGCGCACGAGAGGCCCACGCTTTATGGTGGAGTACAACTGAGAAGCTACAGTTAAGGCAGTAGTTACACCCAGTTTAAATATGAACTTCTAGCCAAATAAAATCAATTTACCTCCTCACCTTTGATGAAGTTGTACTGTACCCTAGCACGGGCAGATAGCTGGAGAAAGGGACCCGAGGCCGTGATGGATTTCCTCTAAGCACGTCCAGCTCATTTATTGACTGAACCCTGCTGTGTCGGGAGACCCTGTCTTAGCTCCCACAATCATGGCTGGTCCGCTGGAAATGTGAGTAGGTACTGGCAAAGATGCCAACTCAGAACGTTTGTTCCAAGTGACCTTACCTCAGTTATTACTGAAGCTTGGCTCATGGCCCATCGGGGTCACCTGTCCCATTGATAGGATAAGAGTAGGAACTGGGGGATGACTAGAATGATATATGTGACCCAAAGTGAGGAATCGGCTTTCCGGAGAAATTAGCTGTCTGCCACAGGGGGCTTTCTCTGTTTCTAAACTGTTTAAATTTGGTTTGCACCAGATTGTTTTGTGATTCTCGTGTGGTTCCTGAATCTGTGTAATCTTAAATGCTTCCTTTTCTTTTTTTAAATCCATCCTCTCACGATTTTCTAATCCTTCCTAACACACGAGCTGCATAAAATGAAATTCTTTAGTTGTTTTTGTTTTTGTCTTTAATTCTGGTTTTCAAAATGTAAGCAAGTGTAGTCTTATAAAAAGTGAGTGGTAACAGCTATGGGAGCGTATCTGATTGACAGTGATTCAGTTGTTCATATATCTCACACACACACACAAAAAGATCTTAATTTTGTCGTTTCCACAAGAACCATTAGGTCACTTTAATTACAGCCACGGTTTCTCTTGAATTATGACAAAATAAATGTCCTACACTCCCTCTGCTGACTCAGAGGCTACAGCAGCTTATTAACCAGCCTTACTTTTAGAACTGTTTCCCGTTTTAAAACAAAACAAAGAAAGAAAATAAAAGAAACGGAAAGTGCGAAAAGGAAGCAAGAGTTTGGCGAAGCTGCTAATTTTATTATTCGTTTAAACTGTCAGAAAAACACACATCTGCCCAAGGCAAATGGTTAGGCTCCGTGAGGCAGCCAGCAGTTTGGAAGCTCTTCCCAGGGGCGTATCAAACAGCCTTTCAAAATTACTGATTCTTTTCAAATACTAAAACAATCTTTTCCCTAGCGCTTAGGAACAACCCAGTAGATTGCAGTCCCGTATGTTCCAAACAGTCTGGGATCACAAAGCCATTCATTTGGCTTGGGGTGGGAACGAGGTGAGAGAACGTCTACATTAGACTGTCAGAACCGGATGCAATTTTACACCTCAGGGAGGCCACTTCCGGTGCATGAAAGCTCGGTACCCACAAGCCTGGAAAAGAGTCAGAACACCTCGAGGGGTAGTTGAGGGGGGAGCGGGCGGGGGGGGGGGGGCGTCTTAAAGATCTAACCATGAGTGAAGAGGGCTGATCAGAAGAGAAAAATGGTCCAGCTTGTCTGGGACCTGGAGCGCCCCAGACTGACTTGCTCTGGCTAATGAGCACATGCAATGTCTTCCAGCTGAGTCCGTACTTTGCCGTTTCCCATTCTGGTGTGCTTTCTTCCAGGCGTCTGGATGCCAACCATATCAGCTACGTGCCACCCAGCTGTTTCAGTGGCCTGCAATCCCTGAGGCACCTGTGGCTAGATGACAATGCTCTGACAGATGTCCCGGTCCAGGCTTTCAGAAGTTTATCAGCCCTGCAAGCCATGACCTTGGCCCTGAACAAAATACACCACATAGCAGACTATGCCTTCGGAAACCTCTCCAGCCTCGTGGTTCTGTACGTTCGATTGACTTGGCTCTCTCTTTCATCACTTTCTAAATCCCCTCTGAGACCTTAACCTTCAAGTGGTGGACCTCAAAACTTGAATGGAGGCATGTTAAAGACAAGGGAAAACTGTCATTTTAGAGCCCCTCTCTAAAATGACATAAAATTTCCAGTCGTGTGAATGATTTACAAAAACATCTATGAAATACCTGATTAGTGATAAACATTGCTGGGCATATGAAGATCAAATAGTCCCTCTACCTTAGAAGAATCTATTGTGCATTTTAAAAGAAATCATCAAAAAACTAATGAAAAAATTGCTGAAAGATAAGTTGATTATTAATTATATAAAATATGAATCATAGTATATATAAAATGATAACTTTTTCAAGTTCTAGGGATGGAGCCAGTCATTGAAAACTGCTAGCTAAACAAGTATTAATACTTTGTCAGTAAACTTATCTCACAGCGTTGACAAGCTTTTATTTTTTTAATTAAGAAGAAGAAGGCAGATCATTGCTAACTGGGGATGTATCCCAATGGCAGACTGTCTATTGTCAGCACCTGGGTTTGAGACCTAATACTGATGGAAGAAAGACAGAAAAAGATAGGAAGAAAGAGGAAAGGAGGTGAAGAGAGAGAAGAAGAGGAGAGGGGGATGTTGACTCTTGACAACAATTCTGCTTTTCTATCGCTTTTTTTCTCTTTGAGATCTTGATTTCTTTTGGTTTAGGTTGGGTTGGGTTTTTGAGACAAGGTTTCATGTACACTGGTCTTGAACTTGCTGTGCAGTCGAAGATGACCTTAAAGTCCTGATCCTTCTGCCTCCACCACCCCCATGACAGGATTCTAGGCTAGGCCTCACTCACATCTCTCCATTTTAGAAAACAAAATGGTTCTCAACTAATAGTTTGGAAATGAATCAGTCTTCTTTGACAGTAAAGCAGTGTGCCTCGTGTGTGTGATAGGATAATCAACATTTCTCTAGTGCTGATGTTTGGGTGCCATTGCTACCTGAAGGACTGTAAGATCAGCTTGCCTGATGTGTTAGTCCCTATGATGAAGCTTGAGACAAAGCTGAGCATGGGGCCTCACACCTATAATCTTAGGGTTTAGAAGGCCGAGAAGCAAGAGGGTTGCAGTGAGTTTGAAAGTCAGCCAAAGGTATATAGGCCAAGCTGGGTGGGTTAAAGAGTAAGATCCTACAAGGGAGTGAGGGAGAGGAGGCAGGAAGGAGGGAGAGAGGGATTTACTACTTAAAGGGAAGAAAGGTACATCTGAGCTTACAATTTCAGCAATTTCCTTCCACAGTTGTTGACTCATTGCTCTGGACCTTTGGTGAAGCAGAGCATCGTGAAGAGTAATACATGGTACACCAAAGTTGCTCACCTCATAGCATCTAGGAAACATAGAGACAGGAAGGGCTGGGGAGCCTGTAGCTCCTTCAAGGACAAGGCTCAGTGACTGAGCTTCCTTCCACTAGGCCCGGCCTCTCGCCTCTCATAGGCCTTACCACCATCTGGTATAACACCACAGGCTGGCTGCCTTACTGAGGAACAAAGATGCTTCTTTTGTTCTCTCCCTGACCACTGCATTGCTGAAGTTGACTACCCATCTCTTCTTCTGTAGCATGTACTCGTATGAGGGCATGGACCCATCATTTTTGGTTCTCTCTATTCCCTCTCTCATCCTTGGCATATAAAAGACCTTGAATAAATGTCTGAAAGATCTCACCTCAAACCAAAATTTATTTATTAAAACAAAGATCTATGTCTGGAAATAAATAAATAAATTTAAGGAGATTTTTAACAAATTTCTACTCTGAATTCTTTATGTGAATATGATGTCACTGACCCTGAAGAAGCTGGCTATGGCCTTTGTTTTGTGGTGGGTTTTTTTTTTTTCCTAGACTAATTTCTTTTGAAAGATTTTATTTATTTATTTATTTATTTATTTATTTATTTATTTAATGTATGTGAGTACGCTGTCACTCTCTTCAGACACACCAGAAGAGGGCATCGGATCCCCTTACAGATGATTGTGAGCCACCATGTGGTTGCTGGGAATTGAACTCATGACCTCTGGAAGAGCAGTCAGTGCTCTTAACTGCTGAGCCATCTCCCCAGCCCCCTAGACTAATTTTTTTTAACCTCAACTCCTTTAAACCCATTTTCCAAAATCTCCTTGGGAGTTAGTCTACATTTCAGTTGTCTACACACAGCTGTTCTCATTGACTCTGGCATAACTGACTTCTCAGTCGAGCCTAAGATGATAATTGTACACATTAATAGTTGGTCAAGATTACCAATCGTGGGCAGCAGAAAAAATCTGGTCATTATTCCCTGTAGCTGAAATCCTTTCTTGCTGACCTATAGCCCAGGCCTAGGAATGGAGTCCACGTGTGACCCTCCCTCTGTCCTATGACCTCAGTGATGTTCAGCGTCTCTGTTGAGCACTCTAAGTCTCCAAGTCACAAAGAGCAAACCACACTGGGAACTAGAGTGAAAAACTCAAATCAGTCATATCACCACACACACACTGTAGTCATCTCAAATCTTATGCTACAGAATCAATCTGAGTTCAGTGAAGGCAGTACAGGGGATTCTTTTAACGTTCATTTCTTATCATTAGTGCATCCTTTTTCTGTCTTTGGGTTTAAACAATCAAAATGTTGTTCCTGAATTTTCTCTGTGCCATCCGCCTGCAGGACTGTCCCTGACTGCTCCAAATGCTCTCTTCCAGGCATCTCCATAATAATAGGATCCAGTCCCTGGGAAAAAAATGCTTTGATGGACTCCACAGCCTGGAGACTTTGTGAGTTGACCTTCTGTTTGTTTCCGTTTCCCCAGTGTTTTCATGAATATTCTGCAGGAATCAAAACAGCCTTAAAGCCAAACGTGATGTTTGGTTTGGTTAATTGCCTGAGCCTTAAACAGATATTTACGGAGGTTTTATCTTACACACACACACACACACACACACACACCACAGAGCTAAACTATAAAATTGCGATTCCATTTTAATCTCTTGAGAGTGGCAAATTAGTGGGGGTAATTAAAGCTAAATGAGATCCTCTAAGCAAGCCGTGACCACTTGCTTGGGAATGTGTATTCTCCACCTAGGAGCACTCCCTTTTGTCAGGAGCACTCCCTCTTGTCAGGAGCACTCCCCCTTGCCAGGAGCACTGAATTGGGTGTGAGCTGGGTCCTCTGCTGAAGGGAAACTGCCAACCCCAAGATCTAGGCCCTTCATAAGGGATGATGTTCATACTGAAGCAGTCCGAGGGACTGTGTCACTTATGGAATACGTACGTGCTCACTGGTGCACATTGCTTGAGTCATTTGTACAATAACCTATCATCTAGTTATTCCTACCTTGCCTTAGAGCCCGTTGAGTTACTTTCCCAGAACTACATTTACCCTGTCACATAACTGGGAATTGCTTCTTCCTGAAATCCAGGTGCTACTTTTCAAGACTAGGTCAAAAGTTCCACTGGGCACAGTGGCATGTGCCTGTGGCCTCAAGCTAGTCATAAGGCTGAAGCAGAGTGTCACTTGAGCCCAGAACTCTGAGGTTCACCTGAGCCAATATAGTAAGACCCTTATCTCAACAAACAACAACAAAAATAACTCAGATTTTTGTTGATACTTTTGATAGAAAGGACTCCAGTCAGCTGGCCGTATCCTAGATACCAGAGCCAGGACAGAGAATCTCGAGGTCTACCTAGAGCACAAGCCTCTTCTTCCTACAGGAGATAGTCTTAAAGGCCCTGCTGAGCCAACAAAGTGCAATAAGGGTAGACAGTAGGCAGCAAAAGATCTGAGTGTGCTAGGAGAGGAAGGTAGTTGCAGAGATATCAAGTCCCTTCCTATTTTAATACTGGAATACAATAAAAGACACAAGGCCTTGTGGTGATCCCAAAACCAGGTCTTCCATGACCTTAGGGAGCATGGTTCAATTGCATACAGACTTTAACAACTTACCCATGGTCCATTTAGCTTCTAACTAGTTCTAAATCAACCTGCTTCCTGAGAGATCCTCTATCCTGGGTCTTCTTAGAACAGATGAACATCCACAACTCTCCTTCCGGAAAAACTTGTCACTCTGCTCGATTCTACACAGGTGTCAGAAAGAAACTCATTTGGGCATGACCTTGACAGCACAGGACAGAAGTTCCATCAGTCGCTGGGGAAAAGTTACAATGTCTCTCTCATTAAGTAACTCTTTCTCATCCCTATCCACAGAACAATTGGAGAGAGAAAACAAGCAAACAAAAACAAGATCAGCTTTTCCTGTCCCCAGTCCTGAGTGGGGAACCAGCCTTACAGAAAAACTCTTATAAACACCACAAAGCAAAAAGTTTCAGGACAAAAATCTGTACATCTTACTGTCTGCCCCACTTTGCCCAGGGCTACAGAGGATCAGTAAATTGGTTATTCCCAACCTCTTCCTTTCTCTGACTAGAAAGTTAAGTAATTTATAAGGGTCCAGTCTTCGTTTAATCAAAAAAAAAAAAAAAGACCATCTGGAGAGATTTACAAACAGGAAGAAAATTTATGTCCGCAAAAGACACGAGTTTCCTGCCTGCAGAATAGCTTAAGGGAGACTTCTGCCAGACAAGTAGGAATCTCTATTATCTTTCTCTTAAAATTAAATAGCAATTCTTGTCTACTGAGGAGGATCTAACCACATCTGATTGCCTTACCAAAAGGGTTTTCTGTGTCATTTGGGAAATCCGCCATACCCAGGGACCAGACAGCAATTCCTTTTTCATATGAAGAGGTAGGTAGAGTAAGCCTATAAAACATGTGTGAATATGGGATTGAAAGCCATTTGTGTCATTACAGATAGAGAAATTAATGATTCTGAAATTCTCTGGCGCTCCTATTGCTGCGTGTGAGGGATAATACAGAACTTTGCCTCACAGACCAAGACAAACATCAGATCTCTGAATGGATCATTATTTGTGACTCTGGGGAAACGCTAGACTTCACATTCTTGTTAAGAGTCTTGTGTTTCACATAAACCTTTCCAAACACTCGTCTTGTCCTGGACTTCAGGCTGGGTGAGACACAGGCTCTCCCTCCAAGCCAGGGACAAGGCGGTACTCATGTACTCATGTCCCGCTTCCTAGATGGGAAAGGGGAGGGACTAAAAATGGAATGTATCCCAGGACTGAAAACAGCAGCTGCCAATTCAGTGAACCAGGTCCCAGTAAAGAGCTCCATCCGGAAGTGGTCCAAGCAAGCATCACTCCTCCTTGGAAGTTAAAGCTGCCGCAGGTCCCTCCCTGTTCTAAATGACCCAAGGAAGCCATTGATTTTTGGCAGGAAATTTCTGTTCTTTGGGGTCATGACTATTGTAATGCAAATATTTTCAGACTGTTGGTGGCCAGGGCTCTAGAGATAGCTTAGCAGGTGAAATTACTTGCAGTTCAACTTGATGAACTGAATTCCATTCCTGGAACCCACCAAAGGAAAGAGAAAAGTCAGCTGCCAAAAAGTGTCTTCTTACTTCCACAAGCAAGCTTGCTGCTCACACATACTCACACAAACACATACACTCATATGCATACACTCAAGCACACTCAATACAATACGTTGTTTTTAAAGCATTAGCAGGCAGCATGTCCCAATGAACCCTCTCTGAAAGAGAGAGAAGAGCTTTCATTGATAATATGGGTCTTTTGGAATAGCATACCGACTTGTAAATAGATTAAATAGATGTTTTTACTGAGAATACCATTTATTTCTTTCCAGAGATTTAAATTATAATAACCTTGATGAATTCCCCACTGCAATCAAGACACTCTCCAACCTTAAGGAACTGTAAGTGTTAAGACAGGCTTGATGAGTGAACTTTTAGTCTTTGTAAATTTATTTTAAAATTGGCATGATTATTATCTACGATAGCTGAAAATTTTTAAGTGTATATAGTGGTTAAATGCACTTGAATATGTTTTAACTGATTTCTATAATCAAAATCACCAGAATTTTAAAATTTATGTGTGACCTCCCATATTTGTTTATAAAAACATATTTTACATCTATATAACCTATTTCCTAAGTAATACTTATTCTAGTACCATTTACATTCTTTATATATTTGTAATACAACAATAATAGGATTTAGTTATGTTAAACATTTCTATGAATCTAGACATTTTTGAGGTGCATAAATATAAAATTACATGAATTAAATTTTGTCCTCTGTGTAGTGATAGATGCCTTCACATATATTTTATTATATGCTTTATTCTTTAAATGCTAGGTGAACCTTATTTAATCTTTTAAGCACAATTTCACTGAAGGTAAACTAACTTTTGACCATCGGGTGTTTTTAATTAGCTTTTCCTTTTATCTAAAAAACCGAACAGCTCCTGCAAGCACTGTCCTAGCACTTGAAAAAATATTTCCACAAAGCAAATGGATAGCGCAGGTTGTTTATAAGAAAAAAGCCTTTCTGGGAATCAATCACGTGTGACTCAGCTGGGTAGCTATCGACCGAGGGAGGCAGGCCTGTCACACGTGCGCATGCGTACAGCCACAGTCCTAGAAAACCCAAAGCTCCTTGACTCTGCCTCGCTGCCATTCAGACTACATTTGCCCCAACCGGGGGAATTGATTTGTTATTACAGACTCACTAATCCTTTTCCTCTTAAAGAGGTTCCCTAAATCTCTACGTCACTGCAGCTGAAGTCAATTTTCCCTTCTCCCAGCTTCAAACTGGGAGTGATCTTAATCCTCTCTCCAAAGATAGCTCCCACTCAAGCTGTTAAGCAACAGTTCTTTACTGGATAGCAACAAAACGATTTTCCTTTTATAAAGTAATATCCTGTTTCCATAAAGCACAGTTGGGATTTGCAGAGCCTCTCTTCTTCTTTCAAGACTGGAGCATGGGGTTCCCTTTGCTCTTCTGCGGTAAAGGAGGATACACACAGTTCGTGATACAGGGAGGCGCGTCCTGTACTCTGGTACTAAAGATGCTGGTTGTGGTTACATGGTAGTACAACGAGAGCTAGTAAATCACACACACACACACACACACACACACACACACACACACACACACTCACACAAGACTTTCTATAATATTTGTCTCTCTTTCTAGAGGATTCCACAGCAACAACATCAAGTCAATACCGGAGCGAGCGTTCGTAGGCAACCCATCCCTTATCACAATGTAAGTGGCCATTGCGCTCCTTTGACTTGTCCTTCCTGACATAGAACGATTTTAAATATGCGATTAATGCTATGTGTTCGCCCGCATTTTGTCACAGCCCATGCAATAATCTGTACAGAGGTGTCGACACTGATGTATTCCATCAAGTTTCAACTACACATTGAAATAATACTGAAGATTGATCTCTGAGGATCTGTGGTGTCCCTTAGCTTACAGCTGCCCTCTCCGGGTGCCGAGTCGCGCGTCACAGCTAATCTTACAAGGGCTTTTGCTTACCTATATTTTCCAGTGAATAAAACTGATTTTAGAACATTCAGTGCTAGGTCACTTAGTCATTTAAGAATTCAACCCCTGCCGGGCAGTGGTGGCACACGCCTTTAATCCCAGCACTTGGGAGGCAGAGGCAGGCGGATTTCTGAGTTCGAGTCCAGCCTGGTCTACAGAGAGAGTTCCAGGACAGCCAGGGCTACACAGAGAAACCCTTTCTCAAAAAAAAAGAAAAGAAAAAAAATTCAACCCAAGTACTCTAGAAAACTAAATGATTATGTACAAAAAGGAGATGGCTGCAAACAATTTGTCTCTGGCTTAAACTGCTGCCATGAATGTTTAATGAAAGGAATACTATTTTATGTTCTCTGCCTGTTAGTTCACAAGCCCCAGCCTTGAATCACGTCTGAACAAAAGTAGGATGTAATTCTACAAAGGTGCATGTATCCTAGAAAGGACAATATAAGGACTCATATATTTTAAAAATAAAGTAGACTTTATTTTTAAAAGTCTACTTTATTATCAATAATTTTGTTTCACACTTAACACAGATAGAGCATTTATTATGCATCAACATGAAGATAATAAAAATGTGTAACTATTTGGGTGGCTTTTAGATAAAAGATGCACGTCCAAGGTAGGTTCAGGGAATCATATTGGCCTTAGTGAGATCTATCATACAGAAGGCGAGTAAAGGCAACCACTGAACCTGGCCTAAGGATACAGCTTGCTTGGGATGCCTCCTGTGCTAACTTAGTTGAGAGGCTTTCTGAAACCATGTGTCATTTGTCACAAATGAGCTGAAACCCCCATTTAGCCTTAACTACTGAGGAGGAGGAGGAGGAGGAAGAGGAGGAGGAGGAGGAGGAGGAGGAGGGAGCAAATACTCAAGCAAGCAAAATCATTCATCACCTCTGAAACGTGCTGGCAATGTTTTGGCAAACTAAGGGCTTTGCATTCTATTGCAGAATAAACATTAGTCCTCATTAGAGAGCATTTGCATATTAAAAGATTAGTGGATTGCTTGGGCTTGGCCACTCTTCCTTTCTGCCTTGGACTGGTGTTTAATCAGTCTTTTGGCATGTTAATGCGTCAGGAGGAACAGCCCTCACAGCCTTTGGAGGCCTCTTCACTTTCCACAGCGCTGCACTTTCTCCCCTCCCTCCGTTTTCCTTACACTGAGTTTCCATCTCTTGTCACTGGCCGCCTTTCCCAAGAGGCCACCGCTGTGTGTGTCTTGCTCCAAGCCCTGTCAGCTGGTGACCCAGCCCTCATTTTCTGCCTCTTCAATCTCCAACCCAATGCCATCTTTTTGTCCTTACTTCACCACCTCCCGTTAGCCATGACTTCTTGATCTTTACCAGTGCAGATGAGGCTGGCCTCCCTGTCTCCACCATCACCAGGGATGTTTGAAACAGCATCCTCCTTGCCACTCTGTTGCTATGAAACAGACATCCAGGATGCAAGCTCCTTACCCTTGACATCCACAGTCTTCCACAGCCAACCTTCCTAACCTACTTCCCCAAAGCTCTCTCCAACAAAGCCATAACCCAGCTAACTAAGCTAGGTTTGTACAACACAAAGACTCCATCCCTGCACGAAGGTGATTGGAATTCTGTCTTTCGTATGTGTTTCAAATGGTATTTCATGAATTTTCTTTTTACTCCCCCCTATCAAATGAGAGAGAGCTGCCTCCAAAGAACCCCGGACCTTTTTACAGTAGTGATGATACTTCTGCAGTACATATGTTCATACTTTCCCAGTGTGTGCGTATTTACACATGTGTACGAGTGTAATTATGCACATATACATATATAGTATATATATATATATATATATATATATATATATATATATATATGTATGTCAAGGGAGGCGTGCTATGAGGAGAATTCCAGTTGAAGCCGTAAGGCCACTCTTTTTTTAAATTCTTTAACTTATTCTCCTAGAAGTCCATGCACGTATGCCCTGTATCTTGACCATGTGAAACCCAGGTGTCCCCTCTCCCACTGCAGTTTTTTATCTAATCCCAAGGGAAAGAAGAGCTGAGCAGTAGCATGGAAAGCACCTAGGTGCTCTAGGTAACAGACCTGTCAGGTACTGTGTGAGACGTTCCACTTGCATTAGCTTTTCCAGTCGTTACCCAAAGCCTGTGACCAAGCCCATTATTAGCTTAGCTTAAATTGAGGATCTGGGAGGTAATGAGCTTTCCTGGAGAGCCGATCCTCGATTCTCTCACCGGAGAATGAAGAAAGTTGTGTCTAGGCCATAGATCAAAGTTGTTGCACAGACGGACTGCTTTGGCAGACACAAGGGGATGTGCTGTTACTTGTTTGACTCCAGCTGATGCCAAGCCCCCCTTAGGCGAGACTATTTTATCATTCCTCTTGAACCTCCAGCATTTAGAATGATTTCCAGTGATAGCTTCTTTAATAAACAAATCTTTAAAGCTCTGCAATCGCTCCTTCACAGTCTGAGCATGGATTTGTTGTATTTTGTTGGACTACCTCTTGCCTCAGCTAAGAAATCTGTATGGGGCTCCACTAACAAACCGGTTCAGCTAGATTTTGATTACATTAAAAAGTCTATAAAACGTTCTTAAAGTTTTAATAATGTCTCCCATTTTAGAGTCATAACTAATTCAAGAAAGTTCTGACACTAGATAAACCCCACAGTATATCATTTCTTCTCAGTAATGTGGAGCACTCTGTAATGTTGTGGTAATTATATCTAATCACAATAGAACCTTCTGTAAATATGGAGATAGTGATAGATAAATGATAGGTATACATAGATACATGTGATAGATAATAGACACCTGATAGATGATAGATAGGTATGCTAGATAACAGATGAAAGATAGACAGACTGACAGATGATAGATAAATAGATAGGTATGCTAGATAATAGATGATAGATATATAGATAGATAAATAGATAGATAAACAGACAGACAGATATGATAGAGATAGATGGTTTGATAGATATAGATAAATGATAGGTAGGTAGATAGATGATAGATATATAGATGACAGACAGACAGATAGATAGACAGACAGACTGCATTGCAACTTGGATTATGTTTTTGTTGAGTATTCAAAGTGTTGGAGGCAGACAAAGTCTTTAAGTGCAGTTAGTTAACTCATGCACTTTTCTACTTGTTAACTATGATTCATACGAGCCCTGCTGTGCAAATGTTAAATTTTTTGTTTTTATTAATCTTGGCGGTAGGCATACAAAGTGTGGGTTTTGTCATGGCATCTTCACATATTGTCATTTTTCTTTGCTCTAAGTCTTCCTCCTCCCCCAAAGTCTCTCCCCTTTAAATTTTATATAGTAAAGATTCCTTACGCAAAAATCTCAGAAAGCAAGCTAATGAGATGGTCCAGCGGGCAGAGGCCCTTGCATCCAGGCCTAAGAACTTGAGCCTGATGCTGGAAGCCCACATCCACAACTCAGCCTCTTACACAGAAAGAACTCACTTCCACAGGTGGTCCTCATGCTCCCTCAAACACTGGAGTCCATGCACATACACAGAAACAAGCAAACGAATGAACCAATGAACGACTTTGAAGTGTGAGTGGAAACACTTTCCATGTTCACTTGAAATTCAGTAATCAGGTGAAAAAAGTAATCAGGTGGATGGTAATCGGTGAAAAAAATCAGTAAAAAAAATGACAAATGCTCTTTAGTAGATTTGTTGGAATATATATTCTCTTGGCCATCAGCTTTCATGTAACACGTTGGTGTTTGGATTTTTCAGACACTTCTATGACAATCCCATCCAATTTGTTGGAATATCTGCTTTTCAACATTTACCTGAACTAAGAACACTGTAAGTGTCTATTCTCTTAAATGCTGCATCCACTCAACCTGTAGTATTGCTGAAAAGACCAAATGAGTGCTGTGCTAGAAGTAATCTGGGGGAAAAAAATGGTAGTAAAAGTGAGCCCTTTCTAAAATCTTCTCCAAATAACACTTACGTATTTCTCCTAGGACTTTGAATGGTGCCTCACAAATTACTGAATTTCCTGACTTAACAGGAACTGCCACCCTGGAAAGTCTGTGAGTATTTGAGCAGACCCTTAGCTCCTCCCAGGACACGCATTAACTTTGCAGTTGATCAACCTCAACATCCATGAATCCAAACATGTCAGTGTGTGATGTGGGAATGGAAGAATTCTGTCTGGCTTGTGTTTTAACAGGACTTTAACTGGAGCAAAGATCTCATCTCTTCCCCAAACCGTCTGTGACCAGTTACCTGATCTCCAAGTGCTGTACGTAATCAGTAAGGCAATGATGTTGTATAAACAGGCAACCTCCATTAGGGGTAAAATGGCGGACAGTATCTCAACAGTCCTTGGAAATGAGGAGAAAGTTCTTTCCTTGCAGGTCTCCAGAAGGTCATGGTTCCTCCTTTGCCTCCTTTGGGCCAGGCTCCCAGCCATTACCCTGGTAGCCATGATAGTGTGTATCTTTGTTTCCAAGAGAAAATGAAGTGAACAAGCAAAAAAAAAAAACAAAAAACAAAAAAAACCCTGCATTTCCTCTTCTAAAGGTTTCTCAGAGTAGAGTAAAATAGCTTAATGGATCAACAGCCCAATATTAATGTCAAAAATAAAATTATCAAACAGGCACCAACCTTGATAGGGAGACTAAACATTTTTAGAGTAGCATGTTCTAGAAAGAAAGAAAGGAAGGAAGGAAGGAAGGAAGGAAGGAAGGAAGGAAGGAAGGAGGAAGGAAGGAAGAAGGAAGGAAGGAGGAAGGAAGGATAGCACGTTCTAACATTCCATCTGGTGGTCAATCAGCTTGAATGTTATTCCTGTTGCCTCCAATCTCATTTGCCCCTGCGTTTCCCACATTTTGTAAAAAGTAGTTTACAGAGATTTGAATAATTTTATTTTGATATTTTGCTTTGTTTTGTTGTTGTTGTTTTGGCTTGGTTTGTTTTTTTCTGTCAACGCCACTTGTCCCTCTTGTCCTCTCAAGCATCGTTGGGACGCATGATATGGATGATCACTCTCTTATAAAATGGTACTTCTCTCATGGCATAAAGTCTATCACAATCAGCCAGCCACCTCTTATGCCAGCATGACCTTCTCTTGGCAGCTGAACCAGCACAGTGCAGATGCTATGTAGGATATAACTGTCTGCTGCTTGATTGATTCTGCCCTTCATCGTGGTCCCCAGGCTACCCTGTCACTGCAGATGCTGTGACACTGTGCAGTAGCAGCACACAGGAGGCTTTGTCACACATGTCTGAAGGATGACGTATAAAGCAAGCCTTGAACTTCTAGCCAGCATTTCTCCATGAGGAGCAGCTACAGACATAGAACCTAAGAATCCTGGATACACTGATCAAAGTCACGCTTCAAGAACACAATGGAATTGTCGTTTTGTTTACTTTCATCTTGTATAGGCGTGGCCACACAGTGTTGGTGCTCTAATGTCCCATAATGTCCCATAATGGTGGGGTCAGATGACAACCTCAGGTATTGCTCTTCACCAAGAGCAGCCACAGAATCTCTCCTGTAGTCTTAGCAGTTAGGAAAATCACGCAGAAGGACCACAAACCAGTTGGAGGCCAAATTGGTCTACAGAGCAATCTGGGCTAAGTAATAAGTCTGTCTCAAGCAAGCAAACAAGCAGAAAAAGATGCTATTCCTTCTTGTTGGAACTTGAAATATGTGCATGTACATATCAGTGCCTCATGACAGTGTGTGGTCATTTCCAAAGTCCCACCTACAGAGCTCGTTCGTTCTTTATGACATACCTGCTGCCAGGTATCTTCTCTTTTAAGAAGAAAACCAAAACCAAAACGAACATCAATAGGTGCTCAGGCCAGCATATTAACCAAGAGAAACCCATTGATTTTGAGACTAGAAGCTAGGACCTTGATCTCTACTGTAGGGTCTTTTAGAAGCATTGGTCCAAGAGCTACACTCTGTTGTTGTTGTTGTTGTTGTTGTTGTTGTTGTTATTCATTAACATGTGAGATTTCATTGTGAGTATGTGTTGTCCCCCTCTTGCTTTACCTTCATAGAAATCCCTATTACTATCTACTATTTAGGCCACAAGTGTCTCCTCCACTCACTAGCTGACATTCTTACAGAAGTCATCCCACTTTGTACAGGGATAGTCACAGAGTCACTGTCATAAGATGATCCCAGGATTAAATTTAAGTAAAGCTATGAACGTGGAGCCCACACAAGGAAAGCTTGGTCCACACTAACCCTGAAATCATTACGTAGAAGGTAAAGGAAATGCAGTATTAGAACCTTGTGTTCAAGGTTTTATATACTCCCTCCTGAGACCTCATGAGAATGAGAAGGTACTCTGATGCTTCAGCCTGTGATCCCAGTTCCTGGGGAGGCTGAGGCAGGAAGATCCCATGTCCAACAACTGCCTGGGCTATACAATAAAAGCATAAGTAACAATGGGCTCCCTGAGCAGCCTGAAGAAATTAATATCATTATCATCTTTGATAATGTATGGGCCCATTTTCATTAGTCACCCCTTTTCAACAACATGGCATATGGTTAAACAGTTCTATTTTGCATAGATGTACAGGTGTTTCATTTGTATGTTTTGGTGAGTTTTCTTTGTTTGTTTGTTTAGGGGAAAGGGGATAGTCTTTCAAACCTCCAGTACTTGTATACAATCTTGTATGTAAAAGACAGATGTGTACTTACAGACAGCTCCATCTGAATTATTCATATACAATAATTGAACTCTTCCTATACAAACCCCATTCATTCAATAAATATAGGATAAATTATAAAGATAGGAAGAACTGATCAATTATGAGGATAGGAAAATTAAAAGCCTCTTAGGAAATAATACTGATTTTTTTTTCAGTTGTTTTGGTGGTTTTAAGAGCTAGAATCAAGCATGAAAATGGTTAGTTGATTAGCTGATAGCTTCTAAAACATGAGACAAGATTTTTTTACCTCGATGTTACTTTATCTACTAGTTTTCTTTCTTTTCTTTCTTTTTTTTTTTTTTTAACTTTCTGCAAATTACCACGGCTTGTTTTAGATTAGTTATATTATAGTATAAACATGTCCAGATGTTTTTGTTATTCTGTAATTTGTTGAGTTTTGGCTGAGGCCTCTCTTAGATGCCCCCTCCCCATGGTGATTGATTTCAAAGTTAGTGCTATGTTTTGAATGGTTGGGTTTTGTTTTTAAGTAGATTAGGAAAGAACCATCAGTGACTTGTGTTAGCTGTAGAGAAACACCAGTTTCCAGAGACAGGGCACAGTCATTTAATTTAATCTGTATTCATTTCAGTAAGATAAGAGCTAGAACATTGTAGATCATCACTAACAAAATAAATAAATTCATTAAGTAAATTATTTAAATCAATTAAAGGAGTATAACTTACATTTTAATAAATACTTGAGCCCCTTGCCTAATCCAGTGATGCCTGTGTCTACCTGCTGCCCTGTGTCAGGGCTGGGGGATTGTCCAGAGTCTGCCTCTGAGGCATGTCACATCTTGAGGGCTTTGAAAAGAAGAGGAAGACGCATTTCCTTAAGATTAATGTGTAACAGATTCTTCTCTTTTGTACCTTTTGCTTTCCAGAGATTTGTCTTACAACCTGCTCGAAGACTTACCCAGTTTATCCAGCTGCCAAAAACTTCAGAAAATGTACGTCTTTGAAAGTCTTTAAGGAACTCAGAAAAGAAAAAGTCAGAAGCTCATTTCCTATTGTTCAGGGTTATTGGTTACTCCCCCCTGGTTCTCACTGGCAATCCATAGGCATTTATCCTTCTTGCGCACACGAGGTACAGGATGGAGAAAAGAATTTACCCGGAAAGTTGGGTAATAGCGCTTTTCTCATCCATCTACTGTGACATCAATTGTCTCCTTTGTTTTTCCCAGCTCAATGTAATAAGGAATTGGGTGAGTCTGAGCTTGAGGACTTTTCCTTTTTTATGCAGACAAGGTCTCATGCAACCCAGGTACCCTCCAACTTACTATGTAGTCGAGGCTGGCCTGGATCTCCCTCCTCCTGTGCCTTCCTGTTCTGTCTCCCAAGAGCTGAAGGACAGGTGTGTGTCCCATGGGCTAAGTTCTCTCTTCCTTTCTAAATATGACAAAACTCCCACTTCCAATGGGTGGCGCTAGTTTTGAGTACGGCCACAACTTCGCTTTGCTTCATGAGAGTCATCTCCACAGGAGATAACGCACTTGTCCCTGGAGGTGCTATGGATACTTTCAGAGTGCCTCTTTTAAAACTACTTCATCTACAAAATGTTAGCCACATTGCTTTGTGGTCAGTCTCGCTTTCATCTTCATAAAAACAATATCAACCACCTCTCATTTCACACTTAGTTTTCCTCTCGAAGCCTTCGGGTGATGAAGGAAGAAAATATAAATTCATTTTCTAAAATGTAAAGACGTGGGGAGGTGGAGAGATGGTTGGTTCAGCAGTTGAGAACACACAGTACTCTTCAGAGACCAGAGTTTGGTCTCCAGCATACGCACCATATAAGTTCTCAACCACTTGTATGTTCCAGAGCACCCACGTGCACATACATACCTACACACAATACATAATTAAAAACAAATTGGATGCTTCAGGTGACCTCTAATAAATACACCGAGGGTTTAGGAAACCATGAAAGAAAAGTATTCTCAAATGTTTCTTTGTGGTGGTGATGGTGGTGGCTGTGGTGGTGGTGGTGGTGGTGGTGTGTGTGTGTGTGTGTGTGTGTGTGTGTGTGTCAGAGGCAGGAAGAGAGAGGACAGGGGTTCATGTACAAGACCCCAGATGTAGAAATCAAAAGGCAACTTTGTGAAGTGAGTTCTCTCACTCCTTCCATCTTTCCTCATATTCTGCGGTTCAGGGAGAATCAAAGTCAAAGTCAACAGACTTGTCTGGCAAGCACGCTTACAGATGAAATCTTCTCAAGGGTCCCTGCTTTGTTCTGTCTTTTAAGGAAAGCTCTCATGTATCCCAGACTGGCCTCAGAGCCAAGGATGACCTTCAACTTCTGACCCTCCTTTTCCTACTGCCTGAGGGCTAGGAAGCATGCACTATCACACCTTGTTTATGCAGTGCTAGGGACAGAAGCTGAGCCTTCCTGCATGCTAAGCCATCATTCTTCCCACTGGATGATGACAGTGTATGTAGGTATTGCTTTATACTCCCTTGAGAGAACCAGTTTCTTGGAAAGAGAGGCAATACTTAGGTGAATGTAAAAATTGCAGCGTTATTTATGAACAAAACCCAATCTCTTGATTGAGAGATCGTCACATTTCCTGTGAGGCCACCACACTTCCTCTGCTCCTTTGATGAAAGACATCTACCTAATCCTAGCATAAAAAGTTCTCGGAAGTCTGTTGGAAACATGAACTCTGACATCCATCTTTCGAACTCTTTTTCAGTGACCTACGGCATAATGAGATCTACGAAATTAAAGGTGGCACTTTCCAGCAGTTGCTTAACCTCCGATCTCTGTGAGTACCACCTCCCGCACCCCCTCTGCGCCGACTACTTCTCTGTTGGACCGCCATGATTGCTTTTACCTTTATGTTACTGTACATTTGTGTTGTTATTTAAAAAAAAAAAAGACAAATATTTTGCTCCTCACCATTTCCAGGAAGAAATTTAGAAGAAGTAAATTTGTATCCAGGCATGGTATATAGAGCTTTAATCAAAGTTCATGCAAGACAGAGGCGAGTAGATCTCTGTGACTTTGAGAGCAGTCTGCACAGCCGGTTCCAAACTAGCCAGGGCTACGTAGTAAGACTGCTTCTCAAAATATACATTTTTCTCAAATTAAAAATAGGAGTGGCAAATGTGTGATTAGGCTCTCAAGCAATCCTTTAAAATGCACTCTTCGTTTTTAAAAATGGAAGGGAGGAAGGAAGGAAAAAAGGAAGGAAGGAAGGAGGCCAACCTGCCCAAAGACCTGCACAATGCTCCTGTCTGCAACCTGGAGAGCTGGAGAACAGAGCCTGGGAATCTGTGTTTTAGCAAACCTACCACGGTTTCTGTTTCAGTACAACCATACTAGAAAAATGCTTCTGTTTCTAGGGCAATCGATATGTAAATATTTAATTTTGTTTTATGATTTAAAATGTTGGAAGTAGTTGAAGCCTGAGAACCCAAGATCAATTCCTAGACCCTCATGAACAGCCTGGCGAATTCTCACACACTTGTTATCCCAGCACTGGGAGGACAGGGGCAGGTGGAGCTCTGGGGTTTACGGGCCCGGGCCTAGCCCCACAAAGTAAGCTCAAGCTCAGTGAGAGACTCTGTCTCAAAAAACATGGCAGACGACATTCGTAGAAGACACCTGAGATGGTATTCTGGCTGCTGCATTCACATGAAAAGAGGAAAATTCCCTTTAGAAACCATCCCATGAGAGCTTGACAATTCTGTGAATTCAATTCACCTGAAGTAACTCAGGGCGTAGCATCATGCACTTATCTGAACCTGAGAAACGTTGACTCTGATCACTTATGATTTTCTCTAATGTCTGCTTCTTACCTTAATGTCTTAGACATTTCAAAAAATAAAATCTCCTTAAAGGACTTTCTAGCATTTTCAAGGGTTGGACTTTGATCCCCAGCACCAAGAAAGGAAGGAAGGAAGGAGGAGGGGAAGAGAGGGGTCTTAAATTCATAGTTCATTTTTAAAAATACAGAAGTTCTTGCCTCTGACAAAAATTATCTGGAGAAGTTTACACTAAGGAAATTATCTACACTCTGACACATATGTATGGGCAGGTAGATTTCATTTCTCCATAAAATATTTTTCCTTGCTTTGAAGAATTTTATCTCTAACATATGTTTTCTTCTATTTTACTTATATCTCAGTTAAGAACTTACTTATCTGTATCTTTTGGTGAAAATTTTTTTGAAAGTGTCTCTGCTTATTTCAGGGCCTGACATACATATGTGGCATGCACAAATAGTTGGTTCAATTTCACTGTGTGCCCAGGATTATTTTGTAATTTAAAGTCTACTTTCTTGTCAGAGGAAGACACCCTGACATTTGCCTCTTCCTATTCCCAATCTCTAGTCATTTTAGAAAAACTGCAATAAAAATTTATATCCATGTTAAAGTCAACCTTTCTAGTAAGAAGCTAATAAGAACTAAAATATCTACCTGACTATTTCAAACAAGGTTGATTTAAAGTTCTGGCTTTGGTGATTTTAGGCCGTTACATTTTAATCTGAAGGAGAATTCGATGAGCCAGCTATTCCTCATTTAAGTAGAAATTCCTTTGGGTAGATACTGGATACATATGATAAAATGTTGAGTGTTCTTTTTTAATGTAATCTTCTCATTTGTCTTTTAAAAAACCAGGAACTTAGCGTGGAATAAAATTGCCATCATTCACCCCAATGCGTTTTCTACGTTGCCGTCTCTAATAAAGCTGTGAGTATTCCCCTGCTTGTTTATGAGATGTTTTTCAATAATCAGGGACCATCTAGTTAGTGAAAATGTTAGCTGTCTGAAGTCACCCCCAATGCACAGCCAATGTGCTGTGTTCTCCCTGCCTAGAACTGCTTCAGGGCCATATGAGCTCTTCTGGGGATCACGGGGTGACAGCTGAGCAATCAGGCAGAGTGTAATAACATGAGAATTCTTTTCTTCTCTCCCTCTTCTCCACTGTCTGACAGAAGGGGAGAGTGGAACAAACTGCTAAGCTTTTATTAGTCTTTCCTATCTATTTTCAAATAAATGTATATTTCCACTTGGTTTTGGATACCCCTACTTGGCAAAATGAGGCCAAATATAGAATAATTTCAATGCATTTAAAACGTGTCTCCCTCCAGTTCTGATTGTAAATAGAAAACCTATCAGAGACTAAAACCAACATGGTTCGCTTTACCATTTAAAGGAAGGACCCTGCTTAGAACTTTTTATTGAGCAGTGTAATCGTCTTTAGGCTGCTTTTGTAAACATGTGCATTTTATGCTGATGTAGACTACTAAAAGCTAATTGTTTGATGTTCTGCAGGGACCTGTCATCCAACCTCCTGTCCTCCTTCCCTGTGACTGGGCTACATGGTTTAACTCACTTAAAATTAACAGGGAACCGTGCCTTACAGAGCCTGATACCATCTGCAAACTTCCCAGAGCTCAAGTGAGTTTGTCATTAAAACAAACAAGATACATTTATGTTCATGTGAAAGAACAGACCTGTTATCATGGTTTCTAAATTGATGAGGTCAGGAGACCCTTTTGAATTGTGTTTCATGCCCCCAGTGTCCCACCCCTGGGACACTGTGAGGACAAGCCTGAAGTAGAAAACTGTCTTCCTGACCACATTTCCTGTCCCTCTCAAAGATGCTTCCTGGAATCACAGAGTTCATGCAAAGAGTTTAAAAAGCACTGATCCGTGGGATACATAGTGGGCCGTGTAATTAAATAACATTGTAACAGTACTGCACTTCTGTTTACAATTTTTCATTCATTGAGCATGTGTATGTTTGAATAAAATGGACTAAATTAATACTTGTTTGTGGAAGCAGTGCCCTTTAAAACTGCTATGCTTATTAACAATAAAGGAACCTCTTAAAGGTTCCTAAACTAAACCACAATCCTGTCTGCATATTTTAAAATGAAGACATGAAAGCCCCCAAAAGATAGTACAGAAGAGAGAAAGGTGTAAGCAACATTTTAGGTTGTTTGTTTCTAGGCTACGTCTTACATCACTTAAGTTATTAGAATCTAAGCATGCATAGAATGTTATGGTATGTTATAGTTGCTTAACATAATTTTCCTACCATTCACCTCTTAAACCATTTTATTATGGAAATTTCTGATCATTTAAATCCCATCACTCAACTTCCATATTTATAAACACTTCATGATGGTAAATTTTAATAACTGTGCTTCTAAGTCTCACTAGAATGACCACCATTGTGCAAATAGCTTATATTTGCAGTTATTGGTTTAAGTTAAACTCCAAAAGTAGAATCGTTGGAAGGAAAGGGAAACATTATATTTCATGACCCATCGTTCTTATGTACGTTTTTGGTTTTACCCCCTTCCTGTAAAGGCTTATAGAAATGCCATATGCTTACCAGTGTTGTGCATTTGGGGCGTGTGAGAATGTCTATAAAATTTCTAACCAGTGGAGTAAAGATGACAGCAACAGCATGGACGACCTTCAGAAGAAAGACACTGGGTTATTTCAAGTTCAAGGTAAGGACTGATGTCATGGGGAGGAAACTCGTCAGAAAGGTCGTGAAACGTTAGTACACGGACCGTGAAAGTTCAGGAGTCCCTGTGTCATCACCCAGGAAATGGAGGACCGGTCTTATTCTGTAAAGACTCACAAAGACAGAATTGCCACCTATTCTATGGGTAAATTCTTGGCATTTTTATTTCTGCTTAGATCCTCCTTAGCATACAGGGCACTCAAAGACCATCACTCTATCAATATTTCTGTATTTTAAAAAACAAAAAAAATAAAGCAAACTCTTATCCCTTTTTCAAATATCCTCCTGTACTTCCATCCCTGTAAGAGAAAAAAAAATCCATGTTTATTTTTCTGGCCTGGAGAAAGGAGGTGGGTGGGCAGACATATTTAATTCCTTCCTATTTCAGCAGCAGGGCCTAAGAATTCATTTTCTCGTGATTTCTAAATCATGTTCTCCTAGTCCCCCACAGGGCTATCTGTCAGGGAGGCGAAATGAGATCACGTCTGTGAAGCCTTGGCTTCTCTTGCAGTAAGACGTTACTTAAACGGAAAGCAATGTCTCCACACCTGTGGGGATGAAGAGGCGCCTCGGGCAGCACCCCCTCCACTCCCTGCCAACTTTGCGAGTTTGCACAAAGTCCAACAGAATCGCTTCTCATTCTTAGGGCCTGAGTGATCTGTTGATTCCAACATGTAATTCAGCCAGTCCTCTAGGTTTCCTTAACCTTTCCGCATCCCCATCAGTTTGTTGGTTTGTTTGTGGTCGCATCGCCCATATCACTCTCTTCCTTTGGTTTCAGCTCTTCCGGTCCCATCAACTCTAACCTCATCTGCATTTACTCATTAAAACTTTAAACTTTAAAAACGTAGAGCCCATTATCTTCCAGACACTCCATCAGCCCCTGGGACTACATGATAACGCTAACGTCCTTCATGCAGTTGATTTTCAAGATTGGCGATTCTCGCAGTGAGCCAAGTGTTAGAAAGACACCAAAGGTTTTGGCAAATTACTGACCCCAGAGCCGGGTAGGGGGCCGAGTTAGTCTGGTGCCTGGTGCATAAGCATCGGAGTCCAGACCTCCAACACCCACATTAAACAACAACAATAATAATAATGAGGTGGGATGTGGCAGCTAGCACCTGTAATCTTAGACACAAATTGAGAAATAAATAGTGTTTGATGCACAGCCTGCCCAGTAGAACAGGTGAGAGACCGGGTCTCAGAAGATAAAGGATAGAAGTGACTGAGCAGCCCAACACCTACCTATGACATCCACATGTGTTCTTTTGAGTATCACATGATCATGTGCACACACAAACACACACAAACACACAATGAGAGAGGCAGACAGACAGACAGACAGAGGATATTGATTCCCAAATCTCACACAAAACCAAGAAAATGTGCTTCAATAGGAAGTGTATCAAATTACAACTTTTTTTTGATAGTTATCTAAATCACATACCTCGTCGTTACTTTGTCTTTGTCTTTTGTAATGCAGAATCCTCTGAGGACCTGCCAAAACTGATTTTTCATCTTGTGGTCAGAGAAAGTAGCCTAGAACTTTCCCACTGTAGCTACTGCAGTGTTAGAAAATCGGGTCACTCATCACTCCTCTCTCCATGTTAGAGAGGGTTTCTGAGGGGTGCTGGAGATCAAACCTGGGCCTTTGAACATGCTAAGCGCATCCTCAGTCTCCAGAAAACTGGCTAAAATGTGCTTCCTGCACTGGATTTAGCTCTGGGAAATTTAAGACCATCCCAAGCTCCAGAGGCCAGCAGAATCAGTGGGCTTGGGTATTCTAACCTAGAGAGGATGGTTCGTCCTCACCCTCTGTTCCGCTGCAGTACAGCCAGAGTAGATGGAAGAGAGGGAACAACAAGGAACTAACCAACCTGCAGCAAAGTCTTGCCTTCGTTTCTCTTTGTGACAATTCATGTCTTGAGGGCAACACAAGACTCTCTACTTGAGGCTTCTGGTCCAGAAAGACAGAACTAACCATTCCAGCGTTTCTCATCCCTTCAGATGAACGGGGCCTTGAAGACTTCCTACTTGACTTTGAGGAAGACCTGAAGGCTCTTCACTCAGTGCAATGCTCACCCTCTCCAGGTGAGAGAGACATCAGAACTACTTTGGTATCAAGGATCACTTGAATTCGGAAGCATTTGACCACTGTGGCTAGATTCCCAGAAGTGAAATCTCTGCCTACACGTGGCTCCTCACTCTGTTTGACAATCAGAACTTATAAAATACAAACAAGCTTCAAACCCCTAGACTCATTCTCTATTCACAAATAGAACTTTTGTGGAGAACTGTTGACTCAGGCTAATACAAACTAAAGAGTTAGCATGTACTCGGAAGCATATAGGACTGAAAAAGCAATATTACTACTCAGTATGGAATAGTAGCTCCTAGCCTTGCTTTACACAATCAATACATTGCTAATAATTTAGATCTTCTTTATAAATAACCATTTAGGGATTTAACCCAAGAATAAAGTGCTTTTTTAATATGCTTAGGACTCTGTCCTTACTGGGTGTGGTAATGCACACCTTTAGACTACCCTACATTTGGGAGACAGAGGCAGGCAGGTCTCATAAAACTCAAGGCTAGCCTGGTCTACATAGTTCCAGGACAGCCAGAGCTATGTAGAGAGAGCCTGTCTTTTAAAAACAAAAAACAAAAAAAAAAAAAACATGAAAACATAAAATATGGATGAATTTTTAAATATTCAATTCATTAAACTGTCCTATTCCTAGGGGAGAAATGGTACATAATTAAGTGGGGCAAGGCACTGATTAATAATTTATTCCCAATAAATGTGTTCCTTGCTTCCTGAGATGGCCATGAAGTGCACACTTCTGCTGCCCACACTGTGTCTCCTATGGCCTATTTCCCAAGTCTCTTTCTTGGGCTGTGGAGCCATAGAAGCTATTCAGAAGGTCTTAGTGAGAAATTCAGGAGATCTGGCTTTTACATTGGCCACACTGGAATGTCTTGAGATTGAAGTTTCCCATTTTTATTTGTCTATACATCCTCTGGAAACACAAGACCCTGGGGCATCAATGGGTCAGTGCTACGGAATCTCCAAGGTGGTCCTCCCACTGGTTCAAGAAAGAGGAGCAAGAGCAAAGCATGCGGGCACTGTGGTTACAATGGCTGATACTGACCTGTGTCTCTTGGCAAGTTTGCTACATCTGTCAGCCCAATCTGATACAACCTCTCTCTTCCTTCCCCACTCAGGTCCCTTCAAGCCCTGTGAGCACCTATTTGGTAGCTGGCTGATCCGAATCGGGGTGTGGACCACGGCAGTACTGGCACTTTCCTGCAACGCCTTGGTGGCTTTGACGGTGTTCAGAACCCCAGTGTACATCTCTTCCATAAAGCTGCTAATCGGGGCAATTGCAGTCATGGACATACTCATGGGGGTCTCCAGTGCTGTCCTGGCCGTCGTGGATACGTTCACTTTTGGCAGTTTTGCTCAACACGGTGCATGGTGGGAAGACGGAATTGGCTGCCAAATCGTTGGCTTCTTGTCCATTTTTGCTTCCGAGTCATCGATCTTCCTGCTCACTCTGGCAGCGCTGGAGCGTGGTTTTTCCGTCAAGTGCTCTTCAAAGTTTGAAGTAAAAACTCCCCTTTCTAGCCTGAAAGCGATCATCTCGCTGTGTGTCCTGTTGGCCCTGACCATTGCCACAGTCCCCTTGCTAGGAGGCAGTGAGTACAACGCCTCTCCTCTCTGCCTGCCCTTGCCCTTTGGGGAGCCAAGCACCACAGGCTACATGGTGGCTCTCGTGTTGCTCAATTCTCTCTGTTTCCTCACAATGACCATTGCCTACACAAAGCTCCACTGTAGCTTGGAGAAAAGAGAACTGGAGAATCTTTGGGACTGTTCGATGGTGAAGCACGTTGCTCTGTTGCTATTCACCAACTGTATCCTTTACTGCCCCGTGGCTTTCCTATCCTTCTCCTCTTTGCTAAATCTCACATTTATCAGTCCTGACGTCATTAAATTTATACTTCTAGTGATTGCCCCGCTTCCTGCGTGTCTCAACCCGCTGCTATACATTGTCTTCAATCCCCATTTTAAGGAGGATATGGGCAGCCTGGGAAAGCAAGCCCGTTTCTGGACAAGATCAAAACACCCAAGTCTGCTGTCCATTAACTCGGACGATGTTGAGAAACGGTCCTGTGACTCAACCCAAGCCTTAGTATCCTTTACCCATGCCAGCATAGCCTATGACTTGCCTTCCAATTCTGGGTCATCAGCAGCTTACCCGATGACTGAAAGCTGTCACCTCTCCTCGGTTGCCTTTGTCCCGTGTCTCTAGTTGCTATGAGAGAGGAGCGCTTTTAAGAGTTGGAAACCCGAAAGACGATTTATAGCCAAGCAGTAGCTAAGAAAAGCTGAGCTGAAACCTAGCTTAAAACACAAGCAAACATCTCTAAATTGGTATGGAAACACTGATACCTTAGCGATGCCTGAGATGACGATCAGTCTAAACATGGCTTGTATCATTTGTTGAGCTAACAAGTAAATCCATAATATCACTTAGATGAACCCAGAGGAGAAAAGCAGACTGAAATGCTCTTTAAAAGAAACAATAAACTCTCTGGTTTTAATTGTAGTCTTTTCAAACTCACCAGCATAGTCACCCGTAGCAGGAAGATTCGTTGGACGAGTCAATGGGTGTATTTAAATCCACAAATTCCTTGTTTAAAAGGTTAGAGTTTTAAGAATAAAAGTAAGGATTTTTAATGGGCTACATTGCCCACAGAGTCTCATTTTACTGGCTACACAGAGGTGGCTGTGTGTCTTTTTGCTTTTTGTCTGAAAGGGTCCTTCCAAGACACCAGTTTCTTGGATTGATAATGGGAAACATTTTTAATCTATACATAAATTTAAAATACTGGGTTTTATAGGTTAGCACTCAATTCACTCTCCCTTGATGAAATAAAACTGGTAACAAGTTTTTGGGAAGGAATATTAACTTAAATGATTCCTAGATATGTAGGTAAAATTTGATTCTTCTGATTCATCTTTTAAAACCCTGGTGTCTAAAGCTCAGAAAATTCATTGTCAGCAGTGGGCGTACCTAGGGCGTACAGTACGAAATTGTAGAATTTGTAGTTATTTCTGTGTGGGAACATGCTTTTGGCACGATGTTTATCAAGGCCTCAAATGGTTGGGCATTGTAAGATGCTCAAACGCAGGGCATGAGTCCGTAAGTCCACTGTGTAACCTCACACGCCCATCTCTATAGTTCTAGCAGCAAAGCCTCACCACACCATGGACTCCACAAAGCATTACCCCGTGTATTTAGCTTGGTCTTAGGTGTGTCTTTTTTTTTTTTTTTGAATCAACCACTTGCTATGAAGAACATTAATTCTCGGCTTATACCATATTAATGCCGGTGTTAGATGTTTCAAGACAAATTATTAAATCTGAAAAGTGAAAGCTTTATTCTTAACTTCTGTGATCCTACACTAGCTTCATTGCACCCAAACCAAAAGGCTATGAGGTAGATTTATTTTTATATAAGCATGTTTTATTTTGACCAGATGTTTTAATGTGGAATTTTTTTAAAAAATACATTTATGAGATGTTTTATAAGATATGTACATATAGAGTTGTATTTATTACTACATGAAAGATACAGTGACATTAAAGAACATGATAATAAACCATGTACAGTGGCATATTCCCCCAAACATAGTGCTTCTCTGCCAAGTTTCTCTAAATGCATTAATTGTATATAATATATGTAAATATATAGTGCTTGTAAATAGATTCAGAATTTGCTTTTCTACTGGGTGCAAAATAAATTTGTAATAAAATGTGTGACTTGCAAAACAAAATATATCTTCAAGTGTATTTATTGATGTGTTTATTAGTGTATATTTTCTATATATTTGTGCTCTAATCCTTTAGGTATATTAGACTCAAATATTTCATGAGAACAAATCAAAATATATTTTTTAGCTTCTGAATTATCATCCCTGTAACTGATAGTCATGGCTTCGGTGTAGTTTGTTGTCCCCAGTGATTTGGATATGATAACCTACACTAGTTCCAAATTTCTTAGTAATATAAGAAAAAAATTTAAAAGCCTAATTAGGAAAAAAAAAGCAGTCTTAAATTTTCTAGGCTGGACATGAGTTTTCCATGAATTTATATATATATATGTTTGATAAATACACATTTCATGACCATGTCAAGAACATTCACTCCCAGCATACAACAAAATGCACTGCTACCATTCAGTTCCCACTGCCCAAAACAAAGAAAAGATAATTAATTTTCTAGACACCCTGTGTCAGACTAGCAACTTCAACAGGATCTACTTGTGCCTCTCTGGGTTGTATACAATGGAGAACCAACATGATTGCTAAAGTAGCCAGTGCTTACAGCACTCCTCCAGGATTCCTGGCACTATTGTCCACTTGTCCATCAGACTTAACCATATCCTGAATCCCAACCCTAGTTAACAGGAATGCCTAGTTAACGAGGTCTTGCTGTGCAGTCCATACTTAGCCAGTCTTTGGGTAAAACAGGAGCTTGCCTCTCCTCCCGTTCCTTCTAGCCTGGGTAACACAGAGAGAATGGACCTCTATCTGTCTTCTCACCACACTTATCTTTTGAACAATCTAAGTTAGGAACAAGCTCTACCGAGGAATCTATCTCTCCTGCTCCAGGAAGCACAGGTAATAAACTAATTTTTAAAAGGGAAAAACTTGTATCTACCTTTATTAAAAAACAAACAAACAAACTCCCCACATTCTATTACTTTAATACCAAAGCCCTAGTTACACCTCACAGAACACAGCTCTCAAGTGCCCGATAAATGCTCTCCGCTCGTAGAAAGAACTGGTGTTACTGCCACAGATGAATAGATCAGCAGGGAAAATATACAACAAGGATTTATAGGCTGAACAGTAGTAAAAAATAATAATAATAATTAAAAACTAACAACCTTGCCTAAAGTAAACGATTTAAATTTATGGTTTCCAAAGTGCCTTCGGAGGTTGGAGAGATGGCTCAGTCGTTTAAAAGAAAACAAACAAAAACAAAAAACCAAACCAAACAAAACCTCGATAGATCCAGGGTGCCAACCTAAATTGGGGTAAAGCCTGTTGGTTCTCGGCAAGTTACACATCCTGCAGTGGCTTCAGCAGAAGCAGCAGACCCAGGATGAAGACCAGATTTGGCTCTAGTATAGACCAAGGAGTCTCCATCTTGCAGAGACTTTAGCAGAAGCAGAATATCCAAGTTAGGAACCAATCTGAGATTGGGTAAGGACTATAGAAGTTCCACATCATGCAGGGGCTCAGCAGAACCTTTGGGGGGGGGGGGGGGAAGGTACTGGATCTAACTCTGGAAAAGGCCCACAGCTGCGTGGATTGCTCCACGACTCACAGCAAAAGCTGTAGATCCAGACAGGCGGCCCAAGCTAGCACAGGACACAACATGACCATCCTAAGAAGACCTGAGATAGAGCCCCTAACCACCAGTGCCACAGAAGGAGAACACATCTCAACCCTACCATGACTTAGCCTTCCACGACACTGCAAACACCACCATAAAAAGAAAACTGGGCAATTGAATTTTAAAAATAAAAATACAAAAGAAAAAATCTCGATCAACAAACTAGCAACAGCTGCATAAGTCCTGGTGCAGAAAGAGAAAAGCAAGAAAGCCAGAGCACCGTGAGTACCCGCAGATCAGTAACCCCACAAGTTATAGGACCTAAACAAAACGACCCGGAAGAACTTCCAAAGGGTTCCAAAGAATGATCATAAAAGTGTTCAAACAACTCAAAAAAACATGGACTTATGCCAGGGGAACAAAGGCAAAGTAAAGTAAGTGAAGTAAGAAAGTTAAGGGGGGAAAATGCAATAGATAGAATTGCTGAAGAAACCCAAACAGCAATGATGCTAGAAATAACAACCTCATTACACCAAATGAAAACCTCGGTAGAAAGCCTCTGGCCCCAAGGCCGGATACTACTACTGATGCTATGGTGTGCTTACAGCATGGCTGCCCCTCTCCCCCGAAAGACCCAACAAACAGCTGAAAGTCAGATACAGATATTTACACCCAGCCAACGGACAGAATTGTGCCTCTGTGGTTGAATTAGGGAAAAGCTGGAAGAAGCTGAGGAAGAGGGTGACTCTGTAGGAGGACCAGCAGTCTAAATTAGCCTGAACCCCTGAGATCTCTCAGACACTGGGCCACCAACCAGGCAGCATACACCAGCTGATATGAGGCCCCAGACACATATACAGCACAGGACTGCCAGGTCTGGACTCAGTCGGAGAAGATGCACCTAACCCTTCAGAGACCGGAGATCCCAGGGAGTGGGGAGGTCTGCTGAGGTGGGGGATGTGGGTGGGGACATCTTTGTAGAGACAGGGGTGGGGGGAGGGGGAGGTATGGGATGTGAAACAGAGGGTGGACCGGAAGGAGGATAAAATCTGGACTGTAAAAAAATATTAAATAAAATTTAAAAAAAAAAAAAAAAAAGGAAACTTCACCCATAAGAATGGGTTTTGCTGCAAAAAGAATTAGGACTGGAAGACAGGGAATTGGCCCACATTGTAAAGTTCAATGATAATTTAAAATATATATACATGAACCAAACATGGGAGACTCTGGGGACACCATAAAAAGACCCAACCTTTGAGTTATGGGCATAGGAAAAATAAAACAGTATCATAGTGGAGTAGTAGAGAATATCTTCAACAGAATCACAGGAAAATGTCCCAAACCCAGAAAAATAGATGACCATCCAGATAAAAGTACAGGCGTGTAGAACATCAAATAGGCAAACCCAGGAAAGAAACTCGTGAAAGTAAAAATACTAAAAACACAGAATAAAAAGAGTATCAAATGTAAGTCATTTATAAAGACAGGTCCATCAGAATAGCACTTGATTATTTGACAAAACCTTTTAAAACCAGAATGGTACAATCCAGGTTCAGAATAGCCAAAACCTGCCAACACAGGCTATTGTATGCAGCAAAATTATTCACTAAAATTACAGGAGAGAGAGAGAGAGAGAGAGAGAGAGAGAGAGAGACACCTCCAGGCGAGGTGAGCACTGTGACACACACACACATTTAATCTCAGCACTTGAGAGGCAGAAGACCAGTGCCTCTCTGTGGTTTGAAGGATAAGAATAGCCTGGTCTACATAACAAGTCTGAAGTCAATCAGGACTACATAGTGGGACTTCTTAAAAATAAATAAATTAATAAATAAAAGCTTCCATGATAAAGGCATATTTGTGAAATTTTTTAGCACAAAGGCAGCTTCAAGGAGAACACAAGAAACAAGTCATCAGTCTGAGAGCAAGGACAAACAAGCCCAGGAGTTTATAGAGAATAAATAAGCACTTCCAAAAGAAAAGAGGCCTAAAAAAGCCCAAAGCAATAAAAATGCCAGGGATAAATAATTTGATAATAACTCTTAATGTTAATAGTCTCAATTCCCTAATAAGGAGAAGCAGAGGCTACCAAAAGCAACCTATACATTAAATTTAAATTCATTATAAATTTAATGCAATCCCCACCAAAATTGCAAGACAATTCTTTACAGGAATTTAAAAAAAAGTCTTAAAATTCATAGGGAAATACAAAAGATTCAGGATAAACAAAACAATAAAACCGCTGCTGGAGGCCTCACTATCCCTAATTTTAAATTATACTGCAGAGCTACAGAAACAAAACAGCATGGTATCCTTATAAAACCAGGCACAGTGAACCAAGGGTTCAGATGAAAAACCAGTGCTCCTTCTGCCACTTGATTTGGGTTTGTTAGTTTGTTTGCTTGCTGTTTTGTTTTGAAAGTTTTGTTTTTGTGGAGTTTTTAGAAAGAAGCTAAAAATACACCCTGGAGAAACGACAATCTTTTCAGTAAGTGATGCTAGTCAAACTGGATAGCTCCATGTAGAAGAATGAAGCTAGACTCTTATCTTGCACCCTGCACAAAACTCAACAACAAATGACTTGAGACCCTCAGCATAAGGGCTGAATCTGATAAAACAGTGGTTTTCAACCTTCCCAATGCTGCAACCTAATGTGTTTAACACAGTTCCTCCTGTTGTGGAACCCCCAGCCACAACATTATTTTAGTTGCTGCTTCAGAACTGTAATGCTGCTATTGAATCACGATATAAATGTGTTTTCTGAGGGTCACATCCCACAGGTTGAGAACTGCTGTGATAGAAGGTTGGAGATGCACCTCAACTTGTGAGCACAGGAAAATCCTTTCTGAACAGGACCCCAAGAATAAATACAGGCACTCAGGCCAACAACCGACACATGGGACCTCACCAACTAAAAGGCTCCTGTACAGCCAAGGAGCCTTTCATCATTCAAGTGAGAAGACAGCCTGTAAGATGAGGAAAACCCCTTACCATCTGTACATCTGATGGGTTTAATCATCTACAATATACAACGAACGACAAAATCTAAACACCAACAAAAGAAACTACCCAATTTTTAATTGGGTTGTGGAGATGAACAGAGAGTTTTTAAAGGCAGGAATAACGTGAGCTTATAATGATTTTTTAGAGTGTTCAACATTCTTAGTTATCAAGGCAAATTCAAACTACTTTGAGATCTTATCTTACCCCAATCAGAATGGCTAAGATTTTTAAAAATGACAATTAATGCTGGTATAGAGACAGGGAAAGGAACACTGTGCATCTACTGTTGTGGAATTATGACAGTGCAGCCATTGTTACATGGAATCAGTATGGAAGTTCCTCAAAAAGCTAGAAACATGCCTGGAGAGACGGATCAGTGGTTAAGAGCACTGACTGCTCTTCCAAAGGTCTTGAGTTCAATTCCCAGCAACCACATGGTGGCTCACAACCATCTGCAACCTCATCTGATGCCCTCTTCTGGTGTGTCTCAAGAGAGTGACAGTGTACTCATACACATAAAGAAAATAAATAAATCTTTAAAAAAAAAAAAAAGCTAAAAACAGATCTATTATCTAACCTAGCTATACCACTCCTGAGCTTAATCCCAACCGACTCTATATCCTACTACAGATATGTTTGCTTGTTCACATTCTCAGAATCAGAAAATGCAATAGCCTAGATGCCCATTAACAGAGGAATAGATAATAAAGATGTGATGCACATACTGCTAAAAAATAAAATTATACAATTTGTAGGCAATGCATGGAGCTTGAAACAATCATTCTGAGTGAGCTAACCAAGACCCAGAAAGACAAACACTGCATGCTTTCTCTTGTGTGTGGATGGCAGACTGATACACTTACATGTGTGTGTTTAATTTAGAGTACTCACAGAAGTAAGTAAAGCAGTGAGGGTCTGTGGGAGGAGGTGAGGGTTACTGAGAACAGGAGAACACAGGTGGTTGAAAGGGGGAAAGAACACTTGCTTCTCTCCCAGAGGATCATCATGCAGTATCCAGCACTGGCATCAAGTGGCTTGCAACTGACTGTATTTGCAACTCCAGGGGATCTGATTCTGTCTTCCAGCCTCCATGAGTACCCAGATAAGCATGCAGACACACACATGCCTAGGCAGACACACATAGGGAGACCCATATACATAAAGATAAAATAAATATTTTTAAACTGTCTTTATCCATTCAACAGATACTGTGTGGGAACAGAATTCAGTGTTTTACCAGGAATAAGAAAACAAGCCCCATAACCTGTGATCTAGCAGGGTGGAGAGGATAGACTATCAACAAGCCAACATCTGTTAGGAACATGAAGGAATATAAGATACTCAGAACAGCAAGGAGTAGCAGGCATCCTACTTAAGATGCAGGGCTTCCGAAAGGTCTCTCCTGAAAGGCAGATTATTTTATTTTTAAATCTGACCCATCTTTGCTTTTGCATTCAACCAGTTACATCAACAAACTCATCGTCCTTTTTAAAAATATATATATATATATATATATATATATATATATATAGAGAGAGAGAGAGAGAGAGAG
>JADRCH010000263.1:1542190-1623952 GCA_019843965.1 Rhynchomys soricoides
CCCTCCTCTGACATGCAGGTGTACATGCAGATAAAGCACTTCTATACATGTTATTTTTAAATTTAGGATTGAAAAGATCTAACATTTGAAAAAGTGACAGTGTCCTGCTTCTGAGTCTGGAGAGATAGCTCAGCAGTTAAGAGCACTTCTTTCAGAAGACCCATGTTCAATTTCTAGCATTTTCAAGGCATGTCACAACCATTTGTAACTAGAGTTCCAGGGTATCTAAAACGCCTTCTTCTGGCCGCTTCAGGTCCTGCATGCACATGGGGTACGTACACGAAGGCAACAACAAAAATCAAAAACAACTATACAAATAAGAAAGAAAGAAAGAAAGAAAGAAAGAAAGAAAGAAAGAAAGAGAAGAAGGAAGGAAGGAAGGAAGGGAGGGAGGGAGGGAGGCAGGCAGACTCTTGCCACTTTTGTTAACTGCTCCAGAACCTATTAGCTATCATGAGAACAAATCCTATATAGAGGATGGCTCCCTGTGCCCATAGCTCTTCCACACTTGGAAATGTTACATTATATATACATTTTACATATAAAGGAGACCATCTCCATTTAGACCACTAAACACTGAGCATTTTGTCTGTCAGGCTACAGAGGCCTCAAAGGACAATTAGATTATGCAGCTTCCTCTTGCAGGTGGCCAGGTTGTGACTATTCTCATTTCAGTATTCCTATGTTCCTAATGAGGCTCAGATTCTACACTGACTTGATCATCTCAAACACAAATTCCAGCATGTCTGGTTCTTGATGCCTAGGGGAGGAGAGATGATCACATTTTAGTTCTCCTGAATGCAGAAGTAGGATTTTTTTTAAGATTTATTTATTTATTTATTTATTTATTTATTTATTTATTTATTTATGTTTAAGTACACTGTAGCTGTCTTCAGACATTCCAGAAGAGGGCATCAGATCTCATTATGGATGGTTGTGAGCCATCATGTGGTTGCTGGCATTTGAACTCACGACCTTCAGAAGAGCAGTTGGCACTCTTAACAGCTGAGCCATCTCTCCAGCCCAATATAGATCTCTTTAGAATTTCTAGTGTCTTATAACTACAGGAAATGGCCATGATCTCTTCCTATCTATCTATCTATCTATCTATCTATCTATGATCGATCTATCTATCTATCTATCTATGATCTATCTATCTATCTATGATCTATCTATCTATGATCTATCTATCTATCTATGATCTATCTATCTATGATCTATCTATCTATCTATGATCTGTCTATCTATCTATGATCTATCTATCTGTGATAGATAGATCATAGATAGATAGACATAATTTCACACACACACACACACACACACACACACACACACACACCTCCATAGCCCTACAAAATGAGCAAAGTAGGCCTTGGGAGTTTCCAAATGAAGAAAATGGATCAGAGGGGTGTGTGGCCACCTGTAATCCTAGCTGTTGAAATGTTACCTTTATTGCTGCTGTTTCTATGATTTTGAGCTATGACTCCAGTTACTTGCCTATTATCTGCCCTTCTCACCCCTGGAGCAGACTCATGAATTGTAGGCCTGTCTGTAGTACATGGCCTGACTATCCAGCCAACCTATCTAAGGAGGAGGAAGAAGAAGAGAAGACATGGTTGAGAGGAGTAGAAAAATGATTTTTCAAGGTCAAAGATGAAGATCTAGGACTAAAACACAGCTATATTTATTAGCACCCAGAGAGCATCAGAGAGGATTATCCATTTAGAGAACAAGGAGCCGTGGGTGAATACTACACATAACCCGAAACAAGATCACCCTGAACATTCAGTCATCAAACTCACATCCTGTAATTGGAGGGCACAGTTCTTGGTTACAAGCAGTGGGAAGTCAGTCTATGCAGTGTGGTGAAGGAGAAAGGTGTAGACTTTCATGCAAGGTATCAGGAACCTGCTGTAGAGTTCAAGGCTGTCCTGTGACTTCCCAGTCTTTGACTAAATCTGATCTTTTCCCTCAAACTCCTGATAAAAATAATAACTCTCTTCCTGCAGGAAATTGCAGAGTTAAACACCATTCTTTTTATTGCTGGCTTTCTCCAGGGGTGAGAAGGGCAGAAAGAAAGGCAAGTAACCAGAGTCAGCTGGAAATCGTAGAAATAGCAGCAACAAAGATAATGGAGCAAAGCCAAGAGGCTACAAAATATTTCCTCTGCAGCTGCTTAGTATCCTTGTCTCTTACCTTTCTGCCCCTTTCTTTCGATTTTTAAGGTTTTTTGGAATGCGTGTGTGGCATACGAGCACACTCCATCACGCCCATATAAGGTCTAAAGCCAACTTTCTCCATCACTTCTCCCTGCCGCTTTCTTAAAGGAAGCGGTCTCTTATTTGAGCTGCATTGTGCACTCTAGGCTAGCTTTCCAACTTTTCTCCATCTTGAGTTTGGAATACCGAGATTACATACGTGAGCCCTGCATTGGGTCCTTTATGTGGGTTCCCAGAAGCACACACAGATTGTCAGACTTGTGTGGTAGTCACTTTTACCCACAGAACGATCTGAGTGCTCCTGTTTTCCCTCTCCCTTATCTCTTAAGGGGTGTGTGTGTGTGTGTGTGTGTGTGTGTGTGTGTGCATGCGCGCTGCCCACTCCTTTTTTAAAAAAATCTATTTTATTCATGTATTGCCCCACAGAGGTGAGAGGACAGGTTATGAAGGTCACATCTGTCTGTCACTATGAGAATTCCTGGATTCATCAGGCTTGGGTGCACAAGTGCCTTTATTGGCCCAGCCTGTAAAGGGATTTTCTTTTCTTTCACTAGTCTTGAACTTATCATGCAAGTATGGCTGACTGGCCAGCAAGTCCCAGGGATCCACAGGTCTCTCTCCCTCTCCCCTTCAGCACAGGCCTTCCCTAGACATCAAAGCTTTGATCTGAAATTGTTTTTTTAAACTTCCAACTCCAAGAACTATGGAAAGGACATTTTCCCCCTAGCCTCCTATCAATGGTATTGCTTTATCAGGCCAAATCCTCTAAATGAGTGGCTCTCAACCTTCCTAATGCTGCAACCCTTGGATACAGTTCCTCATGATGTGGTGATCCTAGGCATAAAATTATTTTCATTGCTACTTCATAACTATAACTTTGCCACTGTGATGAATTTTAGTGTCAATATCTATGTTTTGGGGTAGTTTTAGGTGACCCCTGTGAAAGAATCATCTGACCCTCCCTGGAGTCGTGACCCACAGGTAGAGAACCACTGTTCTGAGACAATTTTTTTTCTCCTCACTAAGGGAGACAGGTTGGAAGTACTGTCTAGCTCATGTCCCCATAGTGTGCAAACATGTTCTGATCACAGACCATGTCAAGTCTCCTGTGCACTTGTCTTAAATCTGAGCTATTAGGTTTGTATTCCTAAATTTTCAAATTACAGACCTTCACTCCTGTGAGATTGGACTTGAAACCCTCACTAGGATCATGATGGAAGCAGAAGAGATCAAATTGAATGTTAACTGTCACTGACCATGCCATGCAGGAAGCAAACTTGCATCTGTCGAAGTTTTGGGAAGAAGACTAAATGTTACCACGCTGAGAAAAACAAAGAAGTAACATGGCAAAAAGAAAGAAAGAAAGAAAGAAAGAAGGAAGGAGCACAGTGGTTCACATATGCAAGCTCAGCATTGAGGAGACTGAGGCAGGAAGATTGCTTTGAATTAGAGAGTAGCTTGATCTTCTCAGTGAGAACCTATCTCAGATAAACAAAATCAAACAGAAAACATAGCAGAAGCCAAAAAGCTTTAATAGAGTTTCTTAAAGTCTTGTTCCCTGGATAGGTTGGATTTTCTGTTTGTACTGTCTGATGTCTGGGAATAGTGCTTCTGAGGATGACACACAATTGTCCGGGCTCCATACGCAAGCACACACACTTAAATATACACACATAAACATAAATAATGAGTTTAATTGTTCAAGGGAGGAGGTGTCTTAACCCATGTATGCCAAAGATTTACCCCAGTGTCCAACCGGATCATCCTGGAGGAGCCCTGATCAAGACACAAATGCAAATCCATCTAATGAGAAGTGTGGAGAGAAGAATAGCTTTCTATCCTGAGTAGTTGTTTAATTGAATATACCTCAGGCGTGTTTGTCTAGGATAGGCAGCTCATCATAACAGTTATTATGTGAGCTTGATCTCGTGCGTTAGCTTCTTTATGTACGATCCATCATTTAATTAGGACACAGCCTGTAAGATAGATCTCATTATCATGTTTGTTTTGGAGGCAAGGAAGAGAGAGGGGCAAAACTTGCCAAAGATTTTGCCTGGAAAATAGTGGTGACGAGCCCTAGACATGTTTCTGTAAACAGCTACTCCAATACTTTTCAAAGAGTAGTCCCTGAGCATTGGCTGTCAGGCCTCACTCTAGTCTTAAGAATCTGAAATTGAAGAAGTATTGTTTAGCAATCTGTGTTTTACTGTCCTGGGTAGGTGATTCTGACATAGGCTCACATTTGAGAGCCATTTGCAGCCTACTACGTTCAAGATCTAGGGTCTAAAGAGAAACATGGGGCTATTTTCCCTGATAATAGAGAATAGGTAAAGAAAGGTGGTAACCTTAAGTAAAGAAAAAAAAAAAAGAGCAGTAATGGAAGGGGAGAAATTGTATTTTACACTTAAAAAAGAGAAACTGGTAGGGATTGGTGCTCAATGCATTGACTACAGGTTCCTAAAACATGAAAAACAACTCTATCCGCTATGCTTGACTACAAAGTATTTAAAGTCATTTGGTGGCCATTCAGAGTGGTTACAGTGAAGGGCAATATAACGAAGTAAACAGTCAGATTGTGAGGCCAGGTAGCCTGGGTTCAAATCTCAACTCCAATCCTCAGTGGTTAGGCACTTTTATTTACCTTTCTTCGAGGTGTAAAATAGGCCACACGATCCACAACATGGTACTGAAAGACCACCCACATTGCTCTATATAAACCCACTTAGTTCACCGTCCAACTGATTTTCTACAGGCTTGTAGGCAATGGTATCAGGTGCTAGTGGGTTTACAAGGCTCTGCCCCCGTGCCTGGGATTAGTGTTCTTATACAAGGGCTTGTACTTCACCAAGAAGAGGGCACAGCTAGTAGGTGCTGTCCACAGAGTAGGCTCCCAGAAGACACCAAAGCCACCACTTTCTTAATTGTAGGCTTCCAGAACTGTAAGAGATACTATCTATAAGCCACTGGGTTTATTTGATCCAGCAGCCCCCAAAGGATTAACTAACTGTGCAAACAAACAAGCAAATCTAAAAAGAAATAAAATAGATAATTACAGAAGGTTTGCTTGGGGGTGGTGTTACTGTTTCTGATTTTTATGCAATGAACACAAATTTTAAATATCTATTTCATAGCAAACCATTTTATATTATATTTTACTCAAAACTTGTTCATCACTGAGAGGTTTGTCTGAAGCAACAATAAGGAAATGAGCTGTAAAAAGAAACAAAAAAATAAGCTGTGTACTTTCTACTCAAGGCTTTTGCATTAACAAGGGTAGAACTGGACCTCTGGGACACAGAGAGGCCCTTTGATCTAAACCAGAACAATTGTCACTGTCTCTTAGTTAATAATCTTAATTCTCAAAGAAAAAAATAAGAATTCTTAATATGCTGTTTTGTTAGGAAACTGTTGAGTAGCTAATTTTTGCCCATTTAAATCTCTGGAATAGCCAGTTTCCCTTGAATGCCTTGGTAGTATAAAAAAAAAATTAATTTTTTAGGTTTTTTTTTTCACATGTAACTAGAAGTGTCTATCCATGCCAAAATCCAATGAAGATGACAACTTCACATAACGTACTGTCATAGAAGGGCCATGATATGAAATGCATAGTTGCTGCTATGCCTCGCTTAGTCTGGCAGGCTCCACAGGATAAGATACACCAGGATGATTAAGAAGCAGGTGATATCAACTAAGTCGAAAAGATACAACCTCTTTTCAAAGAGAAAGGGTACCAAAGAGTGGATGCTTTCTTCACTATTTGCAGACTTCAGATCAGAAATCACAAAAGATTTCCCATTGTTGAGACCAGGCTGGCCTCAAACTCAGAAATCCGCCTGCCTCTGCCTCCCAAATGCTGGGATTTAAGGTGTGTGCCACCACTGTCGGGCCTAAAATTATTTTTTTTAAGCCAAGCTTTGGCATAAGAAGATCAGAATACCCAGCAGATATGGTGTGTCTGGAGAAGTGTTTGATCACCCAAGTAAACCTTTCCCATTTTTTGATACTGTCATAATTTATAGGTATGCTGGGACATCTCTGCATAGTTCTCTTTTGGTACGCAGAGGCAGTCTTGAGCAAATAGGTGTTTCCACACCACCATCCTCATCCAACTGAAATAAAAACCCACTCCTGCTTGCATCAACAGCTCTGCTGGAAACTTGAAGAGGGCTATTGTGATCTGTGCATCTCTTTCTGTTTCCTCCTCTCCACACAGGCGAGAGGCTCCCCCTCCAAGTTGTAGCCATGCCTCAAGATGCGCTCACTTATCTCTGCTTGAGGGTTTGCTCACATCTGTGAGATCTCCTTTCATTCTGTATGAGACCCCATGGCCAGTAATGGATTGCATGTGTGATGCTATGTCATTCCCTGAGTTAGGTGGCAGAGCATTCTCCACTTAGGTTTTAAAATATGAAGCTTCTGTGCTAAGCTTTCGGTCCACTCCCTCCGAGGGATCAACTACCTCGTCATTAAGCCATTTAGCCCTCAGAAAGAGAAACTGGAGCCTGTGAACATTTACATAAGCAAGTTGGGAAGGAAATTGAGCTTCGAAGAACAGACTACAAGCCCTGGCCAACTTCATGAGAACCTCAACCTTACCACCCAGATAAGACACTCCAGGATTTCTAATCCACTGTCTGTGATGTTTGTTGCTTTAAGCTTCTAATTTGGGGAGTAATCAGCTATGCTGCAGTGGGTAACTGAACTTTCCTTAAAATGAACACTTTTTAGTGGTTTACATTAGTTTCAAGATCACTGTTTAAAACTTGGGAAGTCAGTTTTTCCTCAGGAACAGTTTTAAACTAAAAAGCACTGACGATGTAAATATTACGAGTTTGTGTTCCTGAAAACTGGCATGGACACATCTTCTACAATTGTTCCTCAGTATTCATAGGGCATGTGTTGTTTCTATATTATAGAAATTATGACAATAAGATCTGTTCTTTGTGGTTTTGTTTTTAGCTTTTCAACATAGGGGAATTTACTACATAGCCCAGGTTAGTCTTTAACTTACAGCACTCTTCCTGCCTCTGCCTCTTGAGTGATGGGGCTATGGTGTGTAGTACTGTGCCCAGCTTGATGCATTTTATGAACGCGTTCTCAATCACTTGAATCCATAGAGGCTAAGCAGACAGCCTTGGCTAATGGGAGAGTTAGCCTAACAAGTTATGTGAGCGCTGCAGTTCAGGTATTATTTTTATTTCCTTGAAGTGCAGGCATGAGAACGTCACGAAAACAACTTTCAAGAGTCGGTTCTTTCCTTCTACCACATGGGTCTCAAGGATTAAATTTAGGTATCCAGGCTTGGTGAAGAGTCTTTACCTGCTGAATCACTCGCAAGAGCTATATGTCTATCATTCGGAGGTTGTAGGTAAAAACCACACGGATGAGCCATGTTCTAATCTTGTTAACACAAACCATTCATACAACAGAAAGGTCCTGTTTTCATCTCTTCACTGGGTTATGTCATTCATCACCCCTATTTTGTCTTCAAGCCTTTATTAGAACGTCCTCTTAACAAACTAAAAAAAAAAAAAATTAATTATTTGAGATAGGTTCTCACTATGTAGCTGGCCTGGAACTCTCTCTCCATGTAGACCAACTGGCCTCAAATTGAAGAGATGTGACTGCCTCTGTACTGGGATTAAAACTGCACCACCATGCCCAGCCCAGCAAACCGAATCTTAATTCACTGTCTACTCGGTCTTTAGGTCTTCTTTCCTCTATAGGAGTTTTAAGCAATTTGACTCCACATCTCTTAAGGTCACACAGTCAGGCTTGGCATCCAAGGACAGCTAAAGAGAACCTGAGCGATATGAAAAAGGGCTTTGTGCCTTTCTGGCCCTCTCACACATCTAAATAAGTACTGTTGTTTCCCACCCTTACATAATTCCCCAGTTCAGTGTAGTTTTTACTTCCAACACTTCGTGTAGCTGTGGGAACCTATTCCATTTTCTGTCCTCAATCGGTCTGTTACTTTCTTCAGGCTGTCCCACAATTATTTAGCTAAATGAAGTTAGCCCATTGTGTTTTCGGAGGACAAGAAAACATGCTAAATCACAGAAATTTGGTTAGTAAAAGGGATGCAGTGCAAAAAGAACAAAGACAACCCAGGGGTGGGTTTCAGGCTGAGAACTCAAGTGTTCCCATGAATTGTGTGACCTCTCAATTCCGCTTTCTCTCCCAGAGGGCTCTAACAGTGCTGTACTGAGGCAGCTACAAGAGTTCTAGACTGTCCACTAGCCTGCTAAGAAGTTTTTCTCAATTTCTTCAATGGTCTCAGGACCACTTCTCAGTGGACCAAGTTCACAGGAGAATTTTTCTGCAAAGGGAGTGCATTCAAAAGTCATTTTCTTAGGTTCCTCATTTGTTACCTTTGTGATTTGGATTATTTAATTCCTACTTACTCAATTTGCAGCTGTAAAATGGGGATTACAGAATTTCTATGGGTTGTGAGAATTTAAACGTTAGTTAGCACATGGAACAGGGTAAACCCACAAGCATTTTCACTGTTGTTGTTTCAAATTAAAGAATTGTAGAAAATTATAAACAGAAGGGTTCCAAGTGACTCATTGTTAGAGCTAGTACCACTAACCTCACCCTGCAGTCTGTTTACTCGATGGTGACATGGTAACAGTGGCAGGTACTCCAAGCATGTACTCTACCTACTTTCATTTTTGTGGTCTAAAAAAAAAAACAAGATGCAGTCCTCACAGAAGTAGTTTTTTCTGAATAACTGGAAAAAAAGTGGAAGTGGTGTTGAACTTCTGGGAAGCGCTTGTCAAACAGGGTTTGTTGTACTTCCCCAGGACTTCCGATCTGCTAAGTCAAATGTAAAGAAAAGTATGGCTGGGGGGAAGCAGTTGAGAATCATCAGGACCAAAATTTCCCACCAATGTGCAGTTTAGCAGACCCACCTTTGTCAAGTGCTCTCTGGAACTGGAAGCTAGGTCCCAGCTTGGTTGGGACTCGTAGTGAATGAACTAGTTGACTGAACTAGTACTGCTCCATGGTACTTGAATGAATCACAAGGTTTAATTTGATTCCCCATTTCAGCCTTTGGCCATGTACCCATGTGTAAGACTATACCAACCACATCTGGTAACTCTTTGGGAAGACTTCACACAGGATGGAACAAGAAGAGCAGAACCATCTAGCGCTCTCTCATGTAGCCTTTTTGCCACTGACGCATGTGCAAGACAGTACCAACCATACTTAGTAGTTCGTTGGGAACAGAGTTTCAGCCCAGTTTGGCACAGCTGAAGTCATAATCTGTAGGAAGGGGGATATTTTTCTTATGCTTTCAATACAAACTATATATAAGCTTCTGGCCCAATGAAGTCATTTTATTTCTGCGTGTAAGTTAAGTTTAAATTGGTCAATTCAGCCAAACCTTTCATAGACAAAGCCAATAAAAAGTATAAAATGGTTTGATTGGCTACTCTTAATACATTATTGAATTGAGAGTTTTTTCTTTTTCCTTATTGGATATTTTATTTCTTAATCCTTTATTATACCACAAAAATCTGTCTAGTCATCACACTGGTAATTTAGATGAAACGTCAGGTCAACAGCTTTAGGGATAGCCCCTGCTCCAGTTGGGAGACACACATGAGGGGCTGGGGGCTGAACTGTGTGAGGGACTTGTGGGGGGGGGGGGAGAGAATGGGATGTAAAGTGAATGAATGAAAAAAAATTGAGTCAAAAGCATCGTTAATAGATGTTTGCACATTAGAAACCATGGAACACAGGCAGGTTCTTAGTTGCTGTTTTGCAATGCTGGAGATAGAACCCAGAGTTTTAAGTAAGTTGGGCAAGTGAGCTGTATCCCACACCCCAAGGCCTCTGATACATTTCTCGGAGCAATGAAATCACACCTGAGCACTAGTAGGATCATGTTTGTCATTGAGTGAGTAATGAAACTACGCCCATGGGAAGCAAACAGTTATAGTGTCCCTGCGCATTCAAAATACTATTTGCAGTTTAGGTTTTTTAAAAGATAATTTCTATTATATGGCTGTTTAACACCCTTAATGTAAGTACATACTTTTTCATACTTTATAGATATGGGTGCGAAAAAGAAACAAGCAGCATTGGAGTGGGCTGTCATCGCAGCGCTGGCCAATGGCAGTTCTAACAGCTAGGTTCCCCTAGACCGGAGCATCTCCATCGCACTGCTTCAACCTGTACACTTCCCTGAAGCTTTCTCTGGATCTCCATCTAAGCCAGCATGCAGCGCCAACTCTCTCCCCAGGCGGGGTCTTAAATGTGGCTGTATGATTTGCCAAATTGAGTGTGTTTGGCATTAGCAGCAGATTCCCTGATTATCTCCACTAATGTAAACAGACTGACAGTAGTCTTATCATTTAGCAACTTCAAGCCATGGCCTTCATCTTCACAAGACTGGCTTCACTAGGTAGGACTTCGTACATGACTCAGCTTGTTTAACTGACCAAGCAATGGAAAGCCACCTTTGTTCAGCTGACCTGATAATCAGCCTTGAAGCTTTCCGATTACCAACTCAAAAGGGAAAATGAAGTATAGACTCTTTAAAGATGATTGTGAAAAATTTTCTATTTGGATTTAGGCTTTTTACTTAGCTCACTGAAGACGGTCCTTGAGATATATTTTTACATATTTTGGATAGCCTTAATTATTTACTTTTTATATTCTACATGTTTTGTTTAGTAAATTTTATCTTTGAACTGGAGGACCCACCAGTACTTACTGTAGTCACAGCATTGAGGACCAGTCAGTCATATTGGCCACTGTTTTACTGGTGAAACCATAAGGCACATTTTGTTCAACAGAATCACTTTATTTCTGGATTTAACTTCCAACTGACTGCAGGTATTTCTGATACTGAACGAAAATGTCACATGAAAAAAAATCATTTAAAAGTAATGAAGACAACTCTGGGTAGCTCTTCCATATAGATAAGTAATGATCACTCCTAAGACTTAATGGAAACTAAATGTGTGTCTTCGGTGAATTGAAATAGTGCTTCGCATGTTTTATGTACTAAGAAATTTTCCAAGTAGCATTTCCTTCTTACATTATACAACAAATCGGGGGACAGGGGAGTTAAAACTCCCGTTTTAGTCCCAATAGCACTTGCCCTACCAAGGTTCTAGTCAGATTCATGTGGAGTTTCTAAGAAGAAGGTACCCAGGAGGACCTTTCTAGCAGTTAGGCCGCCCAGTCTTATTTGTCATGTACAACATGGAAAATGAATCTAAACAAAGTCAAGGAAGTGCTTTTGCTGTTGCTTCTTTTTGAGACAGGTCTTACAATGTACCCAAGATAGTCTGGAATTTACAATCCTTCTGCCCCTGCCTCCTGAGAGCAGAGAGGCACTATATGGGCCGCAAGTTGGTTTTGTTGTTTTGTTGCTCTGCATTTTATGTTTATGTTTCCAAAGACATGCAAACCCTTTTACGACTCAAGTTTTACTGGCACATTATATCCTGAAGTCACACCAGTTTTCACTATTCATCCTTCATGAGATGTAATACTGACTAAACCCAAAGGGCCTTTTCTAAATCAAGTTCAGAACTGCTGTGAGGGTGTTTCCTTGGCATATTCTTTTCTGTTTGGTTAGACTATGTATGGGAACACTTTTATTCATCTCTTAATTTAGCACGGAGCATAAACATAGATTCTGGAAAGAAAATATGCCCAGTTCCGTTTTGGGAAAATGCTGGAAGGGTGTTGGGGCATCCTTCTCCAGCACCACGCAATAAAGAGCGGAGACTTATTCTACTGTCTGTGAGAAACAAGTCAGGCACTGCATCTACCTCAAATGTGTCAGAAAGTTAAGCCTCTTCTCATTTCTTGTCCACACCGTAACCATTACTGTGTTATGTGAGTGGTGCTGAACGTGGGCAGGAGACGGGATGGGCAGCACGCCTGTGATAACTGCTCACTGCCCCATCCCCATGGTGAAATGCAGAAATGAAGGATGTTTGCAGAATGAACATTTGGGTGGCTTATGGGTGGGGAGAAAGAGAGCAGGTAAGGAAAACAAGAGAACAGAAAGAGAAGAACGTTAGTTGAAAGCATAATTCTCAAATATTAAAGGTGACTAAGACTGTATCTTCCTATTTTCTCCTTCACACTGTTAACACAAAAGTATAAAAGCAGACATAAAGAAAAGTGGCCCTGCTTTGTATTTCACCTACATGCTCGTACCTTTTCAAAGCCCTAAATCAATATTTGTACTACAATCTCCAATAAAGCCCCTCTGTATTTGTTGTCAATCACCCTTTGCTTGTCTGCAGAGCACCTCTAACGCTTAGATGTTGCACCTGGAGATTCTTGCTTACTTTATGATGTGGGTTTATACGACCTTTCCTTGAAAGCAACCCGCCCTAGATAATCCAGTGAGAAAAATGTTACAAGGTCCACTTTCCGTTAAAAGACAAATACAAGTATTAGGCTATTCTCTAAAATGAGGAAAAACACATAAAAATACAGTATAATCTACTACTTCATTTCCTTTATCATAGATAAGGCCCCACCGCATAAAATGCCTTTTGTGTCTTTCTCCAGACAAAAAAAGAGAGGATGCAGGAGGCTGCAATTCTCTCACTGATACTCTTCCCCTGCCCCACCCCCTCTCCGATTTGTCTCTGTCTAAAGACTTTATTTATCATAGAGCATGTTAACCATTCCAATTTTAACCCAAAATTTTATTTAGTTATTGTTGAAAACACTTCATAAAAGAAAAGAAACTGAATATTAACAGAACAGGAGCCTTATTTTTAAAGTGTTTGCTATTTTTAGGTAAATGCTAACGTGAGTTTATGAATGACAGAAGAAAGGTCATCATAAACCATCAGGGACAGAGAGATCACAGCACAGGTGTGAGAGGTAGCGATGGGAGGACTGCCACATGTGTGAGGCTAGCCTGGTTATACATAGGGAGTTCTAGGTCAGCCTGGGCTACACAGTGAGACTATGATTTAAAACCAAGGAAGAAAAGAGTTGATATTAGATACCTTTATGGTTTAGCAACTTGAAAACTTATCAAGAAAGCAAGCAGCTATTCCTGTATGGTGTCTAAACAGTAAACACTGAGGTTGTTACAATGTACATATGTGTGCGTCCTTTGTGGATGGCAGCCGGAATTTCATGCACCTAATGGGAGAGCTCTCCATGAAACCAAAAGACATGGGAGGAGTGGTGTGTGGAAAATAGCTGTTGTGGATGAAACCACTAACACAAAGTAAAAATTACAAACAACATAGGAGCTGGAAAGACGGATCAGCAGTTAAGAGCCCTGGCTGCTCTAGAGTACTGAGTTTGATTTCTAGCCCCACTTGGCATTTCATACCCACCCATATCTCTCGCTCCACATTTAACACCCTCTGAGGGAACTCCATGCACACTGTACACAGACATGTATGTGTATGTGTGCACCTATATGCCCACATATATGGGGGCGAAACACCCAGACACACAGAATTAAACCTAAGGAAAAAAATGTTAAAGCTTAAAGCTTGGCCCTGTCTTCTAAAGAACTGAGACAGCCCCATTAATACTAGACTGTTCACTACGGGGAAAGCGCTGGGGAGAGGCTGTGTATGAGGGCGGAGGAAGGCGCCCACTCCTGTGCGTGTGCGTGTGGAGCAGACAGACAGAGAGACAGTTGGTGGGCCCTCCTTCCACTGTTACATGGGTCCTGGGGACCAAACCTGGGTTATTAGCTTCACTCAGGCAGCATTTACCTGCTGAGAATACTGAAATGACTTGCTAAGCATAAGCACATAATCACATTTTTCAAATAATCAGAACAAGATATACTTTCCGTGGTAAATATTTAAATACATACACAATGGATGGATACCACTCTGAGATCTGTATCTTCTAATGAAATTTCTTTGGTTATAGAAAAAAATCTGAAAGCCACTGTTTTGATTTTTGGTTAAATGAAGGACACCAGACAATGAGTTCCATTCTTGACACAGCCAAACAGTATAAACCAGCGAATGATGCGTCACCTTGTAGGCACACAGTGACTCTTCAAAATACAGTTTCATTCTGAGTAAGCACTGCACAAACATACGGATGTACTAACTGGCCTGTCATACTGGAGACGCTGCTCTATTTCCCACGACTAGGTTGCACACAGCTGGCTGTGAGACCACATTTACTGCACTGTGTAGTCCTGACTACCCTAGAAAGGCACGAACAACTCAGTAAATAAACAAAAAGCAGGTTCTCTGTCTTCCCGTGGCATGTGTAACAGAAGCCAGCATGTTTCTAGGTAGATAATTCAAACTACAACTTGGTAGCACTAACCATGTTTTTGAGAACACGGTGCTTAATGGTAGTCTAAAGCTATCTGCTCACTCTCCGAGAATGCCTATGTTCACCAATTAAAAAGTCATTGGTCTTTGTTGTTGTTCTCAATAGGGAAAGAGCTGCAGGAGAAGAAAGCAATAACATCACGGAAGAGTCCCTAGCTCCTACTTCAACCCTTCCTCCACCAGAGTGAGGAGTGAAAAAGACAGCACTGTTATTAAAAAGTTAACTTATATTACAAATATTTTGTACGCCAACCACTTAATACTACAAAGTAGTACTTGAATACAAAGAGTTCCACTATTAACTGTTCTTTAAACTGTTAAACTTTATTATAAATTAAAATTTCTTTACAAAAAAAATTGCACATAATATTTGACCACTCTTAGGTTCTGATGCACTGGCATTTGCAATAGTTTCTTTAATCTTCAAGTTAAACAGTCTCAGCAAGGAGTCCAGAACGTAGAAAGGGCAGTCAACAACCCTGCTAGAACATTCAAGTGCAACTAGCAGACTTGTGGCCATCAGTTACACTTTCCTTAAGATGGACTGCTTACGTTTAAAACCCTGAAATGAAGAATCTCAGAGACTTAAAGAGGAGGAACTAAAAGGGACTGCCTGCTTTTTTACTGTAAACATGGCCCTGGAAACTAAATCCCAAACAAGAATCTCTCAGGCATCAGAGAGTGTCAAGTGGACCAGGAACAGCACAACATAAAGGTAGGGAAGGTAAAAATAAATCCAAAACAAAGTAAAATTAAAATAAACACCAGCCGCTTTGAGGAGCTATACTTACGTACATGATGTTAGAGAATCTGGCAGGGCCCAGAAGCAGGCCAAACAGGAAGTTCATTTATCCATTCCAAGAGTGTCATTCATGTTCATTGCTTCCGGTTTTACGGATAGGATATCGTAGGAAACTTGATATGATCAATAATGCTTGTCTGCCTTACACAGACCTTAGCCAGGGATCAGCCTAATCTTGAAGAATCATTTCAAATAATTTTGGCAATTATTATAAGGGCTTAGAACTGACTGTACCCAGTGTTCAGAGATTCTTGCTTTCTGTTTTGTTACTGTTTAAATTTAAGAGCTCATTTAGGCTGACTCCAATCTCTTGGCACTTGGAAACTAGTTTTCTCAGGTTATCAGTTTTACCTCCTTCTGATGCTTCAAACAAGAGTTGCTGTAAAAGACAGGGAAGCATAGAAGTAAGAGACAGCTAGGTTTTGAGCATTTACCACATCAATGGATATGGCACATGCAGAAAATTTATAGGAAAACATCAAAATAAAATAAAAGATAAAAAGCATTACATCTTTCCATAGTGATGCACAAAGAGGTAACTTCTGTAAGGCTCTCTGATATAAACGGTGGACCTATAAGATAGACAGACACACGCTCTCGTCAGAAAACATGGTGCACAACACTTTTAAAAGCCTGTATGCTTCGAGGCAGAACTGTACAATATACTAGCATTCAAGTCAAACATGGTTCTCTTGGGCTTTAGCGATTTCAAATAGAGTTCTTGGCAGGTTAACTTCTTTCTATCTTTAATCCTTTTAGAGTGAGAGGCCAACAAAAGGGGCAGAATAGCTAAAAGGAAAAGACGTGGTCCATCTGATAATTCAATTACAAACTGCTTACCTCTCTTTGTCCCTTTAGAGCAATCTCAGCAGCAATGGCTCTAAGGGAAAGAAAGGAATATAGAAAAGGGGGAAAATTTATATATCTTCAAACAAAATGAAACACCAGCACTGGCAGAATACTGATTGTGAGAATCTGAATACAAAACTTCCTGAAAGTAACAGGCTAAACTTCCAAGGAGTGTAACCTATAGTGAAAAGAAAAATTCAACAATTTTTATCAACTTTACAGGAATAAAGCAGACCAGTGTTTGAACATGAGTAAGATTCATGGGAGGGAAAACAAAAAACAGAAAAAACTAAACAAACTCAAAATTAGTAAAACAGGCCTAGCACTAATAACACCTTTAAAATAAAAAAGAAACCAGATTATAACAGGGAAACCCTACATTTTAAAGACGGTACTAAAGTGTTATACACACTTGTTTGTTTGATAATATTGTTATCTAAATGTTCTCCCTCACTAAAATTATTATTATTACTATTATCATTATTATTATAGATCTTAGAAGCAGCTGTTAATGAGCATTTTACTCACTCTAGGTACTAAACCACAGCAAGTGCCCAAAACAACTCTATACTAGGTCTGTGTACTAGGGGAGGGGGAATAAGGTGCTATTTCAGATTTACCTGTCTGGAGCAACCCTTACAAATAAAAGCATACTATAAAAACATGTACGTGATTGCTGCATTACATTTTCCAGGTGGCCAGGCACGTTGGGGTATTATACGTAAACATCTTGGCTTGGAGTTTCAGAATGTGGACATTGCTCTCTTCCCATTCGTGCTGAAGCAGCCTGTAAAGTACATTCAGGAACATGAACAAAGCCTTCAGTGCAGGGCGCCCATGAGCTCTATAACACAACGACGTGCAACTAGGTACAAAGGTCAGCCAGTCAAGCCCTAGCAAGGACACTCGGCAAATGTTTATAGAATCACGACAACTGCCCCATGATCACAATGTGCTAAACTACTGTTCTAGTTATCTTCAACACAAAAGCTCATGCATTCCTGCAGAAGACAAAAGCAAACTCATTACATACGCCTCTACCCCAAGTGTTCTTAAGTAATGACTCAATACACCAATGTAATTTTAAAAAACAGTTTCTTTCCTAGAGCAAGCATACTGAATATTTCTGGGACTAAAGTGGAAATATAATGGCTAAGTGCTGAGTTTTTACTCTCCTGGTGGGGAGAGGTGACAGAGATAAGCGTAGGAAGATTGTACCAAAACAGAAGGAGTATGGAACAGCTTACCCACAATTAAACCACCTATGTTTTAAAATGCTTATCCTAATAGAAACTAGATACAATCAGAAAAATAAATACAATCATATTTTCTACTTCACATGCATATCAAAGATAATTTTTTTATTCAAGTTTCCACCACTAACTCTGAGGATTAAAATAGTTGTCATGAATTTTTTTTCTTTTTTTGATACTTTATTTACATTTCAAACATTTCCCCCTTTCTGGATCTCCCCTTTGGAACCTCCCTATTCCCTCCCCCTCCCCAGTTGTCATGAAATTTAACTATAGAATAATATGGCTAATTTTCTCATGAACTTAAGACTCTGAATTATTTTTCAGACATATACTATATTTCAGATATATGATATGCATATATCATATATATATAAATATTTCACATGCATCATAGCATGGAGAATATACTTTAAAACAAAAGAGAATATATGATAAACACATTAGGTATTTTATAAAAACAGCTCTATGGTAAGATGCAATCAATACAGAAAAAAATGATTGTGCAGTGCCTGCAGTTTGCAACGCCTGCGTAGTGTGCAATGCCTGCACAGTGTGCAATACCTGCACAGTGGATGTCCAAGCATGGACAGGTTAAAACGCTCTATAAAAGATTACCCTGATAGAGCAATTAGGTCACAAATAAGCGTTTAGAAACTGTCTTACTCTAACTGAATGCAGGACACCCTAGGTCAGTGCTTAAATAGTGTTCTCAAACCCATTTTTTTTTTTTTTTTTTTAAAGTTTAATAACAAAAAGTTAGCCTACTATGCTATTCTTTTTTTTGGTTTTTCGAGACAGGGTTTCTCTGTGTAGCCCTGGCTGTCCTGGAACTCACTCTGTAGACCAGGCTGGCCTTGAACTCAGAAATCCGCCTGCCTCTGCCCCCCAAGTGCTGGGATTAAAGGTGTGCACCACCACTGCCCGGCTACTTTGCTATTCTTAAAAACATATTGATTTTACATCACCAACCCATGAGATCCCAATATATACTAAATATCTGAATAACTGACATGAAAATCTAATATTCCTTTAGCATGCAAAGTAGGTTCACTGCTTACAATGCATATGCTAGTAGTAATGGTACGTAGTTCTCTGAAATGAGCACATTTTTTCCACTGTCTTTGTATGAACAACTGAGCATCACTTATCAATTCTGAGGCTGGAGTAGTACCCATGAGGGAAAGGCAGAACTATATACAGATTTATCAAGTTTTCAAATCAATTTCATATGACAGGCCTATACTACAAGCTGAAAACCAAAATCTTCCTTACCTCAGTGCAAGTTGAGAATTTGCTGGCATAACAGAGCAAAACCGTTCCAGGGTTTTGGAGTGCTGAGTCTTTGGAACACAGCTCAAATAAAAGAAAATGACCTGCGAAGGGTGAGGGAGAAAAAAACGAATGCAATTAAAAAGCAAACTCCAGTTACCTATGTATTTTAATGGAAAAAAAAAAAAAAAAGGTCTTTAAGACACAAATGTACAAATTATAACGTGTGATTAAATAATATGTGATTAACTATACTAGCCACTTTCCAAGTACAAAGTAGAGACTAAGCTCTAGGGGTGAGAGCCATGGACACAGCACTGGCTTGCACTGACTGGAAGCCAGGAGTCCGAGGTTTCAGTCCTGAGTCTGCCTTACTTGCTGTACACTGCTGGGCAAGTCAGAGGCTACAGTACTTGCCACATCTTGCTCATGGAATCCCCGTAAGAAAATGACTTAATGTCCATGTAGTGGTTTGAGATCCTGGGATAAAGAACGGCACAGAAGCACATCACACACTGATTGGTTACCCTGATGAGCAACAGAACCGTCCTACAGAGGGGGAGGGGGAGCGCGCATCTAAGTCTACACTGAATTTTAGCAAGCAGGAGCCTTGGGGTTACATTGTATTGACTGCAATCAGACTCTGAAAGAAAATAAACAAGTGTGTTTGCTTTACTGATTATAATATAGCCTTTGTGAGTACATCACTAATCACTATTATTATTCTCAGTTCTGTGATGCCCGACGGCTACATCTGCTTGACAGAACTTAGGAAGACGAGTAGCTACAATGGATATGTTCATTGGTTTTGCTGTTGTTTTCTTTTTCCACTAATTTATTTATTTATTCACTGTGTATCACAGCAGATCACAGCTCTCCCTCTCCTCCTCCCCTGCCTCAGCCTCACACAGCCCCTTCCCCTTCCCCTTCCCCATCCCCGGGATATGTTCATCTGACAGGGCCTGACAAGACACCTTTTCCTGGATTCTGATGAGTAAAGAACTGATCTCAGCAAGGACAGTAAATGTTAGGAACATGGTCCCAGGAAAAGTTCTTAACATAAAACAGTAGTTTTGCTGTCTTTGGTAAATTTTCTTTGTTATATACAAACATCTAATATAAAAAAAAAACCTTAAAATCTTACCCGATTATGAAATTCATAGTTGGACCAGTAATCAGCACTGCTAAAAGGGATGGGGTATCGGGCAGGGACAGTAACCAAACATCTATTCACTAAGTCAGTAAAAAATTTGAATTCTTGGACTTTGTTTCTGGATCCAGCAGCTCTATTATTGGCAAAGACAAGATAACTGCCAAAAGAAAGACATTGTGCTTCAGATAAGTAAGCCAGTAACTCACCCAAAAGCTGATCACCCTTTTCCCCACCACAGGACTATTCTAAAACCCCATTCTTAAACAAAGTTAAACTTACTCCATCCAAATCTTCTGCACGATATCTGACCTCATGGCCACCCCTAATGCTGCTTCGTATGCTTCTACTGTCTCTTTAATACTTGATTGAAGAGGATGACAAAGGCTGTTAAAGAAATGAAGAAAATAAATGCTTACAGTTTAATTTCATTAGGTAAAGGAATGACAATATGCATGAGCAACATACAGACATATGTTAAGTCTCCTTGCTCTTGTCTATCAGTAAATATAGACTTAGTATCTCTTTGAATCTGCTTCAGTGACTCTTTAATACATAATTCAGTAAACATCAACTGTAAATGCAAGAGAGGCTTAACATGCAGTGTTCCTCTCCACAGTGGATGATGTCTTACCAGTAAATCAGCCATAAATAAGGGACTTGGTTGATAAATACATCATCATCAAAATTCCCTTTACATAAACACGCTGGAATGTCAAGTGGTCCTGGGACATTTAAGAGATACCTGAAAGGAGAGAATCCCAGCATTTATGAAATTATGCCTAGGTACACACGGATTAAAATACAGACATTGATAATCGTGAGTTTCAACTTAATTGAAATATTTCTACAAAAGAGTAAACTTTTCTAAAATTATACCTGCTGAAAATTTTACTGTTATATCAGTATGAATTAACTCTCCCCAAATAAATTTGTAATTTTATTCCCCAAATGAAACAAATCATCTAATTGAACCTTATTAGAAATAAAAAGACCAAATGAAATTACAAAGCACCTGAAATTTCAACAAAATCTGTACATTCTTGTAGGGGCAAAGTGCTTACAAACTCTGTTATCTGAATCGGCATGCATGCACGCACGCACGCACGCGCACACACACATTTAATTTAGATATAATAACAAATAAAAAGTTGCCTACATGCATTTATCAGAAAAAGAGCCACTATCAAAGTAGCAAAATGCTCTGAATTATATCACCCCTTTTCAAAAAAAGAAAAACAGTTTAGAATCCTGAAGACTAAAGCCTCTTTGACTTTCATTACTCCAGCTTTCCTTCCAATGTATCTGAATCTCCTTATGTGTAATAGCAGAGTCTCAGATTCATCTAATCTTGGAATGACAATCTAGTATAATCATTTACACTGGATTTTAAAAGGACTGTAAGGGGGAAGTTTTAAAGGGCTAGCCCAGCTGTGGGAAGGCAGCAAACACAGAGAACACCTGGAGGTCGGGTTAGCACCCCACACAATCTATCACAGCTGGCTCTATTCCTTTGGGTTACCCAGTAGATTTCTAAGGACTTTAGGATCCTCCACTGAATACTGAAACGACTTCAAATCTAATTACATAAAACTCTATTATCTCTAGGGCAACTTCCTCAAAACAATGAAAACACCAAGGTAACTTTCTAAATTCATTTGAAACAAATGAAATAGTTCTTACTGCTTGTCATCTTTATACTAAGTGCTATGAAGAATTGATAAAATCTACTTCTAGATTAAGTGTTACAGTGCTACATATTTTGCTTTATAATTTCTGCCAAAAGACTGCATCTTGAATACATTGTGAGCACTGACTTCTACTAATAAACTAATTATTATATATGCTTAAAATTGTATACATACTTAAGGTGTATATACATAAATATAACAATGAGCCGAAAACCATCTCATTTACTGGCACCCTCTTAAACATTTTGGTTTCTCACAATGTAGCCTGGGTTGGTCTTAACTCACACCCTTCTAACCTCAACCTCTCAAGTTCTTGGATCACAGGTGTGTGCCGCCATGGCTAAAGGCTTCTTAAATTAATCCTTGTGCAGACAGAACTTCAGTATTATCTAAATAAACTGAGTACAGGTGTCTTTTTCTAATTCTTGGTGATATATTATTTCACAAAAGAATTTAATAAAACAAGATGTCAGTAAAAAACAATAAGGTGATTTAGAGGCAACCTAGTTTCAAATTTTTATTGGTACTGTTTTTTATTCTGCTCAATTAAGCTAACATCAAGGTCTAAAGACCTTTGATTAGTTACCAAGACAAAGTCTGGCATCATCCCCTGTAAGCTAAACCAATTATCTCCATGCCCAAGGGAAAACCAGAGCACAAGTCTGTCAAGGGCTTTGTTTGGCCTTGAATTAGTCTTTTGCCAAAGTCTGAAAACAAACCAATTTAATTTTAAAGACAGAAGGGAAAAAAAGACACAACTGGGTGTGGAGGAGGGGATCAACTTCTAAATTCCTTCTATTTCTTGTCCATTGACATTTTGCTTGTAACTATATTTAAAATATTAATGTATATAGTTTTAAAGGTACTAAATTAGGATAATTGACAAAATGTAAAGGTCCAAATTTACCAAAAAAAAAAAAAGCCTGAAGTAAACAGACCTTTTTTTTTTTTTTTAAATCTGATTTATTGCCGGGCAGTGGTGGCGCACGCCTTTAATCCCAGCACTTGGGAGGCAGAGGCAGGCGAATTTCTGAGTTCGAGGCCAGCATGGTCTACAGAGTGAGTTCCAGGACAGCCTGGGCTATACAGAGAAACCCTGTTTCAAAAATCCAAAAAAAAAAAAAAAAATCTGATTTATTGGAAGATAGCTGGACAGAGAACTTGGGTTTTAAAACACTGGCTGTTCTCCCAAAGGACCTGGGTTCAACTGTCAATATCCATGGTTGTAGATAATATTAGTCTCTTTAGCAACCCACAACCATCTATAATTCCAGTTCTGGAGCATCTGAAGCCCCCTTTCTGGCCTCCCCAGGCACTAGGCACAAGACATGACACAGAGACATGAGTGCAGGCAAAACACCTACTATACACACACAAAATTTTTTAAACATGTGACTTGACATTCCACGTTTTATTAAAAGGTAGACTAAGGAGAAAGGCAGGGAGGGCAGCATCCAGGTAAAGTATCATCTGCACATGTATCTTGACTTGCTAACATGAAACTAAGATTTTATTTTCACTTATCAATATTTTCTATAAGAATTCTTTTAGGGGCTGACAAGACGACTCAGTGGTCGAGAATGTTGGCTGCTCTCACAGAACACTGGAAGTCAGTTCCAGTATCAGGCTGCTCATAACAGTCTGTTACTCCCAATGCCCCCTTCTGGATTCCTTGAGCACTACACACATACACACAATTTATAACGAAGTAATGGAGAGAATCATAAATATTTTCTTTTTGATGATGTTTTTCTCACAATCAGCAAACTACTATTATTTTTATAAACACAAACTTACTGGAACACAGCCACACCCATTAATTTAAGTGTTCTTTTTTTTCCCACTACAACACCACAACCGTGTAGGAATAACAAAACATAACCTGCAAACCTAAAGTATTTTCTGGTTCAAGGAAAAAAAAAAAAAAAAACACTGTTGATCCTATACAGAGAAATGAGGAGGAAGAAGAAAAGTTTAAAGTTTTCCATGAGTCCATTCTTTGATGATCTGAGTATCTTTTGATGTTGAACAGAGCTCTCAGCAACTTAAGGACAGTAACTACAGAGCTACTGAGAAACTGATGGGCTGAGAACAAAATCCTCCAACGCTGCTTACTAACCACTTCAGAGCCCAGAGGAGGTAACTTAGAGAAAGGGCTTTTTGTTTTGTTTTGTTTTTTATCTATGGTTTAACCAGCAAGTAAAACAGATTTGTTTCAAGTACAATGAGATTGTCTCAGGACACTCTGTTACTACAGGAGTAAACGCAGCAACAACGAACAAGCTAAATGGAGAAGCTACAAAAAGCCTTACAGTGTATGACAGAGCGCTTTATATCTTGCCTTCATTCTGTTCATCTGTAGTCCTCATAACAGCGCTATAGGTGAGTATTCAAGTGCTAAATAAGCAATCTGACGTGTAATCAGCCACAAGAAAAAACCATCTGTCCACTGGCCTGAACACTTCCTCATTCCTCTACAGACCAAAATTTCCACCACTTACCGAAATAAGTCCATGTTACTATACTTCTCAAAGCCAGGTTTAAAGAAGGATCCAATAAATTGCCTCAAAAATGGAAGAAGCTTATCACCTCCATTCTATTAAAAGAAGGAGAAACATATATCAGGCTTGTATTTCATAAAGACGTTTGAAAGCCTTTTTAGAAGACATGATGAGATTATTTTTCTTGCTCAGATGGGAACAAAATGAGTAAACTTGGACAATCTCACTTCTTTCGGTTCTACGATCACCTGGGAAGAGAGTCTCACCTGTGGGGACTGTCTTGTTATTTGATATGGAAGGTCCAGTCCGCTGTGGCTGGCACCATTCCCAAGGCTAAGAACCCTGATCTATGTAAGTGTGGACAGCAAGGGGGCACTAACAAGCACACATGCTCTTGAGTGTGAGTATGGCTAGCTGTTTCATGCTCCTGATGCTGCAATAAACGGATAATAACCTAGAAGTGTGTTTTAAAAAACCCTTTCTTCCCCTAAGTTGCTTTTTGTCAGGGTTTATCACAACAGAAATGAATTTGAAACACCTCTGGATTAAACTCAACTAGCCATTAAGCAATGTATCTAGTATTATCAAAGGCTCAAATTTACCCACTAAGATCTTTGTTTTTCAAGATTTTAATTATTCATTTATTTTATTTATTTGTATGTGAGTACACTGTCGTTGACTTCAGACACACCAGAAGAGGGTATCAGATCCCATTATAGATGGTTATAAGCCACACAGTGTGGTTACTGAGAATTGAACTCAGGACCTCTGGAAAAGCAGTCAGTGCTCTTAACTGCTGAGCTAGCTCTCTAGCCCCCTACCAAGATCTTAAGCAGCTATCACAGTTGTCACTAACATGGATACTTTGGGTGTAAACATGAGTAACACAGTTTGCGCTCTTAAGGAGTTCTTAGAGACAAAAACCCTGTAAGCAAATGCAATGGTAAAACTGCAGGAAGAGCAGGAAAATCTAGCTTAACCTACAAAGGGCAGAAGGACCAAGAAGGCTAGCTATGTTCTCGGGAGAAGTCACTGGTGAAAGAATACAAAATTCAGAAACACCATATTTAAGAAGCATGAATTATTTTTTTTTTTTTTTACCTGCAAGATGAAAAATTTACACAGATGATAAAAAATTTCCGCATTCTGAGGATTATTTTCAAATGCAGTAAGCCAAACCCATCGGGCTTTGTCATATTGATCTGTTTTCAAATACAACGCTGCAAGGGTTTCCAATAACTGGCAGTTTGTAGGACACGACTGCAATAAGCTTCTGCAAAGCTCCACTGCCTCCTCATACCTTAAGAAGAAGAAGACAGCTAAGACTCTGTGAGGACTAATTTTAACAGAGCTGTTTGTTCATTAAGCTTTACCTCTCTAGGAGCTGGTGTAGAGCGATCATGTTTGTATAAAGCGGAAGACAGACCTCTATTCTCTCTCCACTGGTAAGGGTCTCATCTGTACAAGCTTTTACCGCATCTACCACAAAACACAGAGTCAATCACTTCACTGTGTTATATGGGAAAGACAACACAAACCCTATCTGGCTCCATTTAAAGACCAGGCCATAAGGCACCAACTTCGTGAACAGACTGTAAGTCCCAAAAACTAAGACATAAGACACCAGCTCCAGAAACAGACCATAAAATCCACAACAAGATCATAAACCCCCCTCCCAAAAAACAGCCTGGGGATAACCACAATATGGGGGAAGTACTTTATCTCAGAATGGCCATCTGCACTGGGCAGCCCTGTCTCATGTCCTCCTATGTTCAGGACATAGGAGTGCAGACCACTGACCACCTATGACCACCCAGCACCCAACAATGAAATTTTAGATTACCTAATCCTGCTAGAGAGTTCCCCCGGGTTCCCTATAAGAAGGTTTGTGTGCCTTTGTCTGGGGTCACCATTTTAGAGAATGGTTGATTCCTGCATGCTCTCTGAGTCTGAGGGTTCTCCTTCAGCAATGCTCAGACACTCACACTACCAAATCTAAGACGCTCTGACTAGACCGTCATCTTTTGTCTTCACATAACCCTGACATTTTCCCAAACGGGGTGCTCCAGGTAGGTGTCACCGCACCCCACACTTGTATACATTACCTCACACTCCTGCTACAAATAGAGCCATCTCGCACGCTATAAGCCAAACTTTTACTTAAATTAGCATCTGCAATTACCTTAAGTTCCTTGAAACTCATTCCTAAAATAGAACCACAAAGTTATCTCTAAATCTTTCTCTGATCACTTAAAAGGAGTCTTTCTTTGATGTTTCACCTAAACTAGATTTTTCCCTTTAAAAAAAAAAATCCTATCCCCCCCCCCCCCCCCCCGAAAACATAAGCTGGGTCCTTCAGCTGGTTTTACCCCTTCTGTTGAACTGGTAACGTCACTTTGCAGAACACATTGCAGAACACAGAGCGCTCCACAGCACTCTTTGAATACTTGCAGGAATTTACTCTCTGCTCCTACCACGTGGTCCTGGGGATGGGCTACTGTCATCAGGCTTGGACTGTTATCCAGAGCCTTCTCACTGTGCCTGAGTTCCTGTTTTCTTCTCCTCTCCTCTCCTCCTCCCTCCCTTTCTTTCTGATCGCCCGCCTCCGGAGTGCGCCACCACCTTTTTTATACCGCAGTCACATAAGCCTTATTCGGGTCTGTTTTCCTATACAGAGTAAAAATTCAACCTCTCCTTACAGACTCTCTTTGGTCAAGCAAGTCTAGAGCACTTTAAAGTCTACCACCATTCCATTAGCCAAGCATATTCTTTCCACTGTCTAACACCATTTTTATATGGATTCTCCCTCAAATTTTTCTTTGGATTCACTACACAAACTCCCCATAGCTTGTGTTTCATTTCCCTAGCTCCTCTAACAGGAATGACCTTTTCTTCCCTTTCTTCCCTGGGATATTCAGCAAGGATTTACTAAGCACTTGGTAAAGGACAGAAACTCATCCACAGCCCTGAGAAGATAAAGAGAAGCAAGCACAGGTCTGTATCTTTAAGAAGGCCCCCTGGGACACACTGTAGTCCTGCTTCACAGCTCAGCTCTGACTCTCAGACACCTTCCTTGAATATGAAAACCTATAGTAATCTCCCCTCTTGAGATTAGGATTTGTACCAAATAATTCTACAAAAGTCAGATTCTTACTTCTGTAGCATACAATTTACACTATATATGAATACATTGTATATATGGTTTTATATACTTCATACTTAGGTCAAATGCACAGATCTTCTGACAGGATTATCTATTTATTTTAGGGAGGAACGGGTTTTTAAACTCAACTATATGTTCAATGACAGATATATGTTTAGCATAACAGTTATAAAATTAACTTTGGAGAAAATACTAACTACATGAAAAAATCCTTAAAAGAGTGTCAGAACAAAATAAAATAAAAATAAGCAAACTTAGTTTTATAATTCAGTTAAGTCCTCTAGCCTGATTATATTATCAGTAAGTAAGTGTGTGCATGCAGATGCACATGCATTTAATACATAAATCTTGAACTCTTTGCCATAATTTAAAAAAAATGAGCCACAATGTAGTTTTTCAGTTTCACAGATGCAATGACCAACTTAAGGAATTCAGCAATATTAAAAATACTTAGATAATAAAGTGCAATTACAAGTTAAGTTATGAAGAATGATAATGAGTAAATGAACTGATGTTCTGAACAATGGTTTTATAATTTGTAATGCTTGATATTATAATCTATAAACATCACTTACCTTCAAACACTGCTAGTAATAAGTCAGGATTGGTCTTGACATCTTGAGCTGCTTGCCATGGCATTACAAACGGTTCTGTGTTAACAATTCTTGAAGGATTAGCATTAGATGGATCATAAAGTTTTGAAGGGAGACTACTGAATTCAATAAGATGTATGTAGGCCAGCCACGCCAGACACCGATCATCTGTCCTAAGGTACTCAGCTACTATTGCATCATTAGCCAGTTTTAATGCATTCTAGGGAAAATGAAAACATTTGGAAGTGTTTTTAAAGACTCATTTCCATCCGCAATAGGATTCAAATCTAAAGAATGAATCTGATATATTTTAAATGATTCTTAAATACATAAGTGAAAAAAAATTTTTCAAGACAGTTTCTCTGTTTAGCCTTGGCTACCCTCAAAATCAGAGATCTACCTACCTGCCTTTGCCTCCCAAGTGCTGGATCAGGGTTGGGATTAAAGGCGTTCACCATCACTGACTGGCTTATAAGTGAAAATTTCTATAGTCACTAAACTTTTCAATGACAAATCCTGAGATGAGCACAGATTTTAGTATCTTAAAGTTTATGATATAAAAATGAAATAAGATGAAAAGTATTAAGATCCCTTATACTTAAAATCTGATAAATTAAAGACAAAAGAAAGAAAGAAAGGGAAAGACAGACAGACAAGCCCACATCAATATAGATGATTTTCTTTATGAACAGATCCTTTTAGATCATACGTTAAGGCTTAGCTGGGAAGTGACTAACACAATCTTTCCAAGTAAACCCTATAAAAACTCATAGTAACAAAAGGAAACAAAAGTAAAATGTCACCACAACTTACTTGCAAGTGACAAGAGTTCAAGTCCAAAGCCTCACTATTTAACAGTGCTGCTCATGCCTGAAACCTGTGTGCATACCCTGCAGGATGAGATGGTACTGCAGTAGGCACTGCGGTAAACGTTTACCTGTAGAATGGCCAGCGCGCTCTGGCATCTCCCAGTGAATATGTGCAGCTGGACTCTGAACAGCAGGGCCTCTAACAGCTGAAAGGACAGAGCACCCGACATCCCCCGCTTGGCGGCTCCCATCAGAAACTCCACCATCCTCTCACACACGTAATCCTTCTCTTCAAAGGTGCTCTCTAGGTGCAAAAACTGATGGAGACCATTTCACATCGGTAATCTTGCTTTATAGGAAAAAACTACAAACTGTCATTTAATTAAGACACTGTCTCAATAATGTACAATTTATGAAGAGTAACTATAAAAAATATAAAACCTACTTCCCAGTATAATATCCAGATCTGCCTTCTGTCACAGATTAGTATATAAAATCGGAAGAACTATAATAAAATGTGTTCTCCCAATCCTCACTGAGAGCAGCTGCACTTCATTTCTGAATCAATACATAGTGAACAAGACCATGACTGATATCCAAAGCTTAAGTTTATGACTGGGAATGTGACTCTTTAAAAAAATTAAAGCACAGTATCTGTGGACTGGTGGCTAGCTCAGCAGTTAGAAGTCCTAGGCTGAATTCTCACTAACCACACAGTAGCTCACAACGGCCTGTAATCCAGTCCCAGAGTTTACCAGTCTCTGGCATCCAAGGGCACCAGGCACACAAGTGGTGCACAGACAGGCACTCAGGCAAAACTCCCATACATGAAATAAAAAACAAAAGAGCATCTGCATCAGAAATGTATGACAGCCTAAGGGACAAATTTAAGGAAAAATACTACAACTTTTGAATAGTCCTTTCTCTGGAAAAGCTTGTGATGATCAACAGCATCGACTCTAGACATTGTTGGATTTGGATGTCTTTGATATCCAAGTCTTTTCAGCACCTCAGCTCAAAAAGGACAAGTTATGAGTAATCAATTCATTTATTAAGTGGTAATGTTATTCTAAAGTTTGAGTTTCAGAAAGTAAGTAAATAACAAAGCTAGACGTGCTAGCACCATAAAGCTGAGGAAGAAGGGTTATTTTAACCAACACAAGAATCATATCTCAAAGAAAAGAAACAATTAAAGTAACTTTGATAAATCTGTTTATGGACTGGGGTGTAACTCAGTGGTGATGTGGGTCTTATCATTTATAAGAATCTAGTTTTAAATCCCAGCTGATTTAGAAACAAACAAACAAAAACGACATCTGATTAACGCATTCATTTGAAAATTTACCTGACTTTAATGGTTCCTGAGTTCAGTGCACAGAAGTTCAGATATTAACAAACATGAATCTATTTCACAAATATATTTACCATTTTAAGTTTGGATGAGAAAAACTATTCTCTCAAAAAAAAAAAAAAAAAGGCCAAATACTAGCAGAAATTACAGGTAAGGCTTATTTTCATAAACAGTGAAGATAAATTTTAAAAAATTCCAGCAATCATAATTTTACACAACCAAAAGAATTTAGAAGGATAAAATTTTTTCATGTTTGTGAAACTCCCTTAACTTTGTCCAAATGGAAACTGCATTAACAATGTCTCTAAAAATTTATTTTTTTCTTTAACCAATAAACTTAACAACCCAACCATGTCTTCTTTAAATATTTCTCCTGCATAGTCAAAAATCTTTTCCTATAGAGAAGTGACAGGAACCGATGAATCGGATAAGCAAATCTACATGCTGACAAACTATATAATCTATTAAGCTATCTACCAATAATTAAGATGCCCCAAGGAATTATGACCATAGTATGCATCAACCACATGGCTGCTCTCTTTTCTACTTACAGTCCAGAAGCTTTGATAGTCAGGAGCATACTCAACAGCCGTTTCACACATTTCCTGCACCTCCTCCTTGGTCCCTCTTTTTGAGAACAATCTGAGATAATGGCACCAAATTTCTGGATTGTCTTTATTGTTTTCCAGAGCTCTAGCCAGTACATTTAAAGCAGAATCTAAAGATTCTGAACACAGTCTGTATGTGTAAAAAGAAAGGGCAAAGTGTTCATTGTAAGATGCTGAGCAGCTAGGGATGCAGCTCAGTGTAACAGCACATGCTTAGCAGGCACATGGCACCAGGTTCAATCACCAGCAGTGTAAAATACCAAAACACTTAGCATCCAAGCAGGGCTAATCAAGTGAACCAAACTAAGAAGCAACTTTCTACTAGAACCTACAAGAAGCCAACATCACTATGATACAAAGTAATAAGTTGGGATTTCAAATCATGTCTGTCAAAGCCCAAAGGTCCTGATCTCCTGTAGATTAAATAATTTCTTTTTAAGTAGATATTCTGTAAGCACTTTCCACAGATAAAAACAGTATAATAAAAGCATTTGAATTATCGACTTCAAATGTGTTCTACGTCCATACTCAGCAATACCTTTGATGATTTATACTGTTTGAAAACAGGAAAGTTAAACAACTCTCTCTCAAGGCCAGCTACTGCCAGCATAAAATATCAAAGCTTTCAATATAATAGCTCTTTTCAGCTCAAGGGCTTGCTATCTCTTAAAGAAGATAATTCTTTCAAGAGCCTGCTCATGGAGTAATGTATAGCTCTTTTGTCCTTTACTCACTGAGTCAGACAAGAAAGCACTGTAACTGACCCCATTCTCATGGAAATGACACACAGGCAAGTTAAATAAGACCCTTTTCAGGTATGTGTGGTTTATCAGCACTCTGCTGCTGCTGCCTTTTTTAATAGGTTTTATACTAAGTTTTAAGATAGGTCTTTCCCAGTAGACTGCTTTTTAATAAAAGAAACTATTATACTTTAAAATTATACTGTAAAGATTATTCCTGGCTTGCTCTCTACCATTAAAAAGGAGAAGTTAAGAGTATGAAATTTGTAACAGAAACTACTAGCTGTGAAATATATTACTTAACATGAATATAACCACACATGGAAAAAAAGACCAATTCCATCAGAATTTAAGATGGCTAAAAATACTTAAATCTCCATTGCAAATTAACCTAAAATTTAACCTGTCCCATTCTCATAATTTTACTTTACTAACAGATTTTCACCCCCTTTATGGTTTTAAGACAGGGTCTCACTATGTAGCCTTGGTTGGTCTAGAACTTACAATATAGACCAGGCTGGCCTCAAACTCACAGAAATCCAACTGCTAGGATTAAAGATGTAATCCATGTGCAGCAAACTTCAGTATAATTTACCACCTGTTAGCCACTGAGCCATGAACACAAAAGGAAGTTCTACTCTTAAAAACCTTTTCTACTAGGTTTAGAACATTAATAGAATACTTTTGGCTTTGTCAAAAAGCAAACTAAGGACTCAATATCAGGTTTGACAAACTCTACCTCTAACTTCAGTACCTGGGAAGCAAAAAGAGGAGGACCCATTCAAGGGCATCCTCAACTATACAGCTGGCTCCAGACCAATCGACATTACATGAGACCCTGTTTCAAAACAAATATAAAGTACTGAAGCAGGTGTAGTGGCTCACACATGCAATGTCAGCACTGGGGAGTCTGAAACATGAGTGTGTGGGTCACCAAGTGAGTTTCAGGCTACCCTCTGTTACAGTGAGACCCTGCCTCAAAAACAAAAGACCCCAATGATAATAATAAGGAAACCTGATGACCGTCAGTGAAGTAAAATAAAGAATAAAGATGGAAACCTGATGACCATCGGTGAAATAAAGACTAAAGATATAAATATTCCAGAACAATTAAAGCTGACCTACCCCTCATTTTGATTCAAGTACTTGTAGGCGAGCTTGAGCCAAAGTTGTACATGTGATGGATTTTCCAGTACACTTGCTTCTAAGTTGGCAATGTCATCAGTTTCACTGGTAAAGTATCTAACATCGTCTGGAGTGACAACAGTGTCCAAAGCTGGAACATTTATTTGGTTCTCTGGTCGGAAGGCTGTAAGAACAAATACCATTAGCGTTGTGTATTCAACCACTCAAGGAAAAGCCTTTGTCTAGTGACAGATAATCAGGTGATTTTTCAGCTCTAAAGTAAGTGTCAGATAATTAACCACCCAAACCTAAACACTTCTAGAAGAAAAAAATATTTCAAGCATCAAGAAAATAAGAAGCAATAGGCCAATAAACTAGAAGTATGGTCTGCTGGTAAACCATACTAAATATGTTAATTATGTTAAGTTTAAGTGACATTACTGATAATTCAATTGTGAATTATAATTTAAAAACTAAGCTAAAAGTTAAAATGCAGCCATGATGGCACACAGCTATAAACTCAGCACTCCAGAAGTAGAAGCAGGAGGATCAGGAGTTCAAGGCCAGTCTTGGCTACATGAGACTCTGTCCTGCGGGGGGAGGAGAAAGGGAGGAAAACTATTTATTAACTTAAAAATTTACAAAATAATTCTTCTATATCTCAACTACAGAACTGCTAAACAAACATAGATAAGCACATGAGTGTACCTGGACCTCATTATTAATCCACAAATTATAAAACTAGAAATAAGAATGAAAGATATACTCAACAAACACACATACACACACACATGCTCATAAATACATGTTTACTGCATGTCAGAAAATAGACTCCAAAAGCATTATCACCATCATCATCATCATCATCATCATCATCATCATCATCATCATCATGTTTTCTAGGACACAGGCAAAGCAGTGATTTTCAACTAAAGCTATGTTCACCCCACTAGGGCATGTTTGCAAATACATGAGGCATCATATTTATTAAAGAGTGTTCCTCCCATTTATTGGGCAAAGAGCAGGAATAAAAACATCCTGCAATGTCAGGATCAAGTCTGCACAACGAATACCTATTATTGAAAACATGAAGGGCATCACATTTAAGACTGTAAAAAAATACCCACGAAACAAGTTTAAGAAAACACATTTATAAACTAGGCTAAAACTGTCAGCATTCTGACAAAGAGAACGCCACTTAATTATAGATCTCAAATGGGGTGACTTACCATACTTAATTGGTCCTGTAGACTGCTCATCATCACTACTGCAGCTATTCTCTGATACAGGTTTTCTACAAAACTTTGGCTTCCATTTTCTTTTATCTTTGTAGGTTGTAAATGGAGGTGCTAACAGAGATAGAAGATTGTTAGTTTATGTGACTAGTATTTTTTAAAATTGTTTTAAAGACTTTAAAAGAGCTATTTAAAAATGTTATTTGATCTTGATAATAAAAGACATCATTCACTTTAAAAAGATAATGTCAGACAGTCTGCAATCATACAGAAACAGGAAACATGCATGCACACATATGCACAAACATACACACACACATACTTACTATGACTTTTACTTTCATTAACATTGCTAACAAGGAGAACAGCCATCTGGTCCATTGACATTCGGTCTTTGTTTACTCCAAAAAGTTTTTCAACGTACTTTTCTAAAAATAAAATAAAAATATTATATTCATTATAAAAATGTGGCTGCAATAACTGTGCTAATTAAAGATTACAAAGCAAAGCAAACCTAAACCTTAACAATGTATGGCACTAATCAGTAACATCTATGGCCTGTAAAAGAGGAAAGCCTGCGGTTAGCTCAATTACTCGGACAACTCCTTCCCGCCATCCCACCATACGAACCGGGGTTGGCAGTTCAGGAACTAGAATGAACTACATTAGTAGGTAAAAGTAGAAGCCCAAATGCGGAATGACAAAATAACTTCAATAATTTTACAATCACTCTGGACAGTATATATTAATTTCTTTAATCCAAAAGACTTATTACTTGGCACCAAACTCTGTGGGGAAATTCAACAGTACTAGTGCACAAGTGTTTGCTAGTAATCCACGATTTTATATTTTTTACTTCACTACAGGATTTAGAGGCTAAACCCCTATTAACTTTTAGTCCCAAGCTTTTGAAAACAGCAAAGGAAATCAAGAGGCTAGAATCAACAGTAAAATGTCACACAAATGTTATATTTTTTTTTCTAAGCTAAACCATTTAGAAGACTAAAAAACTTTCTATAACAGTAATGATGTGTTAAATCTCTGCTGTCATAGCTACTGGTCAGCACTTAACCACTGACAACCAAGTACTTCAAGTGTGACTAGTAAATGAAGTGCCTTCATTTCAACTTACCTTTAAAGGCCAGTGTGTAGTTAGTGACTACTGTGCTCAATAAGGCAGATGTAGTAAGTGTCATAGGTGAAACGTATTAAATTATTAGCTGTTTAAAATACTATGAGCTGTGCATGATCTTTTTAAATTCAATAAGAACTCTTTACAGACCTGTTGCAGAAGCAATTTCCTCATCAGTGCTTGTCTCTGAACAGCCAATCAAAGACAGATTATATGACAGAATGTCCTGGAACAACTGTTTCCGGCTAAGTGTATAGTCTTGTACATGCTGCCTAAAATAAACAAGAACACAAAAGAAAACCGTATACTTTTCAAAATCCAGGAAACATAACTTTCTCTAGAAATTTCTTCCAAAATACAAACTACTCACCACTGACAATCATCATCATTACATGTTCCTGTTAAATCAAAACGGCAGAAACACTGGTCTGGCTCAATCATATTACTGTATGACACTGAACTCAGGGGAAGTTTTTCCTTGGTTCGGTAGTAAGGACTAAATCTAGAAAAAGGATAGGCACGTTAGATAGATGGATAGAAAATTAGACATTTTCTTACATTTTTCTTTCTCAGTTAAAAGTTCTATAGCTACTTACTAATCAAATCAACACTAAAAGTAACGAAAATAGCCATGATATAAGTTAATAGGGATAAGCTACTTTTATAATGGGAACATGAGAGATGTCATGTTGAAAACTGAGTGAGGTGGTGCACACCTGTTTCTCAGCATTTGGGAGGCTGAGTTCAAAGAAAGCCGAGGATTCCATCTCATATAAAAAAACAAACAAACAAACAAATAAACCAACCACCAGACTTGGAAGCATTCAGAGGTAGAGTAACCGCCTAGCATGTATGAGGCCTTAAGTTTAATTCCAAGTACAAATAAACAACAAACAAAAAAACTTTAAAACTATTTATAATACAGAAAAATGTATAAATAATGCTATATTCTAACATCGTTTTTCCCCACCACACAATAAAATGCTCTTTCCTGGTATTGTCTACATTTAAAAGCCAGCATGGATGCTAGGGTATGAGCCTATACTATCTAATAAGTGCTCTGTAACGTTATCATAAACCATGTCCATCTGGCACTCTGAAAATGCGGGACATTAGCCACTTAAGAATGTCTAAGTCAACATTACAGAGGCTGGCCGATGACAAATGAAGAGAGCTCAAATTAAAAATTGTCACTTTCCAGGAATGGTAGCACACACCTATAATACTAGCACCTGGGAGGCAGAGGGCTGAGGATTACTTTAAGTTTGAGGCTAAAAAGCAAGTTCTAGTTCAGCCAGAGCTAAGTAGTGAGATTCATCTTTAAAAATACTTATAAATCAAGGAATAAATAAAAATTTTCACAAGACTCTATTCCTAAAATACTTAACAGAAACCTAGAATTTGATCCTAAAGAACATGCTAAAACTCCCTTTCTGATATGATTTGAGAACAATAGCAATATATACTTTTGTCTTCCATAAAAAGTTTTTCTTCTAGTGACCATAGTTCAAATGCTTTTATTAAGACAGATTTAAGGTAAATCATTAGGAGCCAAGGTAACTCTAAAATGCACACTATTAACTATCTCTTCTTTACCTGTAGGATTTAAAGACTAGAAGAGGGCTCTGGTAAGGTCTAAATGGACACGGCTTCACTTCTGTTGTTTTACTCTGTGCTGTAACAAAATCCACATCCACAGAAATCTCCTGCAAAAAAAAAACACCCGAAATCACAGTAACTCCAAAGACAAGTGAGGCATTAAGTAAGTTCTAAATGTTATAGAAAATATAAAAATGCCACTTACCTGACCATGCAAAACTTTTTCTGTAATGCCTGTGGTAGTTTTAAAAATCAACTGTTTTAAGCTATCAGCTTTTGAATATAACTTTTGTAATTCACCTATTTTTAACCCTAGAAAAAGTTCTGGCTTTTCTACAGTACTCTTACTAAGTTTATTTATACACTCTTTGTTAGGTGTGTCAGTGTGCTTAAGGTTGGGTTTAGTGAAAGAATTGGACTCTAGGAAGGATCTTCTTCGTTCTCTGTTTGAACCTGACAAAACTTCATCATCGCCATCATTTTCTTCTGTGTCCAAGGTTAATTTATCCTGTGTCAGATCATGGAGGGAGGGTTGAGGTAAAGAAAACTCAGGTTCCTCTTCCACTACGGGAACAAGGTTTTGCTGTTCCTTTGCTTTAAGGGCTCGGGCTTCTTTTAACTTTTGAATTTTCAAGGCATATTCATATTCTAGCTTTTGTAATCGTCTTTTTTCCATAGCAATTAATTCTGCTGAATGCTTCCTTGGACTTGATATTGGAGAATTATCCAGTCTCATCATTTTGTTTGGCTGTGGGAGAAAAGTAAATATTTTATACCATTTTATGCAACCATACACGACAGCTTATAAAATAATTGTGATATCACTAGAATATTATACCAATGCCACAAAACCAAGCTGACAAAACAATTTAACAAGTAAGTACATTTATGCAAGTTAATCTGTGACCAACAAAAACTAAAACCAATGCAAAATAAATTTTAAAAGCATCCAAAATATAAGTATTACTTAAAAACAAACTCTAGATTATATAGATTGAATAATAATACAATCTGTTCTCTTTGAAGTTGCAGCAAAGTTGGAATTACTTTATACATCTCTTAGCTTAGAAGTATTATTTAAAAAAAAAAAAAAAAAAAAAGAGCTCTGCTTTCCAAAAATGTTCCTATAGGCAACTTACTCCAAGGCGATCTTGTTCCAGTTTGCGCTTCCCTAGCTCTTTACTAGCCACTGCCTTTGCCCGAGCAAGCTCTTCCCCGTACTTCAGAGTCAATGCTTTCTTAATGGTAACACGCTGTTGAACTCTGTGAATCTGAAAATAGACAGCATAAATGACAATCTTTTGAAGTATCCTCTCAAACACAGTATCTTTTCGGGTATTCAACTCAAAGTGAATTATCCTAATAGTATGTCTCAATAAAAATCCACAGGACATATGTACGCTGATGGCTTAGATTCAATTTTCCCCCCTTTGCTTTAGACAAAAACAAAGACAAAAGTAAACAAACAAACAACAAAAACAGCCTATGTTAATATATAGTATTGGGTTGGAGAGAGAGCTCAACAGTTTACTGCTTTCCAGAGGACTAGAGTTCAGTTCCCAGCACCCAAGTCCAGCAGCTCACAACTTCCAGTAACTCCAGCTCCAGGACTGAATACAATGCCTGGCTGACTTCAGTGAGCACCAGCACACATTATGGCAGACACCAGACACACACACATATGCACAGGAATAAACCTTTTTAAAAAGTACAGTAAACATCAGACTATACTTAATTTTTTAGAAAGAGCATTACTTGTTCTTGGAGCTTCTTCAAAAATATCCTGTTAACACTGAGGATTTTTTCTGCTGCCTGAAGTTGTTCTGTAAGTTTTGTAATTTTTGCTTCAGCATTTCGAACAGACTCTTTCTTCTTGGCTTCTTGCAGTACTAGATTCTTTAAAACTGACTCATCTTTAATCAAGAGAATCCTGAGTGGTAAACAACAAAATTCTTATTGTTTTCTAGAAAGAACAGACTAACACAATCAAAACAGAAAAATTTCAAATTAATAACATAATAATGTAGTTTAAGAATTTTTATCTTACATGCATATAATTTGAAAGAGACAACTCTGGTCATAAACTGAAGACAAATCCTACATGTTATAAAATATAGTTTAGCACAAAAACAAACATCCAAAACCTAAACACTTCCAAATATATTGTGCTCAGAATACTTAATGTCTAAGGTCTTGTTCAGAAGGTAAACAGAGCATGTGTCTGTAATGGAAGACCTCCTACCATCTTGCAGTGCTCCTGGCGCTTTTGTTTTAAAAAATCACAATGACATTCATTTTCATGATTCACGGGGGTCTGAAATGTTACAACTGAGGTTATGAATACGGAACCCTTTTCCTTAAGGACGTCCAAATGACTATTTAAAAGCTTGCCTTTAAAAAGTCATTACACTATTTAAACATAAACAATTCTAAGAGTTAATTTAGGAGCGTGGACAGCATGAGCATTATTCATTAGACCGCATAGTAACTATCTCCAACAATCGAGTCCACTTTTAACAATCAAAGGATATTGGGTAGTAGCATATATCTCTAATTCCAACACTCAGGAAGCAGAGGCATGAAGACTGCCACAAATATGAAGATAGCCTTGTCTACATACCAGGTTCCAGGCCAGCTAGGGCTACACACACCTCAAAAATAAACACACACACACACACACACACACACATACATCCCTCAATGTAAGTTATAGGAATGTGCTTCTCTTAAAAGATAAAAATATGCTTTACAATGAAGATATTCTAAAAAAAAAAAAGGTTATCTAAAAAACTGAAGATGTTCTAAATATGTTCAAAAGTTCTTAAGGTTATAAAATGAGGAAATTCACAAATGATTTTAGCAATGAATAAACTGTTTCAGTCTGACAACCTTTTAAAGGTCTTGGTTTCTCTAAGTAAAATATTAATTCAATTACTTTACATAAATGTTCAAGTCGGTAGAACGAATAACTACTATAGTTCTAGCATGGGCTTGCCCGCACCTCCCCTCCCACCCACACTCTTGCTCTCATACTTAACTCACTAGTGTGCAGATTTTTAGACCCTAGGGAGGAGGGGGTGTAACATGTTTGCCATCGGTTGGGGGTGGGGGGACTGTGGAGGGAAAACTTGTAATCCTATAGTAGTTACTAATGACATATACAAATATAAATACAGATAGATATAGATCTTCCAATCTAGGCACATAAAGAAATATACCATATTTAATCAGACCCTGAATGAGACTCACTTGTGTTTCCTAAGCTTTGCTTCTGCATCTGCAACTTGCTTAGTAACCATTGCAATTCTACCAATCCCATCCATTTCCACATCTGAGCTCGCTGGGGATGATGAACTTGTCTTCAGCTGATCTGATTTAATCAAACGTTGTTTCTCACGACTAAATTGAGAGAGGAATTAGGCCAAAGAATAAACCAAAAGCATTTTCTTTAAAATATACTTTTATAAAATACATGTTAATGACACTGACGATATAACCAGTATATAGACTCAAGTTGACATTTGCATTCAGAGCTAACAGTGCAGTTCTTCTGTTTCCTACGCCAGTTGTATCTCAGTGCCTCACTGTATTTACACTGACAGAACGGTGACTCTGTAACTAGGATAGATTCAGAGTCCTGGTTTATACATACAGATGAAAGAAACTTTAGCAAACACTACCCTCAAGTGAATTACAGAGACGCCCACTTACTTGGCAATCTCTTCCTTTAACAATCTATATTCAATCTTCTTTTCTTCAGGCAAAGCTTCAGGTGTCCGCAGAGGGTCATTTTCTTTTTCAGATTTTGGAGGTACTTTGGGTTTTGAAGCTTGCTAAAAAATACAAAAATATATTTGAAGTCTTATCCTCACTCTTCTTTTGGAAAACTAACCAGGCTAATCTACCTAGTCAAAAGCTATTCCTTAAAAATACTGAGCTGAATCATACTGGACCAGAAAAAACCCTGAAGCCCTATAGGTTTTCTTAGTTGGAACTGTAGTTCCAGTTACTCTAATACAACGCTGAACAACCCTGAGTTTCCCTTATACACAAAAGAACCCAGTTTACCATTCTCAAAGGAGTGATTGGAAACCCAAAGACAATTTTCAAAGCAGTAAAATCTACCTAGTCAACAGATACTTCATTACATAAGTATTAAAAGCACAAATTCTTTTTCTACAAACCATTGTACTCAAAATGCCTGAACTCTAAGGTCTATTTCTTTCAGAAACAAAATTAACGTTGATGATTGCCAATACACCAGCTGTCTTTCAACATTTTACAGCACATACCTCCGCAGTTCGTCTTGCTTCTTTGATCATGGACTCTAATCCACCAAAAACACTATTGGTTGACTTGGAAGCTTCTCCATCAGACTCACTATCATCTGAATCATTCAGGGTTACAACCACTGATTTATGTTTTGGAAGCTACAAAAGCAATGTATTTGTTAATCATGGTAATAAATGCATTTTTTCTTCTTCTTTTTTTTTTTTTTTCATTTAAAAAAAAAAAAATGTGTCTAGGGGCTGAAGAGATGACTCAGTGGTTAAGAGCACTCACTGTCACTTCTTCCGGAGGTCCTAAGTTCAATTCCCAGCAACCACAAGGTGGCTCACAACCATCTGTAATGGATCTGATGCCTTCTTCTAGTATGCAGGCATTCATACAGATAGAGCACTCATATATAATAAAATAAACAAATCTTAAAAAAAAACCTGTATTTGTCTGTGTGTCTGTCTATGTGTCTGTGTATATGCCACATGTGTGTGCAGCAGATGGCCTTGAAGGCCAGAAGAGGGTATTCTGAATTGCCAGAAGTTGGAATTACAGCTGGTTTGAGCAGTGTAACATAAATACTGCAAACCAAACTTGTTACAGGAATAGCAAGTGCTCTTAACCACTGAGCAATCTCTCCAGCCCCCAAGGAAAGGCATTTCAATTCTTTTCATTATTACTTGAAAATTAAGTGCATAGCTTCATACAAGTCTTTTAGACTCGTTGTATATCAACACATAAAAGTAACAAGCTCCACACAGTATAAGGTGGTATCTTCTGATTACATTCTATTATATTCCCAATGAGTTATAATCCAAGCACAAAAAGCAGTCTACATTTTCCAGGTATTAAAATGATTACTTTCTTCAATAATTTTTTTCCTTCTATAAAGAAATATGCTGTTAAACTAACTCAAAGATATCACTGACAAACTTTATAGACTCTTTGACTACAAATACACAGCAATTGACCAAAGTTAATCATCCTATCAGAGGAAAGATTTCAACTTGACTTTTCTCTATTTTCCTTTAAAGCCACAAGGAAATAAGATTTTAAAGTTTCCTTCCAACTTTTATTTTCTAGTGCTGGAGACCGAACCCAGAGCTTGTATGTGCCAGGGAAGCACATCCCCTGTTCTTGGTTCTTTGTGCCAGACTCCTATTACGTAGCCCAGGAAGAACTCAAACTCAAGCTACCAACAGCTACATGCTGGTATTACATGACTCAGATCAACTTCCTTAATAAACATTGTATGTAAATTCTTCTCTGGTTGAAAATATGAACACGTTATTTTAAAAAATGAGTCAGCTTGGCTTGGTGGCACAGGCCTGCAATTCCTACTAGTACGGAGGCCGAGGCAAGACTATCAAGTTCAAGGCCTGCCTATGTAATTTAGTAAGATTTCCAAATTTAAAACAAAAAGGCTAGGATAAGAACTTTGGTAGGATGTTGGCCTGTTGTAGGGGAAACTCCAGGTTCAATTCTCAGTCATATTTAAAAAAAATTTAAAGAGCAAAGCAAACAGAAGAATTTTTAGATATTTGTTACAATTGATTCCAGAAAAGGTTGAAAATGGACCAATTTAAGTTCTTTAAAAAGAGCAGAGCAAAGAATAGCTATCACACTCTGAGCAGAACACATCCTCAAACACGCCATCACCAAATTCTACCAAGCTGCAAGGGAACATGCTGCTCTTACTTCAAACTTCTTTAAAGTTTGTCATTTGTAATTATACAAGAATTTATTTTTGTATATAAATGAACTACATGGTAGAGACAGGACAGTAAAAATAATTCTAACAAGCTATTTGAATAAAAGTATTAATTCTTATGTTTGTTTTTACCGAGATCACAGTTCGTGGAAGACGTGGTCCTCTGTGAAACTTTGGATTCTGTATCCTAGGCTGAGATACTGTATTAATACTGACTATTGATAGATTGCTTCTTGACAAAGGCTGAGAATTGTTCAGAACTGGAGGTGAAGGTGGGTCGCTATTACTGGATGTTTCCTAAGAAAGATAAACATTTACAAATAAAAAGACACGCTTGTCACCTTTAGAGATCTGGAGTAAAATAACATTAGATTTAGCCTAACTTTGCTGGAAAACCTATTAGCCTGAAAGAGGTAAACAAGGGAACATCCTACAGCTAGGTGTGAGAGCACCATCTAGAGGATCAGGCACTACATTACCTCTGGCTTAAAAGCTCTTTTATTTGCTAGAGATTTAAGCAGTTCTTCTCGAAGGAGCATTTCTTCCTCCTCCTCTTCATCTGCGAACGGTGGCTTTGGAGGCTGCTCTGGATCTTCAGGTGGTAGAGGTGGCAAAGGTGGAAGAGGAGGTAGAGGGTCGAGAGAAACACACAGGCCTTCCCCATAAGGCTGGCTCAAAGACGGCACAGACTGTGTTTTAAAGAAAAAATCATTTAAATTCAAATTTTATTAACTTCAAACATCTCTGAAGAAATATTAAATCAGAAAAGGTAAATTTTTATTTAGTTTTTCTATGTATAGTAATATAAATATTATATACAACTCAAAGCTAATATAGAATTTAATATTCAACAATTAAAATGTTTCTTTTGCAATTAACAACATTTAAAACATTAATTTCACAGTAATTATATAAATACCTCTGTTCCTGCCTAGATCTACAATTAAAGTTCTAGACAGTATAAGAAACCAATTAGACAAGGTCATTCTCTTCAAATCAAATTGTATTTAAGTTAAAGCATGTATGTATTTGTAGACAAGGTCCTCACTGACTAGCCTGGAACTTACTATGTAGACCAGGCTGGCCACCAACTTAGAGATCTGCCCGCCTGCTCCTCCTAAGCCCCGGCACGTACTATCACACTTAGGGATAAATTTAAAAGAATAACAAATCCAAATATTTTAGTAGTAAAACTTTTCAAGTAGTGTTAAAATTAAATTACAAATCAAAGGGGTAGGAGTAAGACCCCAGAGTACCTACCTGTCCAGCATCCTTAAGATCCTTATACAAATGGCTTCTTAGAGATTATCTAGGAAACTTGATTTCTATAAATCCCTTAGTTTAGATGCTTTGGTTCCAAAGACTTTTCAGTAATTCTAACACTTTAGTTCATTCATTCCTCATTCCCAAAAGAAAACATTTCAATTCCCCTTACCATAAACTCCCCTTAGAAGATACCAAACATTTACCAAGAAAATTGTCAATGGGAAGGTTCAATTACCTAGTAGGAGATTCTGTTTGATCTCTAGATGCTCTCGATCTAGAAATAACTGTACAACTTTTATTTTGTGATTTCTTTTTCTAAAAAATGGGAATGCTGCTGCCCAGAGTGGCGGTAGGCACCTCTAACCCAAGTGCTCAGGGGCAGAGCAGCTGACCTTTGAGGTCATTCTCATCTACACATTGAGTTACAGACCACAGGGGATAGGGTGAGAGCCTGTCTCAAAACAAAAGCAGGGTGATGGACAGTTTAAAGATCAGTGCTGGCATGATGGCTCAATGGTTAAAGCAGGTCCCTAGAACCCAAGTAGTGGAAAGAGAGAAACAAAGTTGTGTTCTGATCTCCACACGTGTGCTGTAGCATGTGCACACAGATGCACATGTACACACAAACATATGCATTTTAAAAAATAAAAGAGATTTAATTTCTGTAGATAATAGGCTTCTTCTGCTTAATTTTCAAGTAAAACATAATAATGGTAACTTAAGTATCCTATCTAAATCTTAATTCGTTAAAAAAAAATTTAAGGCCAAGCCCGGTAGCACATGCCTTTAATGCCAGCATTCTGGAGGCAGAGGAAAGGGCATCTCTGTGAGGACAGCCTGGGCTACAAAGTGAATTCTAGAACTGTTATCCAGGGAAACCTTGTCTCAAAAAAACAAGTACAAAAACAAAACAAAACTTCGGGGCACGCCTTTAATCCTAGCACTTGGGGAGTAGAGGCAGGGAGGTCTTTGTGAGTTTGAGGCCAGCCTTTAGACAGTTCTACAACGTCCAGGCTATGTAAACCCTGCCTCTCCAAAAACAAACAAAGAAATCAATAAAATAAAACCAAAAGCAGCAATTTTTATTCTGCTTTGGAACAAATTTTATGAGTAGCAATTACTTGAGATGCAAAGAAGGAAGACTGAAATCAATAAAATTAAAATTAGCTACAGTTAAAAAACAAAACTACCAAGTAGATAGCTAGACAATCAACTGTTTAATTCTACATATTTCTAGCTATTAATTCTAAATAGTGATTATGATTCTTAAGAACTACTCAAACCAAGCAATTCATGCCAGTTTCCCAAAACACATTTGAAGATACACAGTAATTTCTTTGAAATCACTCAGTTTTTACTTACTGAAACCTGAGCTGGTGGAGGCAAAGAAACAGACGGTGCTGACGAAAAATACCCCAGTGAACACTCAGAAAAAAATGGTGGTTGTACTGGTGAAGGAGCTGTTGAAAAGAGAGACCCAAGTAAGTAAAGTGCTTCCACAGAAGCGTAGGAAAGGTACCAGTATGCTTGAGGAGACATAAACCCAGGTAGAATGCAAATTAGATCCCATAAGCTTATGATAAATCTTAAACTCCTATGCATCCTTCTCCAACCATATAAAATTGTTCTTAAATGACAGAGATAGAAGTTTCCTTTAAGGGCTGGAGAGATGGCTCAGTGCTTAAGAGCACTGACTGCTCTGCCAGAGGTCCTGAGTTCCATTCCCAGCAACCACATGGTGGCTCACAACCATCTGTAATGGGATCCAATGCATTCTTCTAGTGTGTGTCTGAAGATAGCTGTAGTGTACTCATATAAATAAAAAATAAATCTTAAAAAAAATTTCCTTTAAGTTGGCATTTAATTCCTCAAAATTCACGTTTTGTTAGGCATTTTACCTACAAACCCAGGCTCTCCTAAGTCCTCCAGGCTTCTCAAAGGTCATCAGTAGTATTTTTCCTGCCTTAGGTGCAGGTGTTTAAAATTACTAAGAGAATAGGTCTCTCATGGTCGATCACATCTGAGTATCAAGAAAAACTGCCTGAGCACGGTGGCTCGTGGCTTTATCCCAGAACTCATAAACCCATTTACATCAAATACTTAACAGAGCTGAAACAGGCTTTCTAATTTAGAGCCTCAGGCTCTGCAGTTAAAAGCATCGACTGGTCTTCCATATGGACCTGGGTTCAAATCCCAGCACCCACATGGCAGCTCACAACTGTCAATAACTCCAAGATCTGACACTTTCATATAGTCATACATGCCGGCAAAATACCAATGAACATAAAATAAAGTAAATAAATTAAAAGTTTTAATGTAAACCTCTTTGGAAAAGCACACTTGAAAATAACGATTAAAACTATACAACAGAGATCTACTCTAAGTTTTTACAGTACCACATAAAACTCTTCAGTAAATCTCACCTTCTTAAGACATTTCTCTGAAGGTTTTGAGTAGCTTAATTGTGGTTATAAAATGTTTCGAAGTTTTGGCTCCTACCTGGAGAACTGGTTTCACTATCTGTATCCATAGCAACTTCTTCATAGTTATCATACTGATATATGCCTCCTCCACTGTCAGACTGCTTTTCTAAGGATCGCCTCAGGTCAGGATCTGAAGACTAAGTATACAACATTTTCTTAGGCTATTCTTGGGCTACTTATCACAAAAGTTGATAATTACCTTTTAGGAGCAAATACCCCAAATCATTATGATTCTATGAGACATAAAATCTGGAAAGTGTCTCTGACAGTATTATCTACACAGATGGATTTCCCCATTTCTAAGCCCATAAAGTAAAGTGACTGGATTCCTCTAAAAAACAAAAACAGAATACCAAGTCCTTACAGCCAGTATGATTTAGGCATGAAACTAGTAGGAAAATGGTCATTTAAGCATTACAATTGTAAGACTTTTCTTTTTAAAGTAAAGAATAGGAGCCATAGAAATGGCTCAGCAGTTAAGAGTACTGGCCAATCCCCAGCATTTGTATGGTAGCTCACTTCTGTCTGTAACTCCAGTCCTAGGGCACCCAATGCCCTCCCGTAGCCTCCATGGGCATCAGGCGTGCACGTGGTACACAGACATGCATATAGGCAAGTACTCATACACTGAAAAGTCAACAACATTTTAGTTATAAAAGAATCAACTATATCTGAAAACTATAGACTTAATTGGCATGTTTATATGCTATGCTTTTTATATCTTATTTTTTACTCTCAGAGTTTATGACAAAAACTAGAAAAACCTATGCGGGCAGAGATAATAAAGTACAAATAATATGATACTTATCTCTAGACAAATATTCTTTTTGTAAGGGTCTTAATTATAAATATTATACCCTTGCCTAGAGAAAGCTTGCTCCTGACTCTCCTTAAAAAGCCCTCACTTTTTAAAAATCCCTACATTTAGTTAATATACTCATGAGTGTATTCTTAAAGTTCAAAACTCCAAAAATATCATCACTGTTATTAATACTAGGTCAAATATCAACAGGCCCAGCTTATTTCTCCTGATAGCACCCAAGAAGGAAATGGCTCACTCAGTCATTATCAAGAACATACAAGATAATGGTCAAGACATGGTAAAGACTAAATACAAAATAGCCAGGGGCAATGAAGTCATAAGCTTTAAAAAAAAAAAAAAAACCCACAAAGTGGAGAAGGGGTGAAAGACTGAGCATGCTGAAAGACTGAGCATACACTGAAAGACTGAGCATGCTACACACATGCACAAAACTCGTGCTCTCAAACACAGAGGGAAAAGGACTATCTGTAGAAGCAAGCTCTGGCTAACATAAGAGATTTACTTTCCCTTAGTTAATTGGATCTTTGAAATATTATTAATGAAACACTTAAAGATGAACATTCTGGGCCAATAAGATGGCTCAGTGACTGCCAAGCACATGGACATCCAGAGCTCAATCTCTGCAAGTTGTCCCCTGGTCTCCACACGTGCACTATAGTACAAGTGTTCTGACCCTCAAAAAAATAAAAAGAAAGAATGAATGAATGTGATTTTAAAACCTTTTGCGTATTTTGATGTGATAGTTCTTACTTTACTCCTTGATCTCCTCTTCCCACCGACCAATTTCATGAATCGATTGTACTGTTCTTCCTGATTTGAAAGGTCTCTGATTTTCCTGATTTCTTCTTCTCTTTTCCTCCTCTCTTCTTCCTCAGCGTGTTTCCGCTGGTCCTCTTCTTTCTGTCTCTCCTGCTCTTTCTGCTGCTGGAGCTTCTTCCACGCCTTTGTCTGCTGCTTCCGTAATGCTTGTTTAGCTTCCCATGAAAGCAGAATGTCAGTTATCTACCAACTAGAAGTTAAAACGTAGGCAGCGTTTTTCTATCGCTAACAGACAGTCGGCCCTCCCTGAATTCTATTCCTAACAGAATTCACATCCAATTTAGGACTAGGTAACTTCCCAAACTCTAAACTTCCTGAATTACAGGGCTGGAGAGAGCTCAGTGGTTAAGAACAAGAAGACACGGGTTCAATTCCTAGCTCACAACCATCGGTAACTCTAGTTCCAGGTGCTCTCATGGCCTTCTCAGGCACCAAACATGACATGATACAGACACATACATGTGGGCAAAAAATCCATACACATAAATAGTTTTTACTTAAAAAAGTTTTCCTACATTTTCATAGTACCCTTTCCCCTCACTGATCCTATCCACCTCTCTACCCAATTTTATGTTCCTATCACCCTCCCCAAACCCTTACAGGCTCCATGCCCGAGAGCAGTTGGCCAATACAAAAACAGGCTCCACGCTGTTTTGTGAACTTCCAGGCTTTTGGGAGTTTCGTGTGTGTGTGTGTGTGTGTGTGTGTGTGTGTGTGTGTGAGTGATTAGTTTTGTTTTCTTTAAGTTTGTTTTGACTTTCAATTTTTGGGTTGGGCTTGGTTTGTTTTTATTTTTATTATAAAGAAAAGTAATTTTCTTTAAAAAAAAAAACTATGCCTGAAATGAACACTAGAAACTACAAGCTACTACAAGATATACTAGTTCAACTGAAACAGTTTAAGAAAGCTCATCACCTGTGGCGCTCACTTTCTTGGCCGAGTGTGCTTTCGTGCTGATTTTTGCCTTTTGCTGTGTGGTTTTGGTCTTGGTCAGTTTTTCTTTGCTCTCCTTCATCACCTGCTGCTCTTTCTGCTGCCATTTCTTACTAGCTGACTGAAGAGCCAAAAGGCGAAGCTGCAACTCAGACAGTTCCTCTTCTTCTTCACCAAGTTTCTTTAAAACAGAAAAAGAATTACAATTTTTAACTTCTATTACTTAACTTTAAACATTTGCCAACTTGAATCTTTCACCAACTTAATTAAAATGTAATGTCAGTATCAAAATATTTAAATGGAAAATATGAATAAAATAACAAAACCCCACTTCCCTTCTATAAATCAGAACCCATGTAATTCTTAGAAAACAAACAGAAAATCAATTCGTAGAAATTATTGGTCTGTATGTAAATATGAAGACGTGAGGCAGAAGATGAAGTAAGAGTTGGACCACATTTAAGGTGTGACAACAGCAAGAAGCCAGGCAATGAAGAGAGAAGTGACTCATCAGGTTGCAGTACAAGAACATTAAGGACCATGTTACAATTCAAAGGACAATGTTAAGTTTTTCACATTAATGCAGGTGGGAAAAGATGTTTCCATTTGAATGTTTTATGTTCTAAGTACAGATGTTCCCTGAATACTTAAAATATTTTGAATACCCACTTTTCTTTAAAGAAACTAAAAAATAGGATATTTTAAAAGCATGTGTTTAGCAGGGCTGTGGTGGCGCACGCCTTTAATCCCAGCACTCGGGAGGCAGACAGAGGCAGGTGGATTTCTAAATTCGAGGCCAGCCTGGTCTACGGAGTGAGTTCCAGGACAGCCAGGGCTACACAGAGAAACCCTGTCTGGAAAAACAAAACAACAACAACAAAAGCATGTGTTTGAAAAGTGTTTTAAAACTGAAGTAATTTGCTAATTTTTTCACTCTACCTTTCAAATTTTTAACTGCTATATAAACACGATACAAACTGAAGGGTACTTGTGTGTTTCAATGTGTGCACATACTGTAACATTTAAAGCAGATCCAATTATCTCAACCATTTATTTCTTCTTTACAGTGAAAACATCAAAAATCTTGTCTTTCTGGCCACTCTAGAACAGCTCACAGAACTTCTTATTCCTACTAATTATAACTTGAAACGGATTTAGAAAATCTACATCTCTCTACATCTGCTCTACATCTACATACTTACACTGAAACGTAACTAGCGGAAAATACCAAGCAACTCTAAGTAAAACTTAGGTGTTCATGGATTTAAGAGGTTTGGAGAATCCTTTTAAAGTTAGGAAGAGGGAGAAGAAATAATTTCGTATTCCAATACATTAATATTCACATAATATTTTCTAATTGGTATTGTGTAACTGTATTTTTCCTAAACTCCAATTATTTTTATTTGCAAGTATAAAGAAAACAGTGAATGCTAGCTAATGACTTCACCTTAGTATTTTCCCGTTCACTGCTGAAAACTACAAGTTAACACCACATCTGTTTATCTGCTAGTTTGTCTCAGCCATATAGCCCATGTTAGACAAGAATGTTTGAGCTCACTATACAGCTCAGGTTACCCTTGAGTTCACAATCCTTCTAGACTCGATCTCCTGACTGTTGAAATTACAAACCTATACTACCATACTGGGTTCTAAATAATATACGCAGATGCCCTCGAAGGCCAGCAAAGGGTGTCAGGTCCTCTGCAGCAGGAGTTCCAGGCAGTTGGGAGGTGCCCAATACACGTGCTGAGAACCAAACACCAAGAGCTCTTCACTGCTGAGCCATCTCCTCAGCCTGCAGTTTCTTAAGTCATGTGTGCTACTATTCATAGCTACCATACTGAATAGTGCAATCATGAAACATTTCCATTTTTAAATAGAAGATCCTAATGTTAAACACAAATTTAGATTTTACCAAAACCTTATCATTTTTCACTGAGATTACTCTACACAATGACTCCCCTTGGAAGGAATTAAATATCACTGATGGCGTCATAGAATTATAGATAGTATTTAAAGTAGCTACTCAAAACCAAGGTCTCGGAAATAGGGCTCAGAGGCCCTCATTCAGTTCTTGCTCTGACATCTAATTCCTACATAAATTTAGTCTTTTAACCTATCCAAATCTATCTTTCTTCATCTATGAAACATAATGTCAACTTACTCCATATGGTTACTGTGAGGATATTAAAAAGGAAACACTTATGAGTGTGTGTCCACTGTAACATTATCCTTCCTAAGTTCAGGGCCATCTTTCCTAGACTTTGAATCATTTCAGTTTACTCATAACAACAAACTAAAATCACAATAGAAGAAACTGCAAATATTTCAGGTCTATGCTCAATACATATCAAATTTTAAACAATGTTTAATACTTCTGTACTTTATTTGCTAAATAAAGCCTTACAACAACCCAGAGAACACAAACTCACTGGAGGCGCACAAAAAGCCAAAGAACTCATTCCGCTAACATTTCTTTCAGTTATTAAGTAGATAAAATGTGATTCCAGACCAAGATCAAGCTAATTCTGTTATTAAATGGAATATAAAACACACAAACACACACACACCACAAATAAAACAAAACATCTGGAAGATAAACTCTGAATCAAAATTAAATGATTCAGAAACAACAAAAAAAATCATCTATAAATCTGGATTACACATCAAGTTAACAGTTTAGACTTAAGTGAGAGGAAACTCTAAAACAACTCTCCAGAATGTCTAAATAAAGTCACAGCAATAATTTCAAAATAATAGACAACAAATTGTGCATGGAAGCATAAACCAGTACTCCCAGTAATCGGGAAGTAAAGGCAAGTTTGAGACCAGCCAAAGCTACGTAATAAGATCAAGTCTCTAAAATGAATAAAAACAAAAGAACAGACTACAGAATGCAAGTATAGATATATTCAATCCCACAAAGTAGTATCTTACCTTTTCAGATAGAATATCTGAGGCACTAATTCTTCTTAAATTTTGTTCTTTATCTTCTAATCCTTTAAAATAAAACAGCATCTTTTGAATATTCTAAAATATAGATTAATCCAAAATGGAAATTAACACCAAAATCAGAAATTATATTAATGGGTGTCTTTGTGATGGCCTTGTTTTCATGACCCTCAACCAAAACAAAATACTATTCTCTTAGTATATATAAATAAAATTATACAAATTAAAGAAAATGAAGGACAAAGAAATCACTCAGTTCATAAAATAGAAGCCACACAAGTATGAAAACCCAAGTTTGATTCCTAGAATCACATAAAAAGCCAGGAGTAGTGGCTTGCATTTGTAATCTCAGCACTGGGAAGATGGAGACAAGGTGATATAGCTGGTGCTCACTAGCCAGACAGACAGCATGAATGAGCACCAGGTCCCAATGAGGAACCTGTTTCAAAATAACAAGCAAATGATCATCCTAAGGAACATTCAAAATTGACCTCTTACAAACACACACACACACAGAGAGAGAGAGACAGAGACAGAGAGACAATGAAAATATAAATTTGGCCAAGCCTCTAATATCAGCCTCATTCTAAAACTGGTATGGCAAATGATTCAAGTATTAAAAAGATAATTTGGTAAAATAGCTTAGAACTAAAAATAATTATTTAGAATAAGAACAGAATTTATGGAGTAGATAAACAAAATAAATCTTCATTACTAAATAGAGAAACCACAATGGCAAACCAATAAAAACGAACTTAATATTTTGATTATAGGTTTATGCATATAAAACTGGCCATTTATTTAGAAGAACACAAGAAGGAATCGTTTATATAGCAACAAAATTAAAGGTTTTCAGCTTTTGAGTCTTGGACCTACTACCTTCTACACATTAATCCCAGAGCTAATCCACAACAGTTCTACAGATCAACAGCACTAACAGCTTGTACCGGTAGTGCTGAGAGAGACTTGAGCCAACTAAAACTTGGGAACCTTTCAGTGGGACACAAGTGAAGTTGCAGGTTTAAATTGCAAGCCTAGTATTTTATGGTTGTTTTTTTTCCATAATACCAAACCTGTTAAGTGTTCTAAACATCCTAATTTGGTTGCACAAGTGAACCCTCTAGTGAAAACATATAGCTTACTCAATAAAGACAGTAAACTCAAGCACCCTAGATAAAACAAACAGAAGCAATCACCAAATCTGAGGCAGATTCCTTTTCATCTAAACTTAAAAAAACAAAAAAAAAAACCAAAACTATATATATATAAAATTCATTCTAGTCTAGTGGACCAGACCTGAAATCCAACTACTTAAAAAACTGTGGCAAGGGGCTGGAGAGATGGCTCAGTGGTTAAGAGCACCGACTGCTCTTCCAGAGGTCATGAGTTCAATTCCCAGCAACCACATGGTGGCTCACAACCATCTGTAATGGGATCCAATGCCCTCTTCTGGTGTGTCTGAAACAGTGATAATATACTCAGATACAATAAATAAATCTTTAAAACAAACAAACTATGGCAAGAAAGGTACATGTACAAAGTCTGCCTGGACTACAAAGTGAGTTCAATGACAACCTGGACAACTCAAAGAGAAGGGGGAAGCAAAAACAAGAAACAAAACAAACCCTCCCAGGCCTATTTGTTATCAAATGACTGATGTGGTGTCCTAGAGTATGCGGAAAGCTGGGTGTGTGCTTCAGTGTTTTAGAGGACTTGCCTCGCCTGTATGGGGTTCTACCCTCAGGACTGACGATACAGAAGGGGAAGTAAAGAGGAGGAGGAGGAGGAGGGAAAAAAGGGAGGAAGAAATCATTTTAGCCCAACAAAAATTTCACGTTTACCTATGCATGAACTTCATCTCAAAGAAACAGTAAGAGACTATATAAAAGCAGAACATACATAAAACTGTGACTCGCTGACCTGAGTCATACAGGAATACATGGCCATGCCCCTCTAACACGCCCCTCTGACACACCTTGTTGACGCACACATGTTCTGAACCATGCCATTCAGACCTGGTGCTAGAGCTCACCAGCTCAGCTCAAACAGCTCTCCTTGCTCTGCTCACTTCCTAGGGAATGCTGAGAACCTTTCACCCCTACAAGCATACTTCCAGTCTTTTTTAAAGTTAAGTGACATATTCATTACAGCACAGAACATTTGTTTTAAAAAAATTTATTTAATATGTAAATATGCAATACTATTTTCTAAGATCATAATCTTTTTTTTCATGTACTAATGATGAAAGTTTTTTAGTAGTCATTTTCTTTTTCAACTTATTTAATACCAGCACTTGGAAAGCAGAAGAAAGCAGATCAAGGCCAGGCTACTCTATAGAGCAAGTCCCAGGCCAGCCAAAGCTACTTGATGAGACCCTGTCAAAATAAAATAAAATAAAAAATAAAATAAACACATGTACCATAATAATAAAATCAATCACAGCCAAAGTAACAGCTATCAGATAAAACTAAATAGGCTAACCAAAATGGACACAGCCTTGTAATAAGTAAGGAAAGCTCTATATTTTTCTTATACATGAGAATCCTGAGTTTCATCTAGCCATGAAACATCTAAGAATGAATTAGGATATCATGGTTCAGGGCTGGAGAGATGGCTCAGTAGTTAAGAGCACTTAATACTATTCTAGAGGTCCCGAGTTCAATTCCCAGCAACCAATTCCCAGCAACCACATGGTGGCTCACAACCGTGAGTAATGGGATCTGATACCCTCTTCTGGTGTGTCTGAAGATAGTTACAGTGTACTCATATAAATAAAATAAATAAATAAAAAATATCGCGGTTCTGGAGGAAGTGGCAGAACCTCCTTTAATGTAGTATAGCAGCAAATACCTATTAGAATGTACCTTCTGAGTACAATAGTAAAACAAGAAACCCTGAGATTCAGATATAAGACTTTACATGTAAATGATAAATGTAGGTCAGTCCTTAAATTGACCTTGTGATTAGTTATACACTATCCTCTATAATTATTCCAATGTTTTTGAGAGATGGGGAAAAAGTTTCACTATGTCCTCCTGCCTCCAGCTCCCAAGAACTAGAACCACAGATATGCACTATCATACCTGCTCTTAATTCAATTTTTATCTAGACCCTCCAATATGTAAACTGGCCTTACACAGTTGTCAAGGAGTTAAATCTTACTCTTAGGACTGCATGTAAGCTGGAGTCAGGTAGAGATGGTTGTTACAACAATAACAGTGAGAATATCCCAGGAAAATGGAAATTCAAGAACATAAAATTAATAAGTTACATGGGGAAAAAAATATTGTGTTTGGTTTTTCAAGATAGTGCTTCTCTGTATAGCCCTGCCTGCCCTCTCTGTAGGGCAGGCTAGCCTCAAACTCAAGAGATCCAAGCCTCGACTTCCTGAGTGCTGGGACAAGTGCTGGGATATGAGACGTACACCATGACCACCAATGGAAAAGGAATTCTTTAAAAAATGAAAAAAAGAGCCTGGCAGTGGCAGCACACGGCTTTAATCCCAGCACTTGGGAGGCAGAGGCAGGCTGATTTCTGAGTTTGAGGCCAGCCTGGTCTACAGAGTGAGTTCCAGGACAGCCAGGGCTACACAGAGAAACCCTGTCTCGGGAAAAAAAAAAAAAACAAAAAAAAACTAAAAAAAAGAAGAACAAGAGGCAGGTGTGGTAGTATTTATCTTTAATCTCAGAATTCAGGAAGCAAAGGTAGAAAGATCTCTGCAGTTCAAGACCAGCATGGTCTACAGAGTTCCAAGACAGCCAGAGCTGCTTGTTAAGACTGTGTCTCAACACCCCTGCCCCCCCAAAAAATACAAAAAACAAAAAAACAAAGGGGGGAGATGGTTTGAGGAACTGGGTTAAAAATACACAAATACATGTTACAAAAACACCAAAATTTCTCTTTACTATGGAGTATTCTCAACACTACAGCAAGAGATCTTTTGAAAACTAAGTTTTGGAGATCTTTTACTCAGAACAAAACTTCTAAGAGTTCCCACTCCACTTCACTCAGAACTTAAAACCAAAGTTATTGTATGTTTCTAGATGCTGTGTCTCCATAAACCACCTGTGGTGATTTGAATATACTTGACCTATGGAATGGCCTTGTTGTAGTAGGTGTGGCCTTGTTGTAGTAGGTGTGGCCTTGTTGGAGGAAGTGTGCCACTTTGGGCATGGGCTTTGAGACCCTTCCTGGAAGACAGACTCTCCTGCTTACCTTCTAATCAAGAACTCTCAGTTCCTTCTCCAGCACATGTCCAGTTGGATGCTGCCATACTTCCTGCCATGATGATAATGGACTGAACCTCTGAACTTATAAGCCAGCCCCAAGTAAATGTCCCTTGTAAGAGTTGCCTCGATCATGGTGTCTACAATGGAAACCCTACCTAAAACACCATCTCTAATCTCCTCTCCAATACTCACACACCTCATTATTCCTTAGTAAGATGGCTTCTTGTTATTCTCAAGTATGACAGGACTCCATCTGCAGTAGGATCATTATTCCAGTCCATAGATTCTCAAACTTTACAACATATGAGAAACCAACAGAGAGGGGTTTGTTGCTACATTAAGGCCACTGAGTCCTAAGTTCAGAGCTCATAATTCACTAGATCTTGGTAAAGGTCTAATATTCTGTATTTCTGTCAAGCTGACAGGCAATGCTAGCCTGTATTTAAAAATCAGTGGTTCTTGCCCAGAAATCCCTTCTTCCAATTATTCACTTGTCCTTACAGTCTACAAACGTTTGTTTAAATCACACCTTCAAATGAACACTACCCTGAACAACCTGCTAACATTCAACCCTACCCTATTCCCATCCTGCTTACCCCACTAATACTTCTTCCATGAGACTAATTTGCTCATGTTTGCTATGTTTCTTTCTAAGATACAAGCATATGTCATAGTGACCTTTAGGGTGCAGTACTGCACATCTAAAGACCCGGATTCTCAAGTGGGACAATTACATGAGCCTAGGAGTTAAAGATGAGCCCAGGCAGCAGAATGAAACACGGGACCAAAAAACATGAGTAAAAATAAAAGCAAACCTATGAGGCATAAACAATTATTTTTTTCATTAACAATTGCAAGGGCTTGGAATAAAGTACTCAACTAGTTTTTGAATAAAAGTTAATGTGAAAAAGAATCACTGAATTCAGTAACTGGATTGTGCAGAACCTAGCCAAATGTAGCTTTAACACTGCCAAGTTTCTGTGCTGTGGTAGAGACTGAAAAGATTGTATTGGGTTAATGGAGAAATAGGAATTAAAATCCCGAGCAGGTACAACCTAACCTTTCCTAAGATCTCATTGAAAAAAACAAATGCTCAAGAGAAATTAACGGTAATGGTTAAAAATGAGGAGGGGAAGAGGAGGAAAGGAAAAGAACGACACAGAGAATATGTGCTCAAAAGTAGTCATCACTCTGGTTTACAAATATACACCAATGAGTGGCCTTGAAAACTTCAAATATAAGCACTGATCACAGAAAGCTGGGCCCAGTATGTGGGAAGCCTACTAAGGAGACAGAGACAGGAAGATCAGAAGTTCAAGGCCAGACTCGGCCAAAATAGAGTTTGAGACCAGACCAGGCACACAACTTGAAAAAACCAAAACAGAAACACACACACACAAAGGAAATAAATCAACATGAAACTAAGAGATAAAACAATGTCCAAAGTGACTTCAGAAATAAACATGAAATATTAAAACAAAAATCACAATTGAAACTGAAAATTCAGTAGGTGGGCTTAAAGCAGATGGATCAGATAGAGCTGAAAAGAGGATGAGACAGAAAAGGGAAAGAAAGATGTAGCACAGAAAGTTTTCCAGAATTTATGCAGCTGAGTTCTCGGAATAAATATCTATAATCAAGAGATATGAAAAATACAGTGAAGTGATTTACTATAGCACATCTATACAGAATTCCAGAAAACAGATGTTAGCATAGTAGATATACAGATTCCAAAACAAACGAAAGATCAAATTCACAATAAAGAAGCACAACAAATCCCAAGCTGGGTAATAAAAAGAAACCAATAACCAACACTAACCTGTACCTAAGCTATATATACCATCAAACACAAAACGGGATCTTTTCCAAATGACTGAAAAAAGCTAGATTACCTTCAAATTAAATATCCTTAAGACTGATAGCTGGCTTTTCAAAACCAATGATATAAGCCAAAACTGTCTTCAGAATAATGAGAATAACCAACGTAGAATTATAATTAAAGAGTTTTGGGGACAACAAGATGGCCTGTTGGATAATGTACTTGCTTCACAATTACGTCTGGAAATCTCAGCTCAATCCCCATTACACACATAAATGTAGAAAGAGAAAAATGACTTCACAAGTTGTCCTCTAACTTACACCCATGCACTACAGCACATGTGAAAACTTGTACATGCATACATACACACACACACACACACACACACACACTCTAATAATTTAAAAAAAAAAGGGGGGGGGGTAGAGAGATGGCTCAGTGGTTTAGAGCACTGACTGCCCATCCAGAAGTCCTTGAGTTCAATTCCCAGCAACCGTATGGTGGCTTACAACCATCTGTAATGGGATCTGATGCCCTCTTCTGGTGTATCTGAAGAAGATAGCGACAGTGTACTCACATATATGACATAAATCTTTAGAAAAACAAAACAAAACAATTACTGCCATACTTCTCAATTTAAACTACTCAAGACAAAAAGGGAAAAATGCAAGCTGGGGAATGCAGACTGCTAGAAGCACTTGCTTTGCATACATGAAGTAGGTACTGGGTTTGATACACAATCACACAAAAATGCTGCCCTATTAGGAGTCCTAGTGCATACCATTTTCTTGGGCAGTTACAGCAGGAAGATCACTAGAAACAATGAGTTCAAGACTAGCCTGGGCAATATCAATACTCTATCTCTTAACACACAAACAGGCAAATTCACCATCATAGTGGCAAATTTTCGATAAAACTTAATAGATGATCAATCACTACATAAAGATGCAGGGATAGCTTAGTCATACAAGGTTTTCATAGCATGTACCAGGCCATGGGTTCAATCTCTAATGCAACAAGAACCAAAAACAATATCCCAGAAAAGAAAAAAACCTCCATCTAAAACCCAGGCACTTTTACTGGCAAAATGCACTACATATTGCAGGTATGATTCTAATCTTAAACTATTCTATAGATGAGCTCAGGAACAATCCTTAATTCATTTTATAGGTATCATAACCTTAGATTAAAATTCGTCAAGGAAAATGGGGGTTTAGGGTATTAAGATTAGAGGGCCAGATGACTCACTAGTCAACCTTTATATTAAAATGCAAACATCCCAGACTGAAGAGATGGCTCAGAGGTTAAGAGCACTGGCTGTTCTTCCAAAGATCCTAAGTTTAATTCCCAGCAACCACCTGGTGGCTCACAACCATCTGTAATGGGATCTGATTCCTTCTGGTGTGTCTGAAAACAGAGCACTCACATAAAATAAATAGATAGATAAATCTTTTTAAAAAGTACAAACATCCCTCTATCATATGTATAAACTACTGTAGAGTCATACATGGGAATTTCACTCAACAATTAAAAACAGGAATGAATTAGTGATCTATAAAACTACATGGATGAATTTCAGTGTGCTAAGTGAAATTGGGGAAAAAAAAAAAGCCCAGAATCAGTCAGAATGTGGGCTGGTGGTACCAGCTTCCAATCCCAGTGACTTTTGAGGTTGAGGCAAGGGAATCACAAATTCAAGGCTACCTTGAGCAATTTAGTGAAACCCTGCCTATTTCTATTATAAAACAAAAAGTAAAAAAAAGAGTTAAGAATCTCACTCAGCAAAAAATTGCTTGCTTAGCAGGTGTTAGGTCACACGTTTAATCCTCAGTAACATATAAATAAATAAAAAAAAATGTATGATACAATTTATGTTACTCTGGGAAATCCTGAGAGCAGGCCAATGGTTAGCAGACGGCCTGAGGCTTACGAAGCCTGTTAAGTATTAAAGGGATAAGGGTAATAAGGGCCAGTCAGCAGGTCAATCACGTGCCCTGTAAGTCTGCTGACGACACGCAAACATCGTATGCACATACAAGAAAACTATTATAAAAATAAAGGAGCACGTAGCTTAAACGTAATGACTGGTGATAAGTATTCAACTGTCTATATAAGTCAAAATTTAGAGAAACTATATAGTAAAAAGTACATTTTATTGAATAAAAACTATATCTTAATAAGGAAAATACTAAACAGGGATTTTTAAAACTATATAATCTAACTCAGTTATTAAAAAGCAGTTTAAACACTACAAAATCAATTAATATAATTTGTAGTATTAACTAAGAGAAGTTAAAATCTCATCAATGATGAAAAAAGATGGCTAAATTCTAAAATCTATTCACAAACTAAAAAGTTTCAAACTAGGAATAAATAAGGGTGAAAATTTTCTTTACCCAATAAACCTTAAAAACTTACAAATTTACAGAACACTAAAGCAGTAAGTCTGACCACTATCATCATTTACTGTCCAACACATGTTTAAGGCCTGGAAAGCAAGTCGACCAAACCAAAACCACAAAAGTTTAGCAGAAGTCAGGAATGGTGGCACACACTTGTAATCCCAACACTCGGGAAGCTGAGGCAGATGGATTACACATTTCAGGCCAGCATGGACCACTATACATCAGTTCCAGGGCTGCCTGGACTACAGAGTGAGACCCTGTCTCAACCAAAGTACTTAGTAAACAAAACTTACTATTAAGGAATAAGACCTATAATAAAAGTACAAAAGAACTTACAGAAACTGGAATCCTTAATTCAAGTACACACACAGATTCTTAACTAAACAGTCCTTAATGCAGCTAACTCCCCGAGGCACCCCATTACCTGGGCTAGCATCCGCAGTGCTGGATTTCAAGGAAAGCTGCTTTGTTCCATCTTTCCCTCTTTTTACCCGGTTCTTATCCCCTGGTAAAGTCAGTTTTTGCCTGAGTGGTTTTAATTCAAATGCCTGAAAAGTTTTGACCTGGGTCTTCTCCTCGGGAACCACTTCCTTACTGGGGTCTTTTGTAATACTAGCATTATCGGTGCTTGTTTGGTCCTCAAAATGTAATGTTTTTGGATCCTCCTGCACAGTCTCTTCTTTGCTGCTGAGAGCTAGCTTTTCGCCCTTGTTGATGCACTCCAGCTCCAGTTGTATTTGCTTATACTTTGAAAGCAAATCTTCAAAAGTCTCTTCTCCACAGGTCTCACTTCTAGACGCGTGATTCTGTTTTCTTGACGGAGATCGTCCAAAACTTTTGGCTGAACAGCATATTAAGGAAACCAGTTTCCAAAAGCTTTCCAGTTAAATTTAACAAAAGTACTTTAACCTATAGATGAATTTTCTCCCTCAATTTTTCAAGATGAACTGATATTTTAAATTACTAAATTCCATTTAATACATGTGCTGCTAATGCCTGCTTATGTGCTCATATTGCAATTTAACAAACGGTCCACTTACAAAATCATTAGTGTCAGAAATTACCAGTTGAATCCACAGGTAGTGCACCCAGGTAGGTTGCAGCATCCTTCCTTCTGTAAGTATTACAAAAACCCGATGCGAATGGATGGTAAGGATGCTTTCTGAAGGAAGGGGGAGAAACTGTGTCACAGATGTTGACAATTTACACTTCTGATAATCAGGAAGGAATCTTCTTGTTTACTAGTTTCTTCTCATCTCAAATTTAAAAAAAAAAAAAAGGAATAAAAAATGAACACTGACAATTAGTAACTTATAAAAGAGACATTTCTTAAAAAATAAATGCATAATAAATTGAAAATTCACCACGTACTAAGTCTGACACATGCATAATTAACATAAAAGCCATGTGACAAAAATTAAAATTTAAATAGTACTCAAAATGTATTTTCTAATTCAAACAATTCATAAATAGGAATTCATAAATAGGAATTTCATTCTGGAAACTAATAAGTGAAAATTCAGGAAATTTGTATTTTCAATGGTTGAAACATAACATAGGTCTTTGCTGTTTAATAATAGGACAGCCATCAAAGATGTTCAAACTCCTGATAACCAATTCAAAGATGGGACTCAAGGCTAGATATTTGAGAAACGATGCGAACTTGAACGTAAAATCAATAGTCCTGCTGTTAAAACTCTTCTCACATAGCCAGTCAAGTTTCTGAAAAGAATAGTTTTTTAATACCTTTCTTTCCTACTATCCAACTAAATGGAACCAAGGTTCTATTCATTCAACAGAAACTGATTTAGTTTATAGACTATTATTTTCAAACTTCATTTTACCTGATTTCTCTGCAGCATGTTAATACTGTACACTACTGCTATCTCGGCTTCTGGGATTCTCATGTCTCCTCATTATCTACACTTTTTCTAGTACTTCCTAACTCCTTTTTCTGCAATGCTTGATATGGTTTTCTGCAGTCATCAGAATTCAGTCCTGGTTTTCATTGAAAACATTCTAAAGTACTCCCCAATTTACCTACCACATGAGAGGAATCTGAATTGATAAGGTATTTGGGATTCTCTACTGTCCACAATCCATGCCCATCCTGCTACCAAAGTCTCTTTCTCTAGATTATAAAACTTCAGCTCATTCCTTTTCATTCTCATTAGAGCTCAAAGACCTTAGAATGGATGCCTTCATTATCTGACTGTGCTTACCTTTTCAGTCTTACCTTTCCCCTGCACATGACAATTTACGAAGCTTTGTATCTAGACTTCTGTTCTTCAACTTGACTGCAATTCAAGACACCTCCTAAATGAAGCCGGAAGTATTTATTTTTCCCTGTCCATTCATACATTCCGTATGCATAAATACAAGTATCTATCCACATTCCAGCTGAGCCATCTAAAGGTAGAACTATGGTAATAAAAACCAAATAAATAGTAAACACATTGCAGATATTTGCAAAGGGAATACATTCAATTTACCAAAAAGTAACCTAACAACCGAAAATGAGTAAAAACAATTAATTGAGTTAGAGTCATTAACTATCTTAGACAAAACCCTTCCCGCCTCTATGGCATAATTAGGATCAAAGTCAACACCTGTGTACCTTATCTAATTCTGCAATTTGTCAAGATGTTCCTTCTAACTTGCATTTTTATGTACCAGTTGCTGGTGGATGCTATTGCCCAGTGATAGAAGGAAAAATATTAACTGTGTGGGCTGGAGAGGATGGCTTAGCTGCTGTGTGTGCATAGAGCACTTTCAAAGGAACTGAGTTCAATTCCCAGCACCCATGTCAGCAGGCTCACCACTGACTTGTAATTCCAGCCCTGGGGAATCTGACATCTCTGATTTCCTGGGGTATTCATGTGACTAAATGTATACACATAATCATAATTAAAACTAATACAAGTAATTTTCTTTAAAAAAAACTTCTTTTGTATTAAGTATGGTGCTAAATGCCTTTAATCCCAAATACCACAGAGGCTGAGACAGAATTAGGAGCAATTTTACAAGATACTTTCTCCAAGCAAAATTCTAAAAGAACCAGTGATGTAGTTTTAGTAATCAACCCTTGGATTCAATCCTCAGTACTGGGGATGGTGGGCAGAGAGACAGAGACACACAGAAAGAGAAGGGGGGACAGAGAGAGACAGAATGATTTTTAAATGACTTTTAAACCTGATGTTTTAAAGGAGGAGCCATTTGTAAACCTTAGCTGCAACCTAAAGTGAAGATGTGATGACTTTACTCATCCAAGACACTGTGCTGTGTCAATGCTCGTCTGTTTTCCAAGTTTAAAATGGCAGTTATCCATGGGAGGCTGATGCAAGTTGACTGCCATAGCTTTGAGCCAGCTGGGCTACACAGTGAATTCCAAAGTAGCTACAATGTGAACTCATGTCTCCAAACAACAATAAAAAGAACTGAAACAGAAGCTTGTCTATTCCATTTTCTTTGAAGTTGTAAGTAATGTATCCTATTTAAGTTAAAAAAAATAGTAACAATAGACAAAACTTATACTCAAGATGTTTCATTTCTAAATCAGTTAAGTGAGCCAGAATTATACTCATTCTTTTCTAGGCATTTGTAAAGTAGCCTTTTTTTTTTTTTTTTTTTTTTTTTTTTTTTTTTTTTTTTTTTTTTTTGGTTTTTCGAGTCAGGGTTTCTCTGTATATCCTTGGCTGTCCTGGAACTCACTCAGTAGACCAGGCTGGCCTTGAACTCAGAAATCCGCCTGCCTCTGCCTCCCAAGTGCTGAGACTAAAGGAGTGTGCCACCACTGCCCGGCTTAAAGTAGCCATTTTTATAATCACAGTAAACATACAAATTAAGCTGCGTATGATACAGATATTTTAAAAATGTAGATAAAGCTTTGTATCTAAATTTTATTTGCTCATGTTATACAAAACAGCACACTACCTCTAGAGTGGTTTACTGATATGTCATGAGAACAATAATGCAAAGGATCAAATGAAACATCTTGTTCTTAAAGTGCTGAATCTGAAAAACAATCAGCAAGACAGCTGATTTATAAGAAACTGTCAGGGTAATCAAAATCCCATCTGCACACAAGATATTTACCTACACTCTTTCTGCAGTAAGTACATAAATATTCGTATAGGCATAGCCCCCAACAGTAGCACATGACCAGACAAAGGGTGAGACCAGGGCACAGCAGGACGCAGCACTCCCCTGTCTAGAGCAGAGGACACCGAGGCAGCCTTTGAATTTCACAGTGCTTTGGTCCTCAGTATGATGTTTTGTTTTGTTTTACGAAACTCTATTTTCATTTGTTTCTCCAATGCAAATTACAAATTTTCATCCAGGTAACCTTAAAAAACATGCTCATATGTATTTAAACATCCTTTGATTTTTAATTCAGAAAGCAGAAAAACCCAAATGGCTCATGTTTGCATATAATTATGGGTAAAGGTATTATAATCTTCATTAAGAACATTCATCATCTTTTAAAAGGTTACCTACCTGTGATTTTTCTCCAAACACAATCTTGAGATGCTTCTAAAACAATGATAGGTGATAGAAGTAAAAGCTTTTTTGGGACACAGGAACCAAAATCTGTTCTTTGTATATTCCTTGCTCACTTAACATCATGACATCTGAGAAAAGCACATCTGGCCTAAAGTTGTCCATAAAAATAATTTTGAGTATCTTCCAGGTAAGTGTCATATGTAAATTTTATAGAAAATATATTAAACAACCATTACATCATGGGAATTATAGCTAGTAGTGAAAGTGCTTAGTAAACTATTTTAAAGCGTAGAAGTCAGGATATATAAACCCATAATAAAACAGGAAAGCTTTTGACGATTAATTTCTTACCATAAATCCCAAGTAAACGTAGTAATGTCAGAGATAACTGAGAGTGAGGTGAGAGGAATAAAACGTAGGGCAATTCTTCCCCACACTCCACACACCCCCCCTTTTCTAAGGCACTAAAAGTGCTGGCAAGTCTATCTTTCTCTGACCTACATGTCAGCAACACGAAGAGTTACTTTACAAAGCCAAAAAGTGAACTCAATGCATATGGCTTTCCAAACTACTTATGAATATAAAAGCTCTGAATAGTAAAACTGGTTTTAAAAAAAGAATCTACACTCACACACACTCACACACACAACAAAGGGCAGCAATGGGAACAAATAACTCTAGAAGGTTAAGAAAAAAAAATCGTAGGAACGGTAAAATTACAGAGGAAAACTTTACAAATTCTAATGTAAGGATGTAACAGTATTCCTCAAGATGTTTGAGTACTTCTTTTATCTAATAACTTAAGTCGATTTCCTATTAAATACAAAATTCCAGCGCTAGCAAAAAGAGAGAGAGAGAGACAGAAACAACAAGCAAATAAACAAGACTCCCACAAATACTAATGAAATCTGGGCTGCTGGTGTCCTGTTAAAAACCCAGACTGTATTTGATTTCCCTAGCTGACCCGAATCCACGACGCAGTCATATCCAAAAGCAACACATCCAGTGAAACAACCTACGAAAACAGCGGTGGAGTGTGGCACAATGACAACTGCCGACGAACAGAGACAAATGAGTGGTTCTGAAAAGTTAAACTCCAGGACCCAGAAATGACGCCAAAGGGAGCTCCGGCGACACACCCAGGGCGGACCGCCACGTTAAGGATACAGCTCTTGCGGGGTGGAGAGGGTTCTCGCCAGCTCTGGCTGCTGCCGAATCCGGATCCCGCTCCTCCTCCTCCTCCTCCTCCTCCTACTCCTCCTCCTCCTCCTACTCCTCCTCCTCCTAAAGGAGGTCTGCACCCGGGCTTGCCTCCTCGCTCACCCACTCCTCGCCCCCGACTCCAGCGACTCCCACCCCGGTAAGGCCTGCCTCGAAAGCGGAAACGGTCCAAAGCTATGTGGCTCCGCTCCCAGAAGGACGGACGGGGGCTGCTTTCCGACAGGGACCCCGAAGGCATCCGCACCGGGGGCGGATGAGTCCGGAACGGTTCTTTGGGTCGGTAGCTGCTATGTCCCCTGAGGTGGCCCCGCTCGGACGGGTGCCGGGAGCGTGAGAAATTCCTCGGCTGCTGCTGAGAAGAGGACGAGGACGACGAGGAGCCGCCGCCACCCCCGGATCCACCGCCCCGGGTCGGGTGTGGAGGCCTCCGCCGCGGGTACGGTAACAGCCCGCCGCCGCTACTGCTGGTGCTGCTGCTCCGGCTCCGGATCTGGCTGTTGTTATCGTCGTCGCTGATCTCCCCATCTTCAAGCTCCCCTTCTTCTTTCGGTGAGAGGCCGCTAGAGGCCGGGGTCGAAGTATCAGCGGTCGCCATCCGGGGAGCAGCGCTGTCCACACTACCTTAAGCCTTCTGTCCGGGGACCGCCCGACAGCTGCCTTCCCCTTCCTCCTCTGCCCTGTCCTAACGGACCCGGCAGGAGCGGCCTTCCCTGCTCGGGCGCCTAGCAGGTTCTGCTCCCCAACTTCCCCTCACCCCAGATCTCTCTCGCCGGACCGTCGCTAGCCAGTTCCCTCTCCTAGCGCCCCCTTGCTGCTCTTCCGCCTCGCGAGAAAGGATCTGTGGAAGGAGGCTGTGTCCCGGTCGTCATTTCCTGCGGCACGCCGGAAGGCGACTTCCAAGTCTCGCGAGAACAGGAAGCTCGCCGCGGTGCTTGATGGGATTTGTAGTCTCCTCTTGCGCTAGGCTTCGCCCTTGGTCCCTGCGGTCGTAACTGTCCCTAGTCTCCTGTCTGAGATAGCAGGGGTTAGTGTCCGGGTAGCGGGCGTGCTCTTCAGCCGCAGACCTGAGTTTCAGAGTAATTAGTCGGTGGGGAAGACACCTGCCATCTTCTCATTCATTGCTAGGGTACCCCTATCTGAGACGCAGTACCTAGTCTCTTTGGGACCCCGGGAGGTGGGGCGCGGAGGGGGTGGGGGGAGCGGGTGTGGCCGCCATGTTGGTGAAGGCGACTGTCTGCGCCCGGAGCTCCAGCACGTTGGCTCTGCGGGCCTAAACCCGCCATATTAATAAAGAGAAAGGGGAGTGGGCCCTCCCTTCCACCCCTGTACTGTGCACGCCCCTCTTCCCACCTCGCTCTCTGCATCGAGCTGGCGGCGCCTGGTCGCCTGCCCCGTTTGTCTAGCGTTTGACAGAAGCTGAGCGGGCAGCGCCTCAGCACTGGCGTAAGGTAGCGCCGAATGAGGGGCCGGGGGAAATGCCGACCAATTGCGCCGCGGCGGGCTGTGCTGCTACCTACAACAAGCACATTAACATCAGCTTCCACAGGTAACCTGGGCGGGGAGTGGGGTGACGGAAACGGGAGCCTAACCAGTCTGAGTATCGGTCGTGCCCAAAGAACAAGGTCCTCTGACTTTAGTCACTTGCCCAGCTGCGAATAGCAGGGGAGCATCACTCTTGTCCTTTGTGTGTGGTTTCGCACGTCTGGAAACATTGGCTCCATTTCCGAGGAAAGTTCACCAAATTTGCAAAAAAAGATATCCGAATTATTGAGACTGATACACCTTACACTAAAAAGTGATGAGTAGACCTTTATTTTCTGCTCTTTTATTTTTATATCTTAGACCATGCCTTGAGACGAATGACGCCTTAAGGGAAAGCTCATTTCTCGTTCAAACCAACAAATCACCTTAAAAGCCTGCTATGTTCGAGTTAAAATTAGGCAGTTTTCACTAGCGGAACTGACGTGGAAAACATTTCTGATTAGTCACATATGGTAACTGAGTCAATGACGGCCATGTAATTAAGCAATGTTTATCAAAGAGCAAATAGAAACTCTCTTGAACAGAATCAAACACAGAGAAAATAAAAATCGAGGTTTTGTTTTTCTTTGATTGAACACACAGTCATGTCTTTAGTTGTTAAGTCAAACTCTCCAAAGCATTTGAACAGCACCTTTAACATAATAGGTATTCAGTAAATGGTCACCTTTCCGTCAAGAACGGCCACTTGCCTGAAGAAAAATACTAAAAACTTAACTGAAAACAGTTCTGATTTTGTATACCCCACCATATACCTTGTGATCTTAGAATATAGAAAATATCTTTGTTCTTTTTCCTACCTCACTATTACTACGTGCAGCCCCTAACTAAAAACTGCCACTTTAAAAATCCTTCTGATGTTTGTTTTAAAACTATTCCATGCAAATGTAGAGCTCTAGTCATTCTTATTGCTAATGTACCCTGGGTCCCTAATTGCCTGACATTATGCTAATGATGTAGAAAGTTCTTAACCCTCAGGGACTTTAGAATTGAATTGAGGAGCAAGGCATAATTACTGTTGAGTGCCACAGAAAAGACATTCAAAGAGCCCTAATTTAGCCTCAGAAAGTCAAAGGACACTTCACAAAAGAGGTGACACGTCAGATGAGACCAAAGGATGACATAAGTTTGGTCTTCTGTTTTAAAGGGTTTTCTGCTTTGCTCCGAAAGCAAAGGAGCCCTGAAGACTGGCACGATTAGATTTACATAATAAAAAGCCTTCCGCCTGCAGCCAGCCTTAAGGGTGACGCTTAAAGTGCTAGTCAAGCCTCACCAGAGATGGATTGGATGAGGAAGCCTTATAGAATGTTAATCTATGTTAATCTAGCTGCTATTTCCTTCATGGGGAATTTATGGTACAGGTCAACTGAAATAAACACTGATGCTTAGTTGTGGGTACAGGAGCACTGAATGGGGGGAGTCGGATAAGTTGAGTGAGCTGTATCAAAGGGAGCCCAAGCTGGGTGTGCTCATACATGGCTATAATCCCAAAGAGAGGAAGAAGAGGCCAGCCTGAGCTACACAGAGCCTGTCTCAAAATAAAATTTAAATAAATGTAAGGAATCCATTCAGTGGTCTAGAATAAGATGCTATCTGCAGTAAAGATGAAGAAAAGTGGACAGACTTTGAGAAATGTTTAAGAAGAATTTACTAGACTTGATAATCTGATGTGGACTGTGAAAGAGGAGTATAGCCACTAAAACCAGTGTAAGAGTCGTAGCCGGGCAGTGGTGGCGCACACCTTTAATCTCAGCACTCAGGAGGCAGAGACAGGTGGATTTCCAGCCTGGTCTACAGAGTGAGTTCCAGGACAGCCAGGGCTACACAGAGAAACCCTGTCCCGAAAAACCAAAACAAAAAAAAAAGGGGGGGGGGGGGTTGAACAGCAGAAAGCTGGGTGTGTTGGCTCACAGCTGTCACCTTAGATCACAGGAGCCAGGGGGATCCACCCCAAGTTCAAGGCTTGTCTGGGCTACAGAGTAAATCCCTGTCTCAAAAAAACATAAGCAGGTTGGGTGGTGCATGCCTTTAGGCAGAGGCAGACCATTTCTGTGAGTTTGAAGCCAGCCTGGTCTACAAGCAAGTTGCAGGACAGTAGGAGCTACACAGAGACAGAAACCCTGTCTCAAAAACACAAAAGAAAAATGGGGAAAAAAAGATAGTGTTCTGTTCATTTAATGTGAAATTAACATTTTAATGGTAGCCTTAGAAATTTAGGTCTTTGTAATTGCTAGGCAGGCACACTCTTATATTCCCATTACATAGGAGGAGTAGGTAGAAGGCTTACCGTGAGTTTAAGACTAGTCTTAATTACAGAATGAATTTGGCTACAAAATAAGACCCTGTCTCCAAACACTACATACAAAAAGGAGGAAGGGGGAGTTAAGACAATATTAAAATAATAATATATTCTTGTTTTTATAAATACAAATAGTGTTTAACTTCTCTTGTAGGACATAGACACACACACTCTATCTTCTGTGTGTGTCTGTGTGTGTCACGGTCTCACTTTGTATGGCTGGCTCATACTCCATAAATAGACCAGATTAACCTACATATCTCTCACATGTAAATAACTCGTATGTACTCACAGAGATCTCTCTGCCCCTGCCTGGCAGACATAGACTTCTTTATCTGCCTACACAAACTTTGTTGGGTAGGAGGCTGGAGAGATGTCTCATCAGTTAAGAATGCTTATTGTTCTTGCAGAGGACCTGGGTTTGGTTCCCAGCTCACACAGAGGATTAAACATGTCTTCCAACTTCCTTGGGCTCTTTCATGTACACTGTACACATAGATACATTTAGACATGTACACATGCAAAATAAAAATAATTTTTAAAATTATATCGCCTATATTTATTTCCGATTTTTTTATACTTCCCTGTATCTCCTTCATAACCGTAAATTGCCTCTGTTAACCCCCGGGCATCATTTTCAGGACGTGTGCTCTTTGTTTACTCTGTAAAATGATCTCCACTTTTAAATTTGTCACTAGTCTTATGATTTTTTTCTTCTTTGCTTTGTTTTAATCTCTTCTTCTAACCCTTCTCAAGATCTTGTGTGTCCCACTTGTGGTCTGCATTTTAAAATATCCCCCCAACAGTAAAGTCCTTGTCTCTAATGATTAAAAGACTGTTTGTGTGCCAGATGTGTACTGTTACCCTGGTCCTCTGCCAGTCCCGTTGATTCAATATCATTAGGGAACTTCCATCCGACAAATATACTGCTGCCCGTATTCTCCTTTTCAGTAGGTGGAAATACTGTCCAGCCAACTAGTCGGAAGCCATCCAACTTGATGTATCACTCTTCCCTCTTAACTGGATATTATAACAGCATCTTGACTGACTCACTGGCTTCATTTCATGGACTTCTCACCACCCTCTACAATCAATGGTCTATAGCTCCACATTAACAATTGTCATTTCAAAAAAGGGAAAAGCCCCAATGTGCAGTATTTGCCCAGTTCATACAATGCATTCACTCTCACCAAGCTTGGTTTCAAGCCACCAATATGACATGACTGATGGTGAAAGTAAGAAGAGATGCCCAGTATCACACTAATCTATAGTGGCTCTACAATACAGATGCAACAGACATAAATAACTTCAAAACGTGGAGATGGGGCTAGAGAGATGGCTCAGCAGCCAAGAGAGTGACTCTTCCAGAGCACTCAGGTTCACTTCCCAGCACGGCACCAGGCAGCTCAGTCTGTAACTCCTGCTCTAAGGGATCCAACTTCTGGCCTCCTTGGGTCCCTTGGTTCATGCGTATAAATCACACAGAGAAAGTCACACGATTACAAAATCTTGTTATTAAAAATAGTTATTAGTAAAAATGTTAGGAAATTAGATTTTAGTAATGGCTGTATTTAACAGCTGATTCTGTCAGGTCTTGCAATTCAGCCCTTTATGGCTTGTCTTTTTTGACAAGAAGGCCCGTGATTATTTCATGCCTTGTACCCAAGACTCATATAACTTCACTATTCCCATCTAAAACCCTTTCTTGGGACCGTCTAAATAAATCAATATGTCCTATTCCATATAGCTCCATACTTATTCCTTTATAAAAGACCAACTATGCCACTAAGCTAAGCATTTACATCTTCTAATCTTTAAGGAAGCCAAAAAACAACCATGGATCGATAGCACTCTTTCTCTCTCTCTCCCTCTCTCTCTCTCTCTCTGTCTCTCTCTCTCTCTGTGTGTGTGTGTGTATTATTTTGAGACAGGGTCTCTCACTGTTCTGAAACCTTCAAAACTTGATCACCGAGCCACAGTTGATCCACCAGAGCTCTCTCCTCGGCCCCTTAGAAGCATTCCTACCATACATTATAAATAATACCTGAGGCTAGGGATGTACCTCAATGGTAGATATTCTTCTAGTGTATGCGAGACCTTGGTTTTGAACCTAGCACCACTATTATCAAAAATGGAGATCTACAAAAGTTAGGTAAATTTGCCTGTGTGTCCAGATACTGTGCAAAGGAGCTAACGAATTCTGGTAGTCCAACAACAGTGTTGTCAGTGAGTCTGCTAACAAGGTGAACCACTTACTTCTCTACCTTCTAAATTACACTGTACTCTCAGAGGCTAGGCATTTTTGATTACCACCACATCTAAATTGCCTAAGAATGTAAGAAGTATTCCACCGTTTATTTTAAATGCAAGCTAAATAGCATTGTTCAAACTATTGAGTGATGTTTTCAAAACAGGAAATGTTTATAAAGCCCTGGGTGTGTTATGTGGACAAGAACATATTCGTAGGTTACCACCATATGAGTTTGTTAATATAAGATTGTTTTTAGTATTTAGATTTAGCCAACAGTCTATATCACCCATGTTCTACCCTTAAATATACACTGTGAAGAATACAAATAACACATTCAAGGACCAGACAGAGTTCCATAGACCTGTAATCCACAGGAAGTCAGGGCCATCCTCAGCTACATAGTAAGTTTGTTGTCACCTTGGCTGATGTTAGACTCTCAGAAACAAAACAGATAACATCTGCCAAACATAATTAAATACAGCACTCTATGGGATGCTATCGGCCCATAATCCCGACACTCAATATGGAAGCCAATGGACTCTAAATTTCTGCTCATCTTTACTGATGATTCCCTAGTAAAATGAAAGACTCTTTAGCTGGGCTTAACAAACCATTAAATAATTAAAGAGTGCTCTGAAATGAGATTGAGAGGTAAGTGCTAAGCCAAATGCAGTGGCTCACTCCAGTAATCCCACCGCTTGAAAGGCTGAGGCAGGAGGACTGTAGAGTCTCAGGTTGGCCCTAGACTACAGTGTGTTGCAGTCCAGCGTGGGTTAGATAGGCAGACCCTGTCTTAGCTCAGAGGGTGATGCAGACTGAGGACTAAGCAGGGTTGGTAAATTTACCAGAAAATTTAGTGAAATTAAAATACTGTGAACCACGGAATGACAGCAAATCTTCAGGGCACGTCTGACATGAGGAAGGATATTGAAAGCCCCTTTGGGCTTTCATCTTACATGCTCTCATCACTGGCAATGTGTGGAAATCTAATTCCATCAGTGTGATAGGCCTTCTGAACCACATGATCTCACATGGATCTTATGGTTCTTTTTATACACAAATTAGAACATGTAGAGGAGACAGTAATCAAACTGAAGAAGATTTATAAGCTGGCAGAATGGCTCACTGAGTAAAGGCACTTGCCATGTAAAGCAAACTGAATTTGATTCCCAGAACCCAAGTAAATGATGGAGGAGAAACCCAACACAGCTGGGCCTCAGACCCACATGTATATAAAACCGAAGAGGTCATTTTAACATTCATATTTTTTATGTATATTTGAGAGAGAAAAACTGTGTGCACATGCCATGGCCTGCATGTGAAAGGCAGAGGGCAGCTCGTGGGAGTTGGGTTTTTCTCCTGCCATGTGGGCCCAGGGAGCCGAACTCAGGTTATGAGTTTCCGTTGGAGGTGTTCTTATCTAATGAGTCACTCACTAGTCCTAAAGTTAAAAAGAAAAAAGAATTGTAACTGAAATTTAACTATGTATGAATGTGTATTCTTACATTTCCAACTCAATTAACAAACCTAGAATTCTTAGAGTTTTCAGAAACAACCCTTGATATCTGTGTCTTCCTTCAGCAGTGTGTGTTGGATGAATGTATCTTTTGTATTTGAAATAAATATGAAAAGAAAAGTATAGCTACAGATCTTTTTATAATTATGTTTTCTGCTATGCTCCAGGTTTTTTAATGCCGCTTAACTACATAGAATATAATGAGATATTTAATATATTCTGTATTGGTATTACTATATTAATTTTTGTTGAGTTCTTACTATTCACAATTCAAGGGTAAGCAGATAAATAATGATAACCGCTTTCCTCAAGAAACAGCTTTGGAGCCAACAAAATGACTCTGCAAAAGCTATTGTTATACAAGCCGTAGAACCTGAGTTCCATTCTCAGAACCCATGGTAGAAGGAGGGAGCCAAATACCTTCCCCCGAGACGTGGTTTTCTGACCTCCACATGTTTGCCTGTACAGAGAGAGAGAGAGAGAGAGAGAGAATATACATGTATGCACACAGTTTTCTTTGAAAATGTATAACTTGTACACTGGAAATTTTAGTGGAAAAAGTATTAAAAAATGATGTAATGTAGGAAAGACAGAAAGGAGTATATTGTCTAGACTTTCCTTGTTAAAATTTAATCTTTATCATACCTGATTTATTTGTTAAACAGCAGCAGATAAAAGTGTTGTGTAAAACTCCTGCTTGTGATCATTCTACAGAAGAGTGTTATTTGTGTTTTAGTTACTGCTCGTGTTAAGAGCTAGACTGGAGGGAATAGCTCTCTTTTTAAAGTTAGAAAAAGCTATTAAGGCCAGGTTTTCACTGAATTTTTATAACTATAAAAATTAGTATAAACTGACATCTGGAGATTGCTTAATTTTTTACATAAAGTTTTACATAAATGAGAGACTTTCTTAAAATGTAACTGTCTTAAGTACAGCACAAGCAGGACCATTAGAATTTGAGTGGCTCTTTGTTTGCTTGTTTTAAGGTTTCCTTTGGATCCTAAGAGAAGAAAAGAATGGGTTCGCCTGGTTAGGCGCAAAAATTTTGTGCCAGGAAAACACACTTTTCTTTGCTCAAAGCACTTTGAAGCCTCCTGTTTTGATCTAACAGGACAAACTCGACGACTTAAAATGGATGCTGTTCCAACCATTTTTGATTTTTGTACCCATATAAAGTCTCTGGTAGGTCACTCTCCTTTCTAAAACCATGTTTTAGTTCCTATTTTTGCTTGTATAAGGAAGCGAGTCGGATTGTGTTGAAATGAGTGTGTAATGGCACAACCTCAAAAAAGTTACAAGCTCCTCTGTATAATAAAGGTACAACTAGAGGTAGAGGTCAGAGCTCCCAGTGACTTCCAAAGACTTCAGATTAAGGGTGCTCAGCAGACACTGCAAGTACGAAACACTTTGTATATGGGGTACTTTACCAGAATTGCGGTCTTACAGAACCACAAACTATTAGTTATTATCAGTAAATATACCATTGACCAAACCAAAGAAGATTACTAATGAAACCTTCAGAATCACTGTCTTCTGATTTTAAGGTGATAAACAAGTGGCGTGCTAAGGAACTTTAGAAACACACATTCAGTTATGCCAAGAGATGGTGCTTTATAAGAAACTATAGAACTTATTCGGATTAGACATGAGGACTTGGGAGTTTGGAATTCCAGAGAAGGTTTGTGACCATACACAGAACAATTTAGTTAAATGGTAAAACTAAAGCCAGGGAGTAGGGGGATAAATGATCAGTTGTTGACTTACTTGAAAGAAAAGAGAATTGGGTCCAGGATGAATGAATTAAAACAAGTTCAAGGCAGCCTTGAGTTCCACACAAGGCAGAAGCAGGTACAGTTCTGTGAGTTAGAGCCCAGCCACACCTACTTACTCAGTTCCTGTACAGCCAGAGCTACATAGTAAGATCCTGTCGCAAAAACAAACCAAACAAAACCACATGATTTAAGGGTACAAATACAGCTCTGTTACAGTAGAGTGTGTCCAGCACACACAAGGGTTGATGACTAGCACTAGGGGAAGAGACAGGAGGAGAAAGAAAGAGTGTGTCTAGTTAGGTACGGTCTGATTAGAGAAGAAACACTGAGAAAGTCACCACAGGAAAGAATAGGTAGAGCATACGGGGAGTTAAAGGGGGCAGCTTCCACTAAGAAAGGGAAGGCTGTCGTTTCAGTTACAGATAACATTGGAAGTGGGCATGAAGTTAGTGTTGTAATACGCGTGTGCGATGATGGGGATGGTGATGGTGGTGATGGTGATGCAGATGTTATCAAAGCTGCAGAGCAGCAAGGGCTTTCTTATGTGTAACCCTTTCACATTAGGGCACCTCAAAGAGTACCTAACCCCAGCACACACTCAAATATGTATTGAAATTGAAATCAACTGGCACCAGGATGTGTAATTGAGTCCTCCAGAAGCAGAGGCAGGAGGAGAAGTTCAAGGTCATCTGCTGCATAGAAGATTTGACCCCAACCTGGGCTGCATGAGGCATTGTCTCAAGACAATGAAAGAGGGAACCTAGTTTCTGACATTTTCATCATTTATTATGAAATAACTATTAAACCTCTCACTATACTAGAATCTGTTGGGTAGTTTGGGAATGAAGAGCAAGGGGAAACTGCCATTTCTCTGTGAAGAGAGGCCAGCTGTAGGTCTTATGATGGCAGGAACTGCAACTTACTCAACATTATTCCCCAAGACTAACGTTTCGTAAGTGCTTGAAAATGCTTTTGCTTTGTTTGTTGTTTGTTTGTTTGTCTGAAGTGACAATCTTGCTATTGAGGTAACCTAAGCTATCTTTAAATTTACTCATCTAGCCCAAGCTATTCCTTTATGGATGTTTTTCTTGAATGTATACATGATGCCTGTGGAGACCAGAAGAGCACATTGGATCTCCTGGGGAAAACAAAACAAAACTGCACTACACATGGTTGTCAGCCACCGTGTAGGCAGTGGGAACTGAATCTGGGTTCTTTGGAAGAACTACCAGTGCTCTTACTACTGAGCTCTCATCCAGCCCTACAAGCCACTCTTGAACTAGCCATCCTCCTGCCTCTGCATCTAAAATGTAAAGTGCAGTTTTTCCTTTACATTTTGGCTCTTCTGAGGCAATTGTACTGTGTAGCTCTAGACTAGTCTCAGGTTATAGCAATCCTGCCTCAGTGTGAATGCAGGGGTCACAGATGTGTCCCATCATATATAGAGTTAATGTTTATTTAATACATGAAAGGCACAGTTATAAGATATGGCACAATAGGAAAATCACAAGTAGTTTGATATTTCTGGAATATACGGGACAAAAGAATCCTTAGCTTTCTGGATTACAAAAAAAATTTCTGGCCAGATTTTAAATCTTTGAAGGTTTAGTGTAAAGAACTAATATCTAGATCTGTTTGGAAGCTTGATACCTAAAAATATGTCTCTGTAGATGTGTGAGTTCTTGTTTAGGTAGATTCTAGGTCTGAACTATTCATCTAGTTGAGAAACTAACATTAACTAAAAGGGAGATCTGATCAATATCACAGATGAAATGTCTAAACAAATTCTAATTTGGGCTTAGTAAAAGGAATTTGAAAAGACTTTTTTTAAAATCTCCATAGAATCATATTGAATAATCTGGAAGATACCTTGAAAATCTACTGCTTATTTTGAAATCACTGTTTAAATAAGTCTGTACATAAAGGATATAAGACCTAGTGGCAACATGGCTTTAATCAAGCACTCAGGAGGCAGAGGCAGGTGGATCTCTTTGAGTTCCAGCCAGCAGCCAGAGCTGTACAGAGAAACCCTGACTGAGAAAAGCACAAGGTGAGTAGGTCATTCAATCTCCTGAGAACCTTAGGCCATGACCATGTGCCGTGGCCTGCGGTTGGTGCCCAGGGAACCTTAAAAGCAGTTCTTAAAGATCAGGTAAAGACTGTGGTACTCAATACTTGTTTGTGATATTCATAATTTATGTTATACTCTCTGTTCGGCTCAGAAACTCAAGTCAAGGAATGTTCTGAAGAAAAACAACAGTTTTACTCCAACTGGACCATGTAATTTACAGCTGAACAGCAGTCGGCAAGTACTGCTTGAACACAGTTACGCCTTTAGGAACCCTGTGGAGGCGAAGAGAAGGATAATTAAACTAGAAAAGGAAATAGCAAGCTTGAGAAGGAAAATGAAAACTTGTCTGCAAAGAGAACGCAGAGCAACTCGAAGATGGATCAGAGCCACGTGCTTTATGAAGAATTTAGAAGCAAGTAACCTGCTACCTAAGGGCATCTCAGAACAGATTTTACCGACTGCCTTAAGCAATCTTCCTCTGGAAGATTTAAAAATTCTTGAACAAGATCACCAAGATAAAACATTACCTGTTCTCTAAATGTAAAATGGGCAAGAATATCTGCACTCAAGTTTTCCTCACACAGAGCCCAGTGCCCATCTCCTGCCATCACCGACCACACTCTGGCAGTTTCACTATAGTCAAATCCTGCAGGTTTACGTGAAGTAGCAGTGTCACTGTACGGAGACCTGAGGAAGTGGAAAGCCCAGTGACAAGTTTGAGAATGAGAAGTGCCTTACGTGAGGATTACGTACTTAGACATCACTTAGGAAACACTGTTAGAGGTTGTTCCTGATCTTGTTTTCTTAAGCTGCTGTCAAATAGGAATGACAAGTGATATAAGTAAAGCATTCCGCACCAAAGCTGGGATATTACATTCTAAAGACCATGCGAAGTGGGAGCTAATCGCATTAAATATGAGCTTAAAACTACTGGCTTTTGTATGAATTAAATTATTGGGATTGTGGTTGAAAATTTTATAGAATAAAACCTCTGTGGTACAGGGCAAGGTTTTTCCTTTTTTAGCCTTTTATATGTTAACCAGTGAAAGCAAGCTTATCATGGCCCTTCTTATAAGAACACTGAATTTAAAGTACGTTGTAAAATAATTTGAAAATAGAATTTTGAATGTGAAATACCTTTGAGACTCCAAACTAGGTAAGGCCTCAAGTACCTCAGACTGGGAAAACCTGATGAGCTATATTCAACTTCTAAGAAAATATACAGAAAATAATGCAGAATTTGAAGTCTAGCTTTTACCTTAACAAAATAAATAGACAAATGTATATTATCCTTTTTCTTATAATAAAAATATTGAATTTCCATCTTCATAATTGATACATTAAGAAACACTTGAGACCACTGTGTTGATAGCAAATTCTTAAGCTGCTGTTCTTTTTGTGACTACTTCTTAATTGCCTTTTTAATGTCAAAAATAGCTCCCACCCCCCTTAATAAATCACAGTATAATTTAATCCCAGGGAAGTACTGAACTATGTTGTGTTTCAGACCCAGGACAGGCTGCTGAGGTACTTATTTAACATATCAAGGTCTGAGCATATGAGAGCTTCTAAAAACGAGTTTGAGGGTCTAGGAAGGTGTTTAAGGTTGGAAAGCTCAGCATAGAGGGCGGGGTATGCCATCCATGCCTGTGCCAGGTAGGGACTGGGGGATCTGAGAATGCTCACTTTGCTATGTTAATTATCCACCTCAGCCACTGGTCCTGGGTCTGAAACCCAACAGTGTTAAGTTAAAACAGTCTCAGTTTATCCTACCCCATCAGCTTGCTTTTTAACTTTTTTTTTTTTTTTTAATCAAAACAACTTTAATCCATAATGGAAATAAAATACAGTCCTCTAAAATAGCGTGTGTCTCTATGATAAAGCTATGCAAATGTTGATATTTATAAAATAGAAACATGGAGATCGCTCTTCTGGCACCACTTGCACCTTGAAAAGGCCTTGTGTCACTAAATGTTTAATAAGAGCCCTTCCTTCAAAATAAGAGTGCTTCCTTCAAAAAGCTTTGGCTAAGTAAGTAAAAGTATATTCACATAAATTATTTAGTTCTTCTTCAAACTTGTGAGATTACCATATGAACGTCACATGGTTGCTCACAAATAACTATAAATCTTTCCTACACAGAGATGGAATTTGGATTCTCTGCCATCTCTTGGGTTGTTTCTGTCTGTCCCACCCACTAACCAGCACTGTTTAGTAAGGATTGTCTTCCCTGAAAATACAGTGGTAGGAAATGGCTCTCTTAGTTTTCCTGTAATTCTTATAACCAGTACTCTATAAATTCTTTGGTAGCTGTGATCACCCTCGTTAGTTATCTTAAGTATTAGGTAAAGTTCCTTAAATTTGTCATCGTATGTTTTTTCCTAATACTGACTCATGTGTCTTTATATTATCTCGAATATCAGCAGTAAACACACTGACTGTACCTACTTGACAGCCTAAATAATTAACTTAAACTGTGTCCTCAATGTAAACTTTCATATGGTTTACCATGTTCCCCAAGCACCAACCACTAATGGATGTGCTCTGGTTAGTGTTACTATCCTGATATCTTAACACACTTTTTAAATCATAAATGTACAGCATTGTAAAATACAACACACTTGTGGCCATGTTACATAGTCTTCATTCATTATTATCAGCCTTTAGTTTCTTTGGGGTGCTTTGTTTGTGTGCTTAGAAACTGAAGCCAGGGCTTGGTGCATGCATACACCATCACTGAGCGGTATCCCCAGTCTTGCTCATTCACTATTTTTGGACACCATTGAATAAACAATCCTCAGTAGATGTAATTTTCTGTCTATTTTCTTCAGTTATTTTCCTGGTAACATACTTCAAAATCTCTTTACATGACTGTATTAATTAACACATCTCTCTGCCTTTTCTGGCTTCCTAGCTGAACATGGTAACATATATCTGTCATGTTAGCCGCGAGGGAGAAGGAAGTGAAGGTGAAGAATTGTGAGTTCCAGGCTTTTAAAAGCATTCAAGGAATCTTAAAATCCTGCCTTCAGATTGCTGATCGATTTTTTTAGTTGACTGTATACTGTAAAACTGACGAGTAAGGCGTGATGAAGCCCGGGGACAAGCATCTCTAATTCTGTGCTTCAGAGGAATGGCGGGAGGGTCCAAAACGTGAGCCAGCCTAGGCTATTTGAGACCTTGTTTGAAAACTAAATAAACCAGTCAGAATTACAACAGCTCCCCCACAATTATACCTCGCAGATATTCTGTCTGTCCGGTGTGTCTACACGCTACTGACATTCACAAAGAAAAAACCGAAGGTTAGGGACTTGGTAGGAAGATGGATACTGGGCTGGGAGATGTGTTCAGCACAAGCCCAAGGTTCAAACTCCAATCCCAAGCCTCCCGGAAGAACAGTGCTTAGAATATGAGGTGAACTCTACGAAAGAAATAGGTGTAAGATGCTTCGGTACACACTGTTGACACTCAATGGAAAAATGTAGAAACTTTAGACCTATTTACAACCAAGTGACTTTCTTTTGAAATAAAACAGATTTTTCTTAGACTGACTGGTGAGAGGTGGGCAGTAGGTGAGCACTAGGGTTTGGCCTGAATTCCGCATTACTGGGTCATAACCATAAAAAAAAAAAACCAAACAACCCTCCCCCCCCACCACCACCCCCCACCACCACCCCCACACCCGCACTGACCAGATTGAAATGATAACTTTGCTGAAAGAAAGACACAGCTAGAAGTAGATCAAAGCTGAGATCACTGGAATATTTGAAACTTGCTCTTTGGAAACAAACAACCCTATTGGCAGGTTTCTGAACTAAATCGCAAAACAGTTGTTTTCCAGGCTCTGCCTTTCTCCTTCCAAGCTGGATTCACAAAAGAAGGTACCTTTGTTTACGTGCTCACACATTACTCTGTCCCACTTGCAAAGAGATGGAGATGCCTGCCGTCTCTGTGGTTCTAGGATGAACACATGTCTTCTACCCTCAAGTTCTTATCCTTTTAATATATGCTACTGAAGTAGGAAAAGTCATGTGTTTTAGAAAAGCAGAAGGTAAACTTTAAATGTATTAAGGATGTTTATGAGATCCTTGCTGATGGTGTCTATGGAGATTGTGTTGTGTTCCCTTATTTCTCAGTGTTAGACTACGGGTAAATTTTAATTTTGATATAATAGAGAAACTAATCTTTATACCAGGAGTGGGGTTCTTTTGATATTTAGACAGTTGAATACTTTATAAAGTTAAGGATTTTGTAATGTATATTAAACAATAACATTGTACTCACAAAAATGTATTTGGAATTTGTTACTATTAAAAAAAAATTGTTTCCCAAGGAATTTTTGTCATCCCTGTTGTTTCTAAAGGTGAGCATTTCTGTAAAGGTCCTTGTTCCAACTTCAACCCATAAAGACTCTGTAGTCTTTCTTCTAAGCTGAAGCAAACTGTGAAACAGGTAAGGAGTAAGTGATGCCT
>JADRCH010000263.1:1623962-1652991 GCA_019843965.1 Rhynchomys soricoides
CAAACTGTGAAACAGGTAAGGAGTAAGTGATGCCTCAATGGCAGATTGGTTTCACATTGTTGGTTTCACATTGTTGCTAAGTATACATTATTGCGCCATTTAAGTCTTCATGCATTCAAAGCTAAATACAGGAAGGACTATAAAAGTTCATGTGGAGTCTGGATACAACTCAGTGGTAGAGTACCTACCTGCTGTGCACAAGGCTCTGGGTTTGATCCCTAGCACTAAAACATAAATAAATAACTTTTCTTTATAGTTCTCTGACAGTAACTTGAGGCATGCACAAAGACTTAGTGATATATACAATAATCAAAGCATTGTTTTAATAGTATTCTTTAATGCTTTATAAAATAGCACTTTAACCGTAACTGGGGTATTTAGCAAGGAGCGTGAACAAGTGCACTGAGGACCCTGTTCTCAGGCTATAGTAGGAAAGTATTGCCATTCACTTGCCCCATCTTCACTATAACCCACTCTCAGGAATTAAATGGAATTCAACAAATTGGCTTTTCACGCTACCTAACTTCTTAAACTTTGTTTCCCAAACATTAAAAAGAATGAGATTCGATATCAAGAAATGATATATGTGTCTGAAACAAGCTTTCGGTTTAAGAAATTCTTCGGCAAACATTCTAAATTGTCTCTATTAACTCCTCTTTGTTCTCTTGTACGTCCTGTTTTTCCTCTTCTTAACTGCCAAGCTTTACAGAGTCCTTTCTCTGACAAGGGGCTCCTGACTATCAGACCAATTCTTTACCACTGGGCCGCTATCACTAGCAGGCTTCCTTTGCCACCTTTCAAATTCAAGCTCAGTATATCTCTGTCTCTCCCTCTCTCCTCCCCCTTTCCTCATCTCTCCCTCCCCCTTCCCACTCCTCCTCCTCCCACCTCCTTCCCTAAATATGGCAAATAAGTGCTTTTCTCCTTTGTGGAGGTTTGGTCCCCTGCTATGTATTGTAATGCTAAATACTGGCCCAGAGGGTCTGATTGCCCTCAGGGAGGAGAGAATCTTCACACACCAAGTACAGCTGTGTGACCTTGCTCCTTAATATAAAACTCTTAGTTGGATAAAGATGCCTACAGCCTATAGCTCTGCAGAAAAGAGGTAGGTGAGGTTTTGGTACACAGGCTTGGGGTCTGAGGAGGACCACGAGGGAAGAGAGAGAGGTGGAGAGAAGAAGAAGACGACTCCATGGGGTAGGTGAACCATGAAAACATGGCCATGAGGGCTGGCCAATTGGAGTAAGAGCAGCCCAGGCAGAACATGGCAAGTGATATCTTGGGGTTATTGGCAGGGAAGTAGGTATAACAGCACAGAACGTAGACATCTGCCTGCTCAGCTTCAGTGCTGCCTAAGGCTTATACTAAATAAAAAAGGTTTGTCTTTTATCTGGGAACTGGATGGTCAAAGGTGAAAGAGAAACCCCCTATTGATGATTAAATGTTTACTCCACATAAAAATTCTAAATATTTAAAGAAAATTTGTTTCTTGAAAAATGGTTTTAAACAGGCAAAGATTTTGCTGACCTTTTTATAATGGTAAAGTCTGTAAAATGTTTGAATTAGGGTTGAAGAGATAGCTCAGAGGTTAAACAGATGGCGGGCTGACTCGTGATGCACACCTTTAATCCCAGCACCTGGGAAGCAGAGACAGGATGATCTCTATGAGTTTGAGGCCAGTCTGGTCCACATACTGAGTTCCAGGCCCAGATGCCTTATAGTAAGACCTTGTCTTAAAAAAGAGGACACTTGATGCCCTTGCAGAGAACGAGTATTCAGTCCCCAGCACCCATCTGACACAGCTCACAACTCTTACTGCTACAAGGAATCCAGTGCCCTCTCCTGACTGCTTAAGGTGCCCAAACACACGTGCATATATATGCATGCATACACACAGACGAACATACGTACATGTAAATCAAAATAAATCTTAAAATTTAAAAATACTTTAAATGCATATATCAAGAGAAGGGCTCTGACCTTGCTGCTCCTGTAGAAGAAAGACCCAGGGTCAGTTCCTAGAACCCATATGCTGGATCACAAAAGTGCCTAACTCCAATTACAGGGAACCCAAATCCCTCTTCTGACCTCCCTGGGCACCATGCGTGCACATGGTGCACAGACATACATGCAGACAAAACACTTATACACTTAAAAATAAACCCTAAGCATATTAAGAATACTTTTTGTATGTTTTGAGAAGTAGTCTCAGCATGCAATTCTAAGTAGTCTCAGACTGAACTTTTTAACCCCCTTAAAAAGTCTGCCTTAGCACTGCTGGAATTCCAGCCACAATACCTACTAAGGATTTTTTTGTATTAACTACATAAGTGTAATTTGAATGAAAATGGCCTCCCAAGGCTCATATATTTGCATGCTTAGTCCCCAGTTAATGAACTATTTGAAAGGATTAGGATGGTATCCTCTTGTCAGATGTGTGTTGCTGGGGGTACACTTTGAGATTTCAAAAGCCAAGGCCAGAGCTGGGCAGTGGTGGCGCACGCTTTTAATCCCAGCACTCGGGGAGGCAGAGGCAGGCGGATTTCTGAGTTCTAGGCCAGCCTGGTCTACAGAGTGAGTTCCAGGACAGCCAGGGCTACACAGAGAAACCCTGTCTAGAAAAAACTAAAAAAAAAAAAAGCCAAGGCCAGGTTCAGTCTCTTCCTCTCCCCTCCATGCCCCCTCCCTCTGCCTACCTGCTTGCCTGCAGATCAGCATGTAGCTCTCAGCTACCTCTCCAGCATCATGCCTGCCATTTGTGCTATCATGCTTCCTAGAATGGTGATAATGGACTAACCCTCAGAAACTGTAAGCAAGGCCCCAAGCAGTAGCAGTAGCAGTAGCAGTAGCAGTAGCAGTAGCAGTAGCAGTAGCAGTAGCAGTAGCAGTAGCAGTAGCTGTAAAAATAATAAGAGTTGCTGTGGTATTGATGTCTCCTCATAGCAATAGAACGGTGACTAAGACAATAATCCCACATTCAGTCTTAAGAAAGATAGTTTGGTTTTTTTCCATTTATTGGTTTTGGGGGTTTTTTTGTGTTTGTTTGTTTGTTTGTTTGTTTCTGAGACAGGGTTTCTCTGTGTAGCCCTGGCTGTCCTGGAACTCCTTCTGTAGACCAAGCTGGCCTCGAACTCAGAAATCCACCTGCCTCTGCCCCCTGAGTGCTGGGATTAACCGCATGTGCCACCACTGCCCCACTGCCCAGCTTGAGCTGCCTATTTAACAGGTTCTTCCTGCATCCCCCAGTCCCGAACAGTAACAGGCTTCCTCCTAGTTTATATGCCTCACCCTGTGCCCTGAACTCTCCAGCCCAGGGGGCTGGGTTGCTTCCCTATAGAATCCAACTCTTTTGGTTACCCCACTTTCTTTTGTGCCTCCTGCTGATGTCCCTGGTTCACCTCTCTCCCCTTCCCCTCCACCCTCTCCTCACGTGGCTCAGAGTCTTCTGCAGACTCTCCCAGATGTCCTTGATGCTGCCTATGTCTTACCTACAATAAACTTTCACCTCTACGTCCCTCAGAGCTGTGTGTCCTTCCCTATCCATTCCTTTCACACACAGGTGCCCCAGTCAGCTCTTCACACGGTCCCAGGATTTTTGCACACCTATCTCTTTGCTGTCAGTCCAACAATTTGTCCAACCGTCTATTTACTCATGAGCATTGAGCTCTGCACTTACTTGTGAGGTCCCGGAATGTTGCACCTGAAGGTGTAGCTGGAAAGCTTGGGATGGGCTTAAGAAACTCCTGGGTCTGAGTCATTAACAGAAGTGTTATTTTAAATAGCTGGCTAGGCAGGAAACTTTCACAAGGGAAGCAGGGCCCGCCCTCCTTGGCCTCTGTTCTGTGAGAAACATACTTAATTGGATGTTGGGGTGGGGTGGGAGAGAAATACTCTTTTGAAAGCACATTTCACTGGTAAGATGATTTCATGTGTCATTTTAGCTCAATCTATACTAAGGAGAAAGAACACCCCTGGCACCCATACTCACTTGATGCTGGGGATACAGCACAGCATAGAGCTATTACCCAGCAAGCATGAAGCCCCAAGTTGACACTCCAGTACTCAAGCAAAAGATTTTATTTGACGTAGACTTCAATGTCATTAGATGGCCTGATAGTCACAGTAAGGCCACTGCTTTCTTATAGAACTCATCAGACAAGACCATCCTGTAGCCTGATGAAGGTGAAATAAAAACAAGTCCCTTTTTTTTTTTTAGTTTGTTGAGACAGGGTTTCTCTGTATAGCCCTGGCTGTCCTGGAACTCACTCTGTAGACCAGGCTGGCCTAGAACTCAGAAATCCGCCTGCCTCTGCCTCCCGAGTGCTGGGATTAAAGGCATGCGCCACCACTGTCAGGCACAAGTCCATTTTATAATTGTTCTAAGTGATGCAAATAAATATTTTTTAAAAGTTTTAAATTTTACAGGTTATTAGTAACCTGTATCCAATAGTCTGACAGTACAAATAGTGGTCAGAGAGCATGGTGAAGTAATACCATTATGTACCTAAAGTAAGGGCCCACAATTCACCAAAGAATGACACCCTGGACTCAAACAGTATGTAAACGCAGTGTTTTATTCTGCAGAAGTTCAGCATGCTGGGGTCTCCCCATTACCAGAATAGAGACACACCCAAGTGAGCTTGCAGACCTGATTTAAAGCACATTAGGGAATTCTGGGGTAGGTGACCTCTATGTTAATCTGTTGGGTCCACCTCTATGGACATTCCATTACTGGGGTGTTGGGGCTGGAAACTTGCTGGGAAGGTCTGGAAACTGTTGGCTGAGGAAGTCTGGAAACTGCTGCTGACCCATGGTCCTTGCCTCAGGTGTGGTGGTAGGGTGGCTTCTGAGGCCCAGACTTGCCTAGAAATGCCCAGTTCTTGGAAACAGAGATTTAGGCTCAGTCTCCTTAACTACCAATTTGAAGCCTGTCATGGAATCAGCCTAGCCTTTTCACTATGAAGAATAGATAACAGTGGATATATAATGAATTTTGGTTGAAGCCACTATTTTGTGTTCTACCAAAGGAAAAATGGTTCTTGGCATATATTTTGAAATTTAAAATAGCATGAACTTTTAAAAATGCCCCCACAGTGATACAAAATTATTTCAGCCACAAGACATCCCGTGTACATCAAAAGAAATATAGTCTGACCAGAAAAAAATACCCCTCCCCCAGCAGTGGAAATGTAAACTTTTAAAGATTGACTGGGTTGTGTCACAGTTGTATACCACACTGAAACAGTCCCGTTGCCTCCCATACTGTCAACAATTAGCTGGAAACACCTCGGAAATATGGAAATATGTGGTTATCAGCTTGTTACTATTCACTCCTACAAAATAACTCATAATCAACTTCAGCCTCCTGTGTTCTGGGATTACTAGCATGGGCCACCACATCTAGTGAGATGTTTGGTTTTCGAAACTGGGGTTGGGAAGATGGCACTGTGGATAAAGCACTTTCTGTGCAAGCCTGAGAACAGGATTCCCAGAACTACATGGGACTGGCACAATAGTACCCATCTATAAAAGGTGAAATCAGTCACAAGACTCGGATGGTTTGAGATTAGGATGGTTTGCTGTGTAAATGAATTGACAGGATACACACACTTGACATCGTAGAGGAATTTTAATCCAGGAAGATGGCTGCTTTAGCAAAGGATTACATCTAAAGACCTAGGTCTTTATGATCTAGTCTGATAAAGTGCATACAGGATAGAGTGCAGACAGGCCACACTCCTTTAATCCCTCTGCCTGGAATACAGACACACCCTTATACATTCCCTTAAGGTAAAATTAGTCTGTAGAAGGAAGCAGCCATGAGTGAGTGAAAGTTATGTCTAATTGAGGGCCAGACAAAGTAACAAAGAACGGAAAGATTTGACAGAATGAGTCAGAAATAGGATACATCTCTTACAAGAACAGCACAGGAAAGAGAAGCTATTTAAGAGCAGCAGTGCCGGGAGAGAGCCAGTCAGAGTCGGGAGGCAGTGCCGGAAGTGCAGTGCAATTGAGTTCGGGTTTGTTTTTTTTTTTTATTTTAATTTTTGGTTTTTTTGTTTTGAGTCTATGAAGTTCATTGCAGGTCAGCAGAGGCAGCTGAAGTCAGAGAATAAGGAGCCAGATGATTAGAACAAATTGCCAGAGTGATGTGAGGCTAAGCAGAACAATTCAATGGGAAGTTGAGAGAAGCCAGATTGAATCAGGCAGTTTGGGGAGGAGTTTGAGCCAGAACAGCGGAGTTGAACCAGCCAGCCAGAGTTCAGAAACAACTAAAAAGGGTGAGCTTATTCAACAGTAAGCCCTAAGAGAGGACAATTCCATCAGGCGAATAAGTTACTTTTACAGATGCAGTGTATGGGGACAGACACTTCCACAGTGTGTGGCAGAACAATATATGAAAGCTAAATAGTGGGAACCATATTTATGTTTACAGACCGCAGTTCCAGTTGAGTCTGGCCCAGGTTAAGGGCCAAGCCGTTATTGAAGCTACTGTCTAAGAATTCTGCTTCTATACAATAAACTCCTATGTCCTCCACACGACACCGTATCGCCTGGTATGAACTCTTCATCAATTACAACCCATTACTGGTTCTAAATTCACCCGCATTCCATTATTCCATCAATGGCAGGTTTTGGTGCCCCACACCACCCTTGCTGGTGACTTTTTTTTTTTTTTTCAAGTCTAGGATGTCCACAAACCTCAAGACCTAGTTGTCCTAAGGTCTACTGCGGAGGTGCTTTAGAATCACCCTGACCTGCCCAGACGCTCTCCGAACTCAAGCCGGGCTTCCGCCTCGGAGGGTCACGTGAGCGGAGCAGGGCTGCTGCGCACGCGTGCACGGAGGGAGTCGTGGAGAGCCTGAAGCGACTCCAAGGGCAGCCCGGTGGGGACTTAAAGGCCCTCGCCCACGCTGCTCCGAGCCTAGGTTCGCTCGCCCCGGCAGTGTACTGCAGAGGTGGAGCTGAGGCAGACGCCATGCAGAGGCCGAGGAGGCGGAGCGTGGCGTGCAGGGGCGGAGCTCGGGGTGCGAGGGCGGGGAGGGGCGGGGCTCGACGGTGCTAAGCCGCCCATTGGCCACCGGTCGTTTGTGTTCCTTCCGGTTCCCTCTAGGTGGGAGCAGCCCTCGACCTGCTGGCCTGGCATGTCTTCCGTGCATCCTCTGTGTGCCTTCATTTTCTAAGGGGGGCGTTAACCTCCCCGGGTCGAGCCAGAGCGCTGCGTCGCCAGCAGCAGTGACTAGAAGTTTTGGGTTTTCGATTCTATTTTGTCGTTCGGTTGGTGGAAGATGTTGGTATTTCTCTGTGACTCTAAAGGAGTATTGTTGCAAGAAACTTGAATGACTTGGTTCATCTGAAATGCTATCTATTCCCCCCCTTCAGGTGCTCCTAGCTCTATTTTCCATGACAGATCTTGACGACAGTACGTGCAAAAAGTATATAAAGATGATTACCAATATAGTAATATTGAGCCTGATCATTTGCATTTCCCTAGCATTCTGGATTATGTCAATGACTGCTAGCACCTATTATGGTAAGTAAAAGTGTCTTAAGTTTTGCTAGAAGTTAATGGGTGGAATTTTAAATTACAACTTCAAAATTCAAAAAATACGTAAATGATTAAGAATGATTACGTTCACTACCACAACCTGAATCTAGTTTGCTACTGTGACAAGATAAACGATATCTACAGAATTTTACAGCCTTTCACAATGTTTCTTGTGCTGATATTTAATTATACCTATCACAAAATGCAAGTATCAAATAATTATTTCTGTTTACCTTAGTGGGGGGGGAAAAAGACATAAAAGGTAGTTTTGTGAAACAATTTGGATGCTGCTTATCATCTTAAGATTAGTAATGACTGTGGGGTAGTGGTGGGGCACGCCTTTAGTCCCAGCACTTGGGAGGCAGAGGCAGGCGGGTTTCTGAGTTCTAGGCCAGCCTGGTCTACAGAGTGAGTTCCAGGACAGCCAGGGCTATACAGAGAAACCCTGTCTTGAAAAAAACAAACAAACAAACAAAAAGATTAGTAATGATTTAGTGGTTTCATAATCCCATGAAAATAACAAAGGTGGTACAATCTTTATATTTGGAACTTGAAGAATTTGTCCCTTCAAAAGAATACACGTCTACTGCTGGCACTGTCACTGCGCTTGTCTGGTTTAATCTTCAATGTACCTTATGGCCACTTAGCAGAAAGGTGGTACTTTGTTTTTGCTTTGGCTTCTTGGTATATCTTTGCTTATGAAGTTGAATCTTGCTATGCTAGCTCCTACTACTGTTAAACTCTTCCTGCTCCTTGTCTCAGCCCCCAGAGTGCTGGGATTACGACTGCAAACCATTCTATATGACTTTACGATGATACTTCAACAAAAGAAAAGCCTTTATGGATTATTCTTCCTTAGTCTATATTAATTGTAAAGATAATGGATTTCATTTTGTCATTAATATATTTGGGTTACATACCTTGGTACTGTGATTTTTTTGGTTTTTCGAGAGGGTTTCTCTGTATAGCCCTGGCTGTCCTGGAATTCACTCTGTAGACCAGGCTGGCCTCGAACTCAGAAATCCGCCTGCCTCTGCCTCCCGAGTGCTGGGATTAAAGGTGTGTGCCACCACTGCCCGCTCCCCCGCTCCTGTGATTTTTTTTTTTTTTTTTTAAGGATTATTTTGGATTTGGCCTTTACAGTGGGGGTTGGGGGGAGGTTAAATCCAGGATTTCTGATATATTGTGCACGTGTGCATGTGTTCGGGGGCTGATCAATATCCAACTCTTCTTCGTTGCTGTTGATGTTTGGGCTTTTGTTATGTTTTGAGACAAAGGCCCCAACGTGTAGCCCTGGGTGCTCTGAAACTCAGATCCTCTGGTCTCAGGCTCCTATGTTCTGGAATGATATGGGCCAACCTTTCCAGTGAGATCTTTAAAATTTCAAAACAGGGACTTGAGGCAGTGACTCTGGGTTGAGTGTGCTTTCTGTGTAAGCTTGAGGACCTGAGTTTGAATCCCCTGAACCCACTTGAAGCTGGGCACAGTAAAATGCATTCATAATCTCAGTGCTCCTGGAAGGTAGGAGTCATACGAGAATCCACAGGAACTCTTGGAACAACTCAAAGTTATCCTGATTTCTACATACACATTGTCTACACACACACGCACACACACACACACATGCACGCACACACAAATACATACACATTCGGACACACACATCACACATAAACACACACTGTTTTTTTGTTTTTGTTTTTCTGAGACAGGCTCTCACTATGTAGACCAGGCTGGCCTGGAGATGCGCCAACTCTGCCTCTCAGATGCTGGGATTAAAGGTGTGCACTACAACATCTGGCACACGCACAATTTTTAGGTTTTGAGGCTGGTTTAGAACTTGCCTATACAAACAAGAGCATTCTGATATAAGTGGAACAAACTAGGATTTCTGCTCTCCACTCCTCCACTAGGACCAAACACCTAATGCAAATGAATGAGCTATAGCATCAATTCCCAAAATAAGGGTTTTTCAATCTTTGGTGGCTCAGTTGGCCCTCTTGGCTCTTCGCTTCTCCATTCCCTGCTTTTGGTGTGCCTTGTTTGGCTCTTGAGGCAGGGCTTCTTTCAACAGTAAGTCTGGAACTCACTATGTAGACCCTGCCTTGAACTTGTACCCTCCGGTAGCTACCTCCTGAGTGCTGAGCGTACAGGTTTGTGCTGGTAGGTTCAGTGCTTTCCTCATTGTTGACAGAACTGACTGTAAGGAGTAGTTCCATAATTCTCCTTCAGATTTCAAAAACCCCCAACCACAGTGTCTAGGTGATCAGGCATGATGGGAACTTGAAATGTCAAAGCCATGGCCTTTCTACAGGAGATGACAGACTTCTTTTGGCCTTCAGTTAATTCTGCAATGTAGGCCAGAGTATCCAGCTTAAACAAAATGAAGAATCAGATTTTTTATCAAATATTCTAATTTTTAATATTAACTCAAAAGATCAGTGTTAGTCAAACAAAACAGCTGTGAACTGGATGCAGTCTTTGGGTAAATTGACTTCTCACTCTTGAATCAGATCTGTTGCCTATCAAAATGTTATTTATTTAAGATAATTTCTTTTTTGTTTGTTTGTTTGGTTTTTGTTTTGTTTTGTTTTTCAAGACAGGGTTTCTCTGTGTAGCCCTGGCTGTCCTGGAACTCACTCTGTAGACCAGGCTGGCCTCGAACTCAGAAATCCACCTGCCTCTGCCTCCCAAGTGCTGGGACTAAAGGCGTGGGCCACCACTGCCTGGCAAGATAATTTCTTTGAAGGTGAGAAATAATTAGATTCCCATAAGTTTGTCTGAAATTTAATATATGCCTCCTTAAAATAAATAAATAAATAAGGGCCAGGCAGTGGTGGCTCACACTTTTAATCCCAGGATTTGGGGGGCAGAGGCAGGCAGATCTCAGTGTTGTGGCCAGCCTGATCTACCAGGTGAATTCCAGGACAGTCAGGGCTATAAAGGAAAACCTTGTCTTGAAAAACCAATAGATAAATAAATAATAAAGTAAAAGAATAACAATAGTAAATAAGGAACCAGAGATTTATTTCATATCTCCAAATGTTCACATGTGATATATTATAAAAAGCTGTGAATGATTTTCAACATTTGAACATAGTATAGTGTGCCCTCAAAATATTCAAGTCTGAACATAAATACTTTTCCTGGGTGACTTCATCTGTTTTTCTACATAGAATAGTATTTTAATCCAGAGATCACTTTATATAGATAGATAGATGGGTGGGTGGATGGATGGATGGATGGATACTTACATCGACAAATTCGAAAGCTTTTTAGAATGCCAAGGTGTACAGCCTTCACACTGTTCTCTGTGTTTAACACCTCTCCAGGTCACTTACAGCCTGTTTCTCTACCTTTATAACTTCCCAGGTAACTTGCGACCTGTTTCTCCATGGCGTTGGCTGTTCTCCGTTGTTGTTCCTGTTTTGATCGCCTGTAACGGCTTTAAAAAGAAAAGTCTAGATCACAGTGGGGCTTTAGGAGGTATGTTTTCATTTTGAGTGTTTAAAATAATTATATTAAGTGGTTTTTATTTAATCTTATGTTTTCTGAATTCTGAGTGTAACTGAATTTTTTTATTTATTAAAAAAAACAAAAAACAAAAAAAAAAACCCAACCCTTTTAAAAGACAGTGTCTCACTGTATGGTCCTGGCTGGCTTGGAACCACTATGTACACAAGGCTGGCCTTGAACTCACAGAGCTCTTCCTGCTCCTACCTCCTTAGGACTGGGATTAAAGGCGAGTGCTACTAGGGCTGCCTGTGACTGAATTTCAGCATTATGCTACTCAGTGATTCAGCATATCATTCTGTAGAACTGAAAGAGAAAATGCCTTTAGAGTAACACACACTTTCGAGTTTGTAATGGACGTAATTAGATTAACAGGTTGTCTTCTGTGGACCTTGACCTTGGCTCTTCTGGACTTGGCTTGGTCTGCTGGCAGAATTCCCAGAGCACCCTTTTTAAGGTGTAAAATGGAAGAGTAAGAAAACTAATTCTTAGAAATTGCTACCAGTGATCTCAAACGGCTCAGTCCCAACCTGTTGTTTTGGGTTAGTTTTTAGGACTGCACTGGGCACAGGCTTTATGCTGTTCTTCTGTTTATATGGAGGTTAGTGTTTATAAACTGGAGTAGACCTTCACATAGGTAAGATAGCGTGACTGGTAAGAAACCAAACAGTGAAAGCAGGAAGATCCATTTGAACAATAACTGTGCCTTCTCCCTGTTTCTTGGGAGGGTTTTCAGTGTGTAACCTGGAGGATTTATCAGAAAACATGAAACATAAACATCAGGCAAACTCACCGGAAAAGCACCTTCCTGGAGCCATGGGAAGAACCTGGGCATGTGCTGTCATGTTTTTATGGTTTCGTAAAAATAAAAGACTTTTGATTGTACCCACCCCCCACCCCCATCCCAGGCAGACCATGAACTTCTGGGCAAAGCCATAGCTTCTGTAGTACTGGGATTACTGGCTTGGCTACAGGTTTGGCTACCGTAGAAGATACTTTTGGACTACTTTAAGATCTATTTTTATTACTTTATAATTAGATACATAGGGTGTGTGTCTGGGTCCCTCTGCCAGTATATGCAGGTGCCTGCTGGGCCCAGGGATGGAGAGGCATCGGATCCCCTGGATCTAGAGTTACAGCCAATTGAGAGTTGCTGGATGTGGGGTCGAGGGACTGAACTCTGGTACCCCAGAAGAGCAGCTCTTTACTTATGAAATTATTTTTATTTGAGACTGTGCCTCGCATAGCTCAAGCTGGTCTTAATAAACTGGACATTGTTGAGGATAAGCTTGGACTTAAGTTCTTTCTGCTTCCACCTCACGTGCGCTGGGATGCTAGCACTAAAACCCAGGACTCTGCCCATTCTAGGCAAACACTCAACCAACTGAGCTGTGTTCCCCAGCCCCAGATTCTTTTTGGTCCCAGCACTCGAGACTAAGGCAGGTGGATCTCTTATGAGTTTCAAGCCAACCTGGTCTACATAGCAATCCAGGCCGGCCAGAGAGAGCTACGCAGTGAGACCCGTCTCAAAGAAGAAGGAAAAACTAAAAGGCCCTACAAGTTTAGCTATGCATGTGAAACCCAGTGAAAATTAAATAAAGTAATTACCCGAGAGGTCTTCGCTCACTAGACAAAGCCCGTGTTTATTGGCTGTTATCAATTATTGGGTAGAGTTCCTTAGCATCATATTTCTCTTCGTAGTTGAAAAATATTATTTTCACTCTGTTGACTGCGTTCCTTCTCTAGTAGTTGATAATAAGTTAACTAGGTGTGTTGACATTTTTATAAATGTTTTTATAAATATGCAGTCAGGGCCTGGAGAGGTGGCTCAGAGGTTAAGAGCACTGACTGCTCTTCCAGAGGTCCTGAGTTCAATTCCCAGCAACCACATGGTGGCTCATAGTCATCTGTAAAGGGATCTGATACCCTCTTTGGGTATGTCTGAGGACAGCTATAGTGTACTCATATACCTAAAATAAATAAATAATTCTTTAAAAAATAAATAAATAAATAAATAAATATGCAATCAGTATTAGGAATGACTCTGCACTATTTGTTTATCAAAGGCAATGTCACCCTTGCTATGTGTTGGGCACTTAGCACTTTGGAAATATTAACTCTTATTTTTTTGTTTGTTTGGTTGGTTGGTTTGGTTTGGTTGTTTTTCCAGACAGGGTTTCTCTGTGTAGCCCTGGCTGTCCTGGATCTCACTCTGTAGACCAGGCTGGCCTCGAACTCAGAAATTTGCCTGCCTCTGCCTCCTGAGTGCTGGGATTAAAGGTATGAGCCACCACTGCCCAGCAAGTATTAACTCTTAACGTGGAATTTGAGCAAGCAGTATTTGACGATAATACCAGTTATGTTTTGCCTTGGTGTTTACAGCAAAAAGGGTCAATGCCGTGAAATTATTTTCCCAGTTTTCATTCATTCATTCATTCCTTGGTGGAGTACACACATGTGGAGTTCAGAGGACAGCCTTTGAAAGTCAGTTCTCTTCCCACCAGTTCTTCAGAGGTCAAGCTCAGGGGGCCTCAAGTGCCTGAACCCACTGAGCCATCTTCCCAGCTCTGAAGCCTTTAAAAGTGTTTTTGATCTGCTTCTAGCAGAAGCCTTGCTGGGTCCAACAAGTCTTCCTCAGGTCCCCCTCTGAGAGCCCCCAATCTGGTCTGGCATAGCCCACTTCTGGTCATCAGGGAGTACTCGTCTCACGGTGCAACTCTGGGAAGAGGAGGTGACCCCCAAGGCGCAGGGGAATTTTGAGAATTATATTGAATCATTGACTGACAGGCACTGTTTGAGATGAGTTATTAGAAACATCTAACATGTGACAGGGTGGAAGCGACTCCAAGCCGATATCTTCTTCATGCCAACACGTTTTTAGAAAGATCCCACAGTACCATCCACGAAGGAAAGAGAAATAGAGGCAAGAGCCTCTGGAGAAAGCAAAGAAAAAGGGAGCCTTAAAACCAAAGGGAAAGATGACCAAGACAGAAAGAAAGACTCCAGCACTGCCCTCCCACAGGGCCAAATGGCCAAATCAGCACCTGGGACTGAAAAAAAAAAACCCAACAATGCCAGGGTAATTGGGAGCTCAGTGAATGCTAGGAGAAGAACTATGTGATTGGAAGTATCCCAGAGATCGATACATAAACAGCTACCAGCAGTCAGAGTTGACGTGACCAACAGACCTTTGTACAGTAACTAACTGCAGCAGCAGAGCTGGGCTGTCTGGTCAGCCTCATGATGCTGACTCTCACTTGTGGGTGCTTCGTTCTGTCCTTATAAACTGAGAAGTGCCTTGGGGTGGACAGGCTGGATCCCCTCACTACCCTGTCCCTTTATTTTCATCATCTAAGGACTGTGGAAAAGGACATTTTTAAAAATCTGCTAAAACTCAGAACCCTCAGCATTGGAGAGAACAATGTAAACCGGATGAATGATGTAACAGCTTCATTACTGTGCCTGTTGCTCACCGTCAACCTGAACACCTTTCAAAGGAGGTTGGAAACTTTGAACAGATAAGCAACCTTGACTTGCAGTGCAGTGAACCTGTCAGATTCGGTAGGAAACTGCTCCAGTTTAACCCTTCTCGGCCTGAGACAAAACAGATTCCCAGCAATACCCAGACCATCAGCAAATGCCCTGACTCTGTGAGTGTTGAGAAGCTCCCAGACAAAAAAGTGTTACATCTCTGCTCCAGGAAGAGATGGTTTCCCCAGACAAAGTATTACATCTCTGCTCCTGGGGGAGGGAGGTTTTCCCCAGCAAAAGCTTTGCTGCAGCGAAAGTGTTACGGCTGGGTTCTGAGAGGTACCCTGGCATTGGGAACCAAGGAATACCTCAGAGTCACACCTCACATCGCGATTTATTGGGAGGGAGTGGCTGCCTCTGCTTGGGTGAGGGAACTGAGCAGAAGGCAGGGCTCTTACAGGATTTCTTGGGGGTAGGGGTGGAGATTTTCAGGATAAGGATTGGTAGGATTTCAATTCCTGAGCTTGAGTGAGCTCAGGGATCGTTTAGTTTTCCTGTTCAGGGATTGGTGGTTCTCTTCTTTTATCCTAAAGACTTGCGTATTAAAGTTAGAGAACAGTAACATTTCTACCCTACCACAGAGACTTGGAGAGTGTACAGATGTCTCCCTCTGATAGTATTGCTAGGCCAAGATTGCTGTCAGTACCCTTTCTGTAGCAGAGACATATCCTTTAACTGGGATAACGAGAGAAGTCCACAGATATCAGATCCAACCCCAAGAGCCAGAGTGACCAGGTGTTTGTCCTGTGGTAGTGATAATTCAGAGTAATCATCATGGAGTCTCTAGCCAGTCTTCCATTTACATCCGATGGGTGCTCCACCTCGGTTTCCCTCCATTTACTCCTTAACATGAATACAATTAAATCAACAAATCCCATTTGGAATTCTCTCCAAAGCAAATGGGTTAAGTAAGCTGAGTCTGAAGGACACAGTTAACATTTTGGATTTGGGACTTGGACCAGTCTGGTAGAATTGAATTTGGCCACTCCTCAGCTCGTGAAGTGTCTAGAGGGTGTGTCTGGTCTTGTTTCTCATGAGGTTCTAATGCTGGCAAGCAATCTTCTAAAGGAGCTTCCCGTGGTCTTTAGAAACCTTAGAATTAAAAGAGTTGGATCTGGAGGAGACAAACTGGGTTGTTTGGTTGGGGGTTTTTTTTTTTGTTTTTTTTTTGGAGGGGTGGGGTTCAAGATAGGGTTTCTTTGTATAGTCCTGACTGACCTGGTCACTCTGTAGACCAGGCTAGCCTTGTACTCATAGAGATGTACCTCTGCCTCCCAAGGACTGGGATTAAAAGCATGCACCACACTGCCTGCCTGAAATCTTTCATCTTTAGGACTTACAAAAATTGGTCTAGACAGACAACCAGTCACTCATTTCCCCTGAGGCATTGGGCCTTTATGAGTCTCACACATTTGGCCTTGAAGAGGACTTGGTTTCTCTTCTCTCTAAAGACACTAGAACTGTACTTGAGTGACAACCCAGCCTGGACAGACTTCCCTTTGAACTGGCTCTCGGCAGCAAGCTGTCAGTCATGAGTATGGTATTGTTCACGCTGGCACTTCGCACCGCAGACTGTTGCCAGAGGGCCTTCCTTCTTTATTCTGGTCTTAAAGATGCAAAGTCCATATGCCATGACTGATTCAAACTGCCAGTCCCATACACTGTTCAGAAATAGATTGCCATTAGTGTCTTGAATCTATATTGTGTAGATATTGATATAGAGTAGATTTATAAGGACTGTATTACCTGCCAATGAAGAATCATATTTGTATTTTTTTTATCTTGTTGAAAGACTTTTCTTCTTACATAAATATCCTGATTATGGTTTCCCTTCCCTCTACTTCTCCCAGTTCCTCCTCCCCTCACCTTTCATCTGGATCCACCCCCTTCCTGTCTCTTATTAGAAAAAAAAACAGGCTTTTAAGATTCAAGTATAATACTAAAATATTAAATTTATTAGCTTAATTTATTAAACTTTTAATATTTAATATATCATTTAAAAAACTCTAAAGATAAGGCTATGTACGTTTTCTTTGCTAAATTAATTGCTTATTTTCTGTTACAAAATATACCAGTTTATTTCAAATTTTGCCAATAAATTATGAAGTTATTTTAAGGGATGAAGTAGGATAATTAGATATATGTTTCTCTTAGAAAAATGTAGGCCAAATATTTAGTTGTCAGGTGTTTCTGATAGCATAGGCCCTGAAAGCAGAATTTTTTTCTTTTATTTTGAAATTTAAATTTTAGATATTGTTTTTACTCAAAGTAAATATGGATTTTTTTTTTGTTTTGATTTGCTCTGTTTTAATCAGTCAGATGCAGAGTTTATACCCTCCGGTTTGCATCAGCTAATTTAACTATTAAAAGATAACTTGGTTTAAATAACAACCTGAAAATACAACCAGAAATTTAAAATTCCGTTAATTTTACTTTTTTGATGAACCGTGAAGCAAGAAAACTTATGTGAATTTTTGGATTTGGGGATGTTGAAGCCTTTCCGAGGATATGTTTTCTTAACTTTGGGGGACAGAAACATGGTGAAAGGTTTTTGTTGTTGTGTTTGTTATGTTTGTTTGTTTGTTTGTTCATTTCTGAAAGTTAAAGATCCACAAAAACTTTACAGAAAAATCTAGCAAATAATTTACACATGAACACACACACACATGCTATGCGTATTCATTGTATCATAAACCACAGGACATCTCCCTATTTTTGTACAATGAGATGAATGTCTTTCTCTAAAGACTCCGGGATACTTATGTCTTCTGGAGAATCTGAAGAATCTCCACACTAGGCTGAACTGCTGAACTAAATGCACTTTCCCCACATGTGGGGCACTGGGCTGGAACAATTCAGCTCAGTCCCAGTGCCTTTAACCTCATCCCTTGCTGGTAGTTGGCAGTACAGTTACGGAAAAGTGACACATTCGGTGGACAGCATTGGGAGCTCCATGCACGTTATGTAGAATGTTGTCCATAAATGTAACCTCAATCAGGCTTCTACCCCTTCTTAGATCAGTCAGTTCCCTGGGATAAAAGACACACAAGTTTTATTATCACAATAAGCCTTAATCAGTGCTAGAGCTGGGCAGATACCTACTCTGTATGCTATTCTACTCTATCTCCCCATGGATAATGCCATTTTATAATTTGTCATGTCCTCTCTGGGCAGCTCTTAACTTTAATTGGCCAGCCCTCACGGCCATATTTTATGACTCACCTACCCCACGGCGGCTTCCTCCTATACCCACCTTTCTCTCCCCTCATGGTTCTCCTCTGACCCCAAGCCTGGGAACCCCAAGACCCACCCATTTCAATTATGCCCAACTATAGGCTGTAGGCATCTTCATTTAACTAATAGTTTTAAAGTAAGGAGCAAGGTCACATTGTACATGCAGATTCCTGGGAGCAACCAGGCCTTGGGGACCTGTATTTAGCATTACAGTACATAGCAAAAGACCGAACCTCAACAGTAAGATACACATGTACTATTTGATAATACTTTCTTTTGCTTTGTTATCCTTTTTAAAACATTTTTAAAAGATTTATTTATTTTATTTATGTATGTGAGTACACTGTAGCTGTCTTCAGACACACCAGAAGAGGGCATCGGATCCCATTACAGATGGTTGTGAGCCACCATGTGGTTGCTGGGACTTGAACTCAGGACCTCTGGAAGAGCAGTCGGCGCTCTTAACTGCTGAGCCATCTCTCCAGCCCTGCTTTACTGTCTTTACAAATAGCAAAGTGGGAGTAAATATGTACCCCTTAGATAGTACTCATGTTTGGTAGTTTAGGCCTAGGTCAGACTAACTCCTGAGGAGACCCACAGAGCACGTACATCCTAGATACCACCCTTACACATGCCTCCCACAGAGTGAATGGCTGTGTATTACAGTAATTATGCTTTGCTGCTTGGCTCTTTGTCCGTCGCTGCCCCTCTCCATTTTGTTCTAAGCACCTTTTTGTTTTAATTAAAACTGTAATATCAAGATTAAACAAAAAAAAAAAATGGGACCTTTGCTTCTCCTGACACACAGACTCAGCGTGGGTTTGGGATAAAATCTGTTCGTAATTGGCAAATTTGTAAGGAACAACTAACAAATGAAGACAGGTAAAGATGTAAAACCCAGATTGTTCAAATGTGCTGTGAAACTACTGTAGATTTTACCAAATAGTAGCTTTCCATGGTGTCTTTTCAGTTAAATTTTGTTTATTAAAGGATTTTGTTACAATTCTACCTAGAGCTAGCATTCTCTCTCTGTCTCTCTGTCTCTCTTTCTGTGTGTGTGTGTTTGTGTGTGTGTGTGTGTGTGTGTGTGTGTGTGTGTTTAAAAAGTAACTCTCAGCCGGGCAGTGGTAGCGCATGCCTTTAATCCCAGCACTTGGGAGGCAGAGGCAGGCGGATTTCTGAGTTTGAGGCCAGCCTGGTCTACAGAGTGAGTTCCAGGACAGCCAGGGCTACACAGAGAAACCCTGTCCCGAAAAAAAAAAAAAAGTAACTCTCATATCCAAATGTATTTCTGTATAAGGAACTTACACTTGATGGGTAATACCATAGTATCTTTTCTTGAAAAAACAGTTTCTCAACAACAACAATAAAATCGTTGGACCCCCTCCATCTGACCTTGATAGCCTTCTGTGATATTATTCTTGCTTTTCTTAGTGACATCAAAAGGTAAAGTGAACCGTCCTTAACTGTAATCAGATATCCAGCCTTTAGGAGCATAAGCAGGCTAACTGAGAATGGGCGTCCGCCCACCCTAAGGCGGTTGCATAGCACACGCCATAGCCTGCCAGGAGAGGGAGAAGCTCCTGAGTATTGAATGTGTGGCTCATAAGTAGTCATTGCTTTTCCGTCAGCAAACGGTCAAACACAATTATAGTGGTCTGAATAAAAATGGCTCCCATAGGTCCATGGGGTTAGCACTATTAGGAGGTGCAGATTTGTTGGAGTAGGTGTGTCTTTGTTGAAGGAAGTCCTTCATGGGTGTGGGGGGTGCTTTGAGGTTTCAAATGCTCAAGCCAGGCCCAGTGTGGCACTCTGTCTTGCTGCTGTCTACCTAATTTGGTATAGAGCCCCCAGGTGCCTCTTCATCACCCTGTCTGCTTGTATGCAGCCATGCTTCCCGAGCCCCCAGTTTAATCTTCTCCTTTATAGGAGTTGCTATGGTCACGGTCTCCCTCACAGCAATAGAAACCCTAACTAAGACCAAAGTAGAAGGGAGCACATCCTTAATTTTTTTCTTTCTCTATCTTCTTTCTTTTTTTCCTTTTGAGACAGGATTTCATACAGCCCAGGCAAACTTGCTATATCTCTGAGAATGAGCTTGAACTTCCAATCCTCCAGTCTCCGACTCTCTAATGCTGGGGTTACAGACGTGCATGACTATGCTCAGTTTTCTACTGGAGATTGAACCCAAGACATGGTGCATGCTGGGCAAGCACTCTACCACTTGAAGGCTGTCCTCAGCCCACTCACTTACTTTCTTTTCAGTAGTATCTGAGAGTTCTAAAGTCAGGCCATGTCCATTTCTGTAGAACATTCTGGTACTGTTGACGTGCTCCTTGGTCTGCTTGGGATAAACTTAATAGATGATACATGCCTTGGGAGCTAACAGTTGATACCCATGTTTCTTTGGATAATGACTGGCACAAAGTAGGTGCTTAGGAAGTAAGTGTCCTCTGGTTTAAAGGTCTTGGCTCTTTTCCTAATCTTTTCAGCCCATGAAATGTTTCTGTTTGGAGCTTTCTTTCTTTAACACCGATGTGAAGTGTATCGTAATAGTTGGAAATGCTTTTCTAGCGTCTGTCAGTCACTTAAACTTTCCATGTTACAATTTTCCTGTCTGCTGATGGAAGGGAATAATGGCTATACCTAGCACTGAGTTATAAGGAGTTCCCCATGTAAAATGCTTCTCATGCTGCCTGCCACATTTTCGTTCAGGCTGGGCATATCATACTTCTAGTATGCCTGTGATTAAGAAGGAAGCATTACAGAAGATATTTAAATATTTAGAGCCCTTCCGACCCAGAAGTACTTTAGCGTGTGGAGATATGACAGAGCATGTGGTACACACTGAAAAAGAAGCCTCAGGATGGGGTGGGGGGAGGAAAGGAGGGATGGGACTCTATACTGGAGACTTACTCCAAGGAAGCATAGTTCAGCCATCATTAGCATAGTTGTATTCTGTCTAGTTATGGACCATTTATTCAGCCTTTGACTTGGTGAGTTTCAATTAAATTTCCTTGGCCTGGATAATTAGACTTAATGATTAACCATTTCTCCCTCCACTTTCAGTAACTGAGCAGTGAGGGACCATGTGTGGCAGGCACTGTTGTAGGCACTCGGGACATTGTGAAATTGGGAACAGTAAACACAGAGGGTTCAAATGCTGTCCTAGAACTTCCTCCTCTCATCACGGAAGACAGATGACAGAGACAGACGTGATCCTGTCAGAGCCCTGCCTCTCTGGAGATGCTGTGAGCAGAAGAAAAGGGCACAGGCAAAGTGAAGTGTCAGGAAACACCAGAGGCAGTATAAGCATCCCTACAACCTTGGTCCTACTGGCTTCTGTCACTATGCTCAGCTCTGACTTGTCATCCTGAAGGAGAAGCCTCCATTTTGAATTGATGAGAGCTGAGACTAGAAGCTGAGTGCTGCCTGTCTTTGTAGAGATTGATCAGCCAGCATGCAGAACTGCCTGGTGGATGGGAGTACATGTCATCTGTTCATTCTTGTAGTGTATGTGAGAAGTCGGTTGTCGTTAGAAGCTGTTTTGATGAGCACAGTGCCTGAGAAACATGAACAGAAGTCTAACATAAGTCTACAGGTCTTGGGCAGGGCTCAGCAAGTGTGACACCCTCTCCTAGCACAACAAAAATACTAATATCACGATCACCAGTGAGGAGAGGATGGCCATCAGATCCCTTCAGATGTGATAAGCTTAGCAAACTGGTCATCCATATGGCATATGCGCCAACAGGAATATGTAACTCCAGACAGATCATCCTGATACATCAAGCTCCTCAAGGTGAGGGGCAGCTTGCATGGTTTGATTGCTTGCTTGTTTACATGAGGCCCTGTGTTACACGGACTGGTGTCAGACTCCTAGGCTCCTGACTCCTCCTTCCCTGGTCTTCTGGATAGCCAGGACTATGGGCACATGCCAAATCATTGTGCTTTTTTAAAGTGGAGTGATTGTAATCAATAGTGACCTTGTCAAGAAAGGAAACCATCTTTAGAAATGATTCGTTGTAAGCGATATCTGTCTATTGGTGCATTCTCTCTGCAGATGGAAGGTAGTTCTCCATTGAACTTAGGATGTGCTTAGAGCCAGGTCACCCTGATTTAATTTCGTTTGCTCACTTCGGTTGACTTTTCTTTGTCCTCATATCAAACACCTGTTTGGTTTTTGCCTTTGCTCTTATTTTATAGATGCTTACTTTACTCATTTACTCAAAATAAAAAGTGAGTCAAACTCATTTTTGTACGATTAGCTAAACTGTTGTGATACAAATGAAGCTATCTTGTTCCTTCTACCAACAGGTTCGTTTGAACCAAAACATTCTCAAAATCAAGAAGCCAAATGTTTATTTATTTATTTGTTTGTTTGTTTGTTTGTTTTTCAAGACAGGGTTTCTCTGTGTGGCCCCGGCTGTCCTGGAACTCACTCTGTAGACCAGGCTGGCCTCGAACTCAGAAATCCACCTGTCTCTGCCTCCTGAGTGCTGGGATTAAAGGCCTGTACCACCACTGCCCGGCTTCCAGAAATCTTAAGAAAAAATTAATTGTTTTATTATCAGGGTTTTTTTTTTAAAGCCCCACCCTGGATTTGTTTGCATTTTCCTGTGATTACCTGGACTGACACTGACACCTGCCCACCCTGGGATCAGACCCTGGGTCTTGAGCTCTGCACCCTAAACAAGCATGCTATCCCTGAGCTACCTCCCACTCCTACCTGCTTGCTCTCACAGCCCACAGAAGCTTCTCTAAGTGTGAAGTTCCTTCAACTTAATTTAGGAATTGTTTTCAGCAGCAGCTTTCCACAGTGCTCTGACAGTGCATCTGTCCTTTGTTTTTATTAACCCTTTCTGCACCGTGTGTGAGCTCCCTGTATCCGGTTGAGGTGCGGGTTTCATGTGCTTCCTTGAAATGGGTCACCCTTTGAAAAGTGAAGGGCTGCCCAAAACCAGAGAAAAGTATAAAAATCTAAACATCCCAGTCATAAACGTTCTTGGGTGGCTTTAAAAGCTTATCTTCTTTTGGCTTTGCATTTTAAAAGAAAATCCTAAAGATATAAGGGAGGAATTGCAAAAGATATAAACCTATAAAACTATAATCTCGCCGGGGCAGCGGTGGTGCACAGAGTGAGTTCCAGGACAGCCAGGGTTATGCAGAGAAACCCTGTCTGGGGAAAAAAAAAAATTTATAATCTCTTTTCCCCAGAAAGAGCTACTGACATATGGCAAAAGGAGAATCTGCCAATTAGCCTACTGTTCTGACTGCCTGTATAATGTTTGTGATGTAATAATTCAGTCATTCTCTTCTTCAAATTGAGTATAAAAAGTTTGCCTTAAATGATCTTATGTCAGTATTTGAAAGGTGATTGAAATGTGTTTGAAAATTATCAGTTACAATGGCCTTCAGTTTCCTGCTCGGGGCACCTGAGTTGGAATGGTGAGCATGTGTTAGAAATATCCATCAGGTCGTGACTCTGGACTAAGCCTAAGTCTGTGTCTACTATGTTTGTTTTTTCCAGGACTGGTGGTCGGATTCATCTTAACCATTGCAAATTTCAGCTTTTTTACCTCTTTGCTGATGTTTTTCCTTTCATCTTCAAAACTCACAAAATGGCGAGGAGCGATAAAGAAGCGCCTGGACTCAGAGTATAAGGAAGGTAAAACCGATTACCTCTGACATCACTCCAAACCGAGGGATGTTTCATCCTAACTCAAGCTTGGATCAGGACGGGTCAGACTGTAGAACAGATGAATCTTATCTAAGAATCACTTCCAGTGCCTGATTTAATTCATTATCACTTTTATCCCCATAACAAATACTGCAGAATTTTAGTGCAAGTCTACTGTTAGTTATAATGATTTTACTAATAACAGGACATAGTGTGGACAAAGATGCCTTAAGACTTCTTTTAAGCTACTGTTCTTGTGTAAAACTTAAAAATATATGTTCCTACAGCTGAAATTTTCTTTCTTTCTATTTTCCATCTGCTTCCCTGTGTCCAGGAGGACAAAGGAATTGGATCCAGGTGTTCTGTAATGGAGCCGTGCCCACAGAGCTGGCCCTGCTCTACATGATAGAAAATGGCCCTGGGGAAATGCCCATAGACTTTTCCAAGCAGCACACTGCGTCCTGGATGTGTTTATCTCTCTTGGCTGCACTGGCCTGCTCTGCTGGAGACACCTGGGCTTCTGAGGTTGGCCCAGTTCTGAGTAAAAGTTCACCTCGACTAATAACAACCTGGGAGAAAGTTCCAGTTGGTGAGTGTGTGTGTGTGAGTGTGTGTGTGTTGTATTTACATACATGCATAAACATGAGGTCAGCCTCTGGAAGTCATTTCTTTTTTTTTTAAGATTTATTTATTTTTTATTTATATGAGTACACTGCAGCTGTCTTCAGACACACACTAGAAAAGTGCATCAGATCCCATTACAGATGGTTGTGAGCCACCACGTGGTTGCTGGAAATTGAACTCAGGACCTTTGGAAAAACAGTCAGTGCTCTCAACCTCTGAGCCATCTCTCCAGCCCAGGAAGTCATTTCTTAGAAAGTCACCCACTCTGATTTTTGAGACAGTGCCTCTCATTGGCCTAGAGCCCTCCAAGTAGGTTTACTGGCTGGACAACAAGCCAAAGGAACAAGCCCGTCTCACCAGTCTTGGGATGAAAAGCACATGTTATCACACCCAGCTTTTTAGCTGGATTCTGGGAATTGAACCCAGGTCCTTATGCTTTCACGGCCATCGACTTCCTGATAGGGCCATCTCCCCAGCCCCAGCTGGTAAGTAATGATTTGAGTTTGCTAATTACAAACTAGAAACAAAACCTCTTGAATTAGTGTTTTCCTTGAGAGCCTTGTAAAGTTTGTATTTGGTCTTCTAATTGGTGATAATCAATAGTATCTATTAAGAAAATCAATGAGACCTAATACATAACAAAGGAGCATGGAGATTGACCCACAGAGCAATGGGGAAAAAAGGGGACAATAAAGTATTGAGGATCAATTTTGATTTTAACATAGTTTGCTCTCCAAATCTACAGATCCAGTCGACACTGGATTAAGCATATCTAAAGAAAACAGTTTGGGGGGGCTTGAGAGCTGGCTCAGCAGTTAAGGGTGCTTGTTCTTGCAGAGGACTTGGTTCGGTTCCCAGCACCATCTGTACCTCCAATTCCAGGGGGACATGAGCCCCACTTCTAACCGCACAGCGCCAGGTGCACACACAGTGCACAGACAGACGTGCAAACAAAACACTCATAAACAAACAATGAGTTTAAATGGAGGGGCGCTGGAGAAATTGCTGAGTGGTTAAGCGCACTGGTTATTGTCCCAGAGGACTCAGGTTTGATTCCCAGCACCCACCTGCCAACTCAAAACCATCTATAACTCCAGTTCCAGGGCATCTGATGCCCTTTTCTGGCCTCTTGGACCATCAAGCACAAGGCCATGCGCAGACATGCATGTAGGCAAAACACTCACACAGAAAATAAATCTTAAAAAAGAGAAGAATTTTGTCTCTATTGAAAACTCGCAGTCCTTTTTCTCTTATGATTGGTCGCTAAACAGTATTGTATAGAAACTATCTGCATTGTGTCCTGGCTGGGTTTGTGTGAACTTGACACAAGCTAAAGTCGTCAGAGAGAAAAGAGCCTCAGTTACGGAAATGCCTCCATGAGATCCAGCTGTAAGGCATTTTCTCAATTTGTGATCAATGGGGGAGTGGCCAGCCCTTGTCTCTGTGGCCATTCCTGGGCTGTTGGTCCTGGGTTCTATAGGAAAGCAAGCTGGGCAAGCCATGGGGAGCAAGCCAGTAAGCAGCATCCCTTCATGGCTTCTGCATCAGCTCCTGCCTCCAGGATCCTGTCCTGTCTGACTTAACTGTTCTGTCTTCCTTCATCAATGGATTATGATCTGGAAGTGTAAGCTGAATAAACCCTTTCTTCCCCAACTTTCTTTTTGGCCATGGTGTTTTGTAGCAATTGAAACCCTAACTAAGACACACTGTACTAGTAATTTTTCCCCCTGGACACAAGGTTTCTCTGTGTAACCTGGTAGACCAGGCTTGAAGTCAGAGATCCGCCTGCCTTTACCTCCTGAGGACTGGTATTAAAGGCGTGTACCACCATGCCCAGTATAGTGATTATTATATCTAAAGTTTGTGGAAAGAAGGCTGTTAACAGATTATATGAAATTTAATTATCTTTTTATTTTGCTCCTGTGATACCAGGGAGCAAAATTCTGTCTATGTTAGTGTCTTAGTTTCACTTTCTGTTGCTGTGAAAAAAAAATCCCTGACAAAGGAAAAGAAAAGAAAAGAGTTTGTTTGGCTCACATCAGTACAGGGAACACAGAGCAGCGAAGAACTTGAAGCATCTGATCCCATCACATGCATAGTCCAGAACAGAGAACCACACAGTAACATGTGCCTTTGGTGTTCAGCTGGCTTTCTCTACGACAGTCTAGGGTCCCTGCCCAGGGCTTGGTGCAGGGCTTCCTGCCTCAGTTACTGTAACCTAGATAAAATAATCCTGACCAATGTGCCCAAGGGCCAACCTGATCCAGATACTCCTTCATCCAGGCACTTCCCACGTGACTCCATCACTCCCTCCCAGCCTAGAGAACTCTTCCTAACAGTTCCAGCATGATCTCACCATGCATTATCTGGTAAACTAGTTGATCTCACAGAGGTTGAGGGTAGAATGGTGGTTACCCCAGGCTAGGGAGAGGATCGAAAGATGAGGAAGGGTTGACCGTGGGGACTCCGCACAAGAGCGAGGTCTGGGAGTGTCATCTAGAGTAGGATGACTACTTGGGATAACATACCATCTTTTAAAAGCTAGAAGATGGGCTTTTTGATTCTTTCACCGTGAAGAATGATGAGGGTCTGAGGAGCTAAGTGTGGGTCCCATGATCTGAATATTATGCAGTGTATGCATGTGTTCAAGTACCAGCGTCCCGGGTGGGAAACGTTCATCAATCAGGTTTTTGACTCTTGTTTCTTAGCACCAGGGGCTGGGGCGTATGTGGTGTGTGAAGTGGAAGGTGAGGGGTCTGGTGGTTGAACCCCGGATCTCACGCATGCTAGACACAATCTATATCTCCAGCCCCTGTGTGTTAGATAGTTTTTGTTTGTGTGTTTGATTGGTTTTTGGTTGGTTTGTTTGTTTTAAGAGAGAGTGCTCTCTAAATTTATTTTAACTAGGCATGTACCAGTATGGGTTGGGTTCGGTTCGGTTCTGTTTGCTTTCCTCGGTATCCCTCATTCGCTGCTTGACTACTAACCAGATGATTTCATACCCCTTTCTCCCTCAGGAACCAATGGAGGCGTCACGGCAGTGGGACTGGCCTCCAGTCTCCTGGGTGGCACCTTTGTGGGCCTGGCGTACTTCCTTACCCAGTTGGTGTTTGTGAACGATTTAGACATTTCTGCTCCGCAGTGGCCCATTATTGCATTTGGAGGTCTGGCTGGGTTATTCGGATCAATTGTGGACTCATTCTTAGGGGCGACAATGCAGTTCTCTGGTAAGGCGGTGTCTTATTTATTGTAACTTACCGGTTTTGTTTCAGAAATGGGAAAGAAATATGAAAAATGGTTTTTTTCATACTTTATTTACATTTCAGATGCTTCCCCCTTTCCAGATCTCCCCTATGGAACCTCCCCATTCCCTCCTCCCTCCCCTTGCCACTATGGGGGTATTCCCCCACCCATCCACTCTCATCTTCCCTCCTTGGCATTCTCCTATACTGGGGGATCTAAGACCCTCAGGCCCAAGGGCCTCTGCTCCCCATGATGTCTAACAAGACCCTCCTCTGCCACATATGTGGCCAGCACCGTGGGTCCCTCCATGTGTATTCTTTGGTTGGTGATTCAGTCTCCTGGAGCATCGAGGGGTCAGGCCAGTGGACACTGTTGCTCCCTCCCTGAGGCTGCCAACTCCCTCAGCTTCTTCAGTCCCTGAAACGTTTTTAAATGTGCCAATGAAACCAACCCCAAAGGCTAGAAGTGACGAGAAATCACCACCATAATTTTGATTTTCTTACTCTTTGGTGGTAAACCAATCCAGAGGGATTTCTAAGTCTTAAGAAACAGGATTTATAGTGCAAGAAACATGCTTTGATTTTGAGCCATCACCTAATCCTAGGAGAGCAGGAACCTTGGATCAGATCATTTCAGTGGACCTCCTTCCATTGGTTTTCCCAAGTGCATTTGATAATTGTTACACTAGGTCTGACCACATGAATGGCCTGCTTCCCCTCAGTGATTATCCCCACCATGTTTTTCTGGCCTCACCCTGAGTTCTTGCTATGTTGCCCTGGCTGGCCTTGAACTCCTGGACTCAAGCTTTCTTCCTGCCTCCGCCTTCTTAGGCAGAGGCACTGCAGGTGCACAGCCCTTAGCTATCACCAGTAAGTTTTTACTTACAACTGGAGAGTTAGCTCAGCAGTTAGAAATGTTTGCTGCTCTGTCTGTCATAAGGACCAAAGTCCACAACCCAACACCCATATCAAGCTGTCCACAGTCCCAACTCCAGTTGCAAGGGATCTGACTTCTTCTTGTTGCTTCTACGTGCAACCACACATGTGTGCATGTATAGGCAGGCCCGTGCACACGCACACAATCTTCAAAAGAAAAAAACTCTGTGTGTGTGTGTGTGTGTGTGTGTAGGTTTTAATGTGCCTGTGTTTTACTCTGTTCTATTCCAGGAGTAGGTAGTTTATCATGGGCCCTTAATAGATGCAGGGTCTATTGATGGCTTACTGTTTGCTTCCAAGCCAGCACGATATTACCATGTCCTCCTGTGGGCAAAGAGCCCAGCAGCTCCCTGAGGCCTCCTTTGAGAAGGTCATCAGCCCTATTCAGGAGAGAGAAGCTCTCAGGCTCTCAGTACTGAACACTGAGCTTTCCATTACAGCAGACACATAAAAGGAGTCTTAACAGCTTCCTTTGCAGCAACCCCAGACTGGACCCTGACGTCCAGTTCTGAGGCCTGCTGTCAGGTCTCACATGTTTGTCTCAGAGAGGAACCACTGGGAAGCCTTCTGTTTCCAAAGGAACTCCAGAGATATGAGAGACCACTATTGAGGTGTTGCAGTCCACCTATGCAGGGAGTGGGGGTGTTTTATAATGAAAGTTTTTAAACATAACACCATGTCAGTTCCCCCCACATAACACCATGTCAGTTCCCCCACATA
>JADRCH010000263.1:1660717-1719711 GCA_019843965.1 Rhynchomys soricoides
ACACTGAATAATATTTCACACTGAATAACAATTTTTTCAACTGTGTCATGATCATCAAAGGTTATAAAAACAAATCTTCTCTTTTTCCCACTCTGCCTCTCTCTTCCATAACTTTTATGGTTCGATCTTGCCATACTTTTCAAAGTAGTCTCTCAGATTATATTCTTCCGTATCCTTTTTAATACCGCCAACAAAAATTTTCTTCACAGTTAAATGAACACCAGGCTTTATAGAATCCTCTCCAGAAACAGATCCCTTTGGTTCCACCACACACCCATCAACCTTGTGTGGCCGAGCACACATTGCAGCATCCACCTCTTTAACACAAGAGTAGGTCACAAAACCAAAGCCTCTGGAACGTTTTGATTGAGGATCTCTCATGACCACACAGTCTGTAAGTGTGCCCCATTTCTCAAAATGTTCTCTTAAGCTATCATCTGTGGTTTCAAAGCTCAGACCACCAATAAACAGCTTCTTCAGCTGTTCTGGTTCCTTTGGATCATGGCTCGCCTCCCCTGGGTGTCGGCAGTGGCCATGGCCGGAGTCAGGCTGGGGGAGACCAGGTGGCAGTTTTACCTCCATTTTGAGACTGAACTCGCCCCCAAGCTCAATTTCTAAGAACTAATAGCTAATAAGAAAGAGATGCCAAAAAACAAAACAAAACAAAACCCAAAAGCTTATGTATCCATATTCCTGATGAATGTTGATGCAAACAAAACAAAACAAAACAAAAAACTTCAAAATCATTAGCAAACAAAATTCAACAGTACAGGAAGAGGACTAGTCAGAACAATCAAGTGGAATCCCGCTTAGAATGTCAGGGTAAGTTAATTTTTGAAAATCTGTCAGTGCAGCACATCACGTTAATAATGAAAAGAAACACCCAAAGGATTATCTCAGTTGCTTCAGAGAAAGCATTGTGCTCATGGATAGAAGGTTGAATATGCTTAAGAGATACTTCAGTTACTTGTGGGAAGCAAATGAGATGGCTCAGTAGATAAAAGTGTTTACTTCACATGTTTGGTATCCTGGGTTCGAGCTCTGGAGTCAGTATGGAAGTGGAAGGGGAGAAGCAACTCCACAAATTGTTCTCTGACCTCACACATGCAGTGGCAGATCTCTGTCTCTCTATCTCTGTCTCTCTGTCTCTCAGTCTCTCAGTCTCTCTGTCTTACTCTGTATATCTGTCTCTCTGTCTCTCTCTCTGTCTCCCTGTCTCTCTGTCTCTCAGTCTCTCTTTCGCAGGCACACACACACACACACTCAAATATACACATGGACATACTCTCTCATACAGCCTACACAGACTCATACAATGATGACATTTTAAAACTTAAAATCTCAATGATACCCCCCCCCCTTTTTAAAACAAAAACAGTAACATTATATGGAATCTCAACGGAGTCCAAATAGTTAAAGCACATTTTTATTTTTAAAATGATCGAACTCAGAGAACTTCGTGCTTCTTTATTTTGGAACACATTACAGAGCTAAATAATCAAACCAGGGTTGCTCTGGCATAAAGAGGCAAGTGAATCTGAGAACCAGAACAGATGCCAGAGACAAACTCTCACATGATCACATGAAGCCTTAGGAAGACTGTGCAGAATACACAAGATACACAAGATAGTCTCTTCAACAAAGGGTGTTAGGGAAAATGGGCATTGGCATAGATAACAATGAAATTGGACCCTAGACTCCTGTCTTAGTCAGGGTTTCTATTCCTGCACAAACATCATGACCAAGAAGCAAGTTGGAGAGGAAAGGGTTTATTCAGCTTACACTTCCACATTGCTGTTCATCACCAAAGGAAGTTAGGACTGGAACTCAAGCAGGTCAGGAAGCAGGAGCTGATGCAGAGGCCATGGAGGGATGATGCTTACTAACTTGCTTCCCCTGGCTTGCTCAGCTGGCTTTCTTATAGAGTCCAAGACTACCAGTCCAGGGATGCCAGTACCCAAAAAGGGCCCTCCCATCCTTGATCACTAATTAAGAAGATGCCTTACAGCTGGATCTCATGTAGGCATTTCCTCACCTGAAGCTCCTTTCTCTGTGATAACTCTAGCTTGTGTCAAGTTGACACACAAAAGCAGCCAGAACAGCTCCCATAATTTACAAAAACTAAGAGAAACAAAATCCCTAGTTTTAACGAAAATTAGATCTACAGTGGTTCCTTGAATAACACTACAACCAAAGGTTAACTTCTGCAAACAGCAAGTTTTCCTTCTGCTGCTACGTAAATACCATGACCAAGAAGAAACAAGGGAGGAAAAGGTTTATTTAGTTTAAACTTCCACATCACAGCCCATCACTGATGGAAGCGGGAAACCAGAAACAGGAACTGAAACCGACTATGGAGGAATGCTGCTGTGTAGCAAAACTCTGTCTCACTTGTCTCAAAACAAGTAAAATAGGATGCAGTTCAGTGGGTAGACTGCTTGCCTCGTGTGTATGACAAGATGGAGTTGATCCTAGCACCCCATAAGCCAGGCATAGTGGTACATACCTGTAACCCCAGCACTCAGGAGACAGAAACAAAAGTTCAAACAAGTTCAAAGTCATCCTTGGCTGCTTAGGAAGTTTGAGGCCAACTGGGACTACATGAGACTCTATGTTAATAATAATATTTGAAATAAAGTTCACTGAAACAGGGAATTGAAACGGCAGATACCAAAGAGCTGGAGAGATGGGTCAGTTGTTAAAATTACTTACTGCTCTTGCAGAGGATCCAGGTTCCATCTCCAGCACCCATAAGGCAGCTCACAACTGCTTGTAACTCTAGTTCCAGAGAATCTGACACCCTGGTCTGGTCTTTGTGGTATGCATGCATGCATGTAAAACACTCATACACACAAAATAAAAATAACATCATTTGAGGGGCTGGAGAGATAGCTCCGTGGTTACAAGCACTGATTAATCTTCCAGATGTTCTGAGTTCAATTCCCAGCAACCACATGGTGACTCAAAACTGTCTATAATGGGACCTGATGCCTTCTTCTGGTGTGTCTGAAGACAGCGACAGTGTACTCACATACATAAAATAAATAAATATTTTTTTTTTTTTAAAAAAAAAAACACCTTTTTAGCCGGGCAGTGGTGGCACATGCGTTTAATCTCAGCACTCGGGAGGCAGAGGCAGGCAGATTTCTGAGTTCGAGGCCAGCCTGGTCTACAGAGTGAGTTCCAGGACAGCCAGGGCTACACAGATAAAACCTGTCTCCAGAAAAAAAAAAAGAAAAAGAAAAAGAAAGAGAAAGAAAGAAAGAAAAGAAAAGAAATGGTAGATATTGGTGGGGAGGAATTGTTTATTGGGTGTAGACTTCAGATCCACACATAAGGGGACAAAAAGTACTGCAGACTTGCCCCAGGGGATTGTGACTATCCTAAACACTACTTAAATATAAATGGTAAATTTTATGTTTTTTAGCCAAAATTCAAGTTAGTAAACAAGTCAGTTAACTTATCCCTTGCTATGGTCAAAGAAAGACATGCAACAACAGAAGAGCCGGTAAGATGCTGGCTTTGAAGATGACTGACAGACTGATTTGAGGATTTTTGGCTTACAGATCTGCAAGGTCCTCAGTTTGTGATGTTCTTACCCACTTGAGTTTGTTACTTTGTTATAGCAGCAACTGAAAGCTAATCCACCAAGGCACATTTGTGAAGCAGGGTTATCCTACACTACAGTTTTAAACTCTGGGCCTGCCACTCCAGCTTTCTAATCCTGTTTACTTAGCTTCTCTGTGGCTCAGGCTGTTTATCCATAAACTAGAGCTACGGATAGCCTATCTCTTAAAGGAGCAAAGGTGTTGATAGTGTCTTCTTTACTGTAAGCCACTGGTAAATTAGTATTTAATAACATTTAACAACTAAGTCTAGGAAACCGTGAGACTTATATTTATATTTTTTATAATTTATATATTTTATACTTATTATTGTTTTTATATTATTTTTATATACTATATATTAATATTTATTATTGTTGTTCTAGGAAAGGAAGATGACTTGGCCACTTGGATCTTTGGTCGCCCCCTTCCTCTAGTGGTAGAGGAAGAAACACATCTGCAAGGGAGTATTATCTTTGTAAGAGACATGGACAGACCCTCATTTCATAGTAAGAACAAGGAGACTCAGGATGGCAAAGACAGTGCGGTTTTCCAACCTTGCATCAGCCTCGAATGGATGTGCACTGACTGAGGCTTTAAACAGTAACCCAAGCCCCTTGCTCCCTTTACTCCTTGGCTTAGTAATCAGGGGAGTGCATTCATTCTACTGGGGATGTAGGCCTTCTCTTTTCCAAGGTCATTTACACTTGTCGTTATCGACTGAGCCCCCCACCTCATGTTTTATGAACCACGAGTCCAGTTAGTGCTGAGCATGGGTATGGGGCACTAGAACACAGGAATCCTGTTGGTGGCCACATTCTCATCAAAGAATGACTCCTTCTTCACCAGACACTGAGCCGTCAGAATGGCCCCATTTGTGCTGTTTGCTTGTTCTGTGTTAAGATACTACGTTAATATCAGCAGACACCAATTAGACTCAGCATTCCAAGTCCAGCCTGGGCTCAGATGTGCAGAAACTAAGAGAAGGGTGTAAACATGACAAGAAACACAGATACTACAGGTCTCAGAGACGTGGTCAGCCTGGGCATTGGAATGGTTAACTACCTTTATTTTCCCTCCTGGAATAGCCTGCCAGCTGGAGAAGAGACGAAATGCCTTCTGGGTGTAATGTGTACAGATTTCTCAGCTCAGCCACTCTCTAAAGAGAGCATGTTTTAAAGACTCCATTCCTGCCTCTGCTCACTGGCATCAGCTCCAGTGTTTCAGTAACAAGAATTCCAGAATCTCTGCTGGACAGCCAGGTCTGAATAATAACTTCACTTCAGTTGCTTTGGTTTGCTTTGGGGGTTTGGTATGTATGTGGGCTGGCTGGGCACAGAACCATGATACAACGTCCCAGTTCCCAAGCTGGCCTGGAGCTCTTCTTCCTGCCAATACGTCCTAAGTAACTGGGGCTCTCAGGATTTACCACCATGCCAAGCCATGTCTATGTCTCATTTTGATTTTTTGGGGGGGGGAGGCGTCTGGTGAGACTGGTTTTTTGTGTATCGTGTTCTGTCAGTTTTCCATGTATCAGGCCACTGGGAACTTAGGCCGATAAACCTCTGTGCTTTATGTCTATTTAACTGAGATATAAACTGTCTACATATTTGCTTTGCTGTTACGTTAGAGGCTTGAAGTTCCCTGCACGCGTTTGTTCCTATCTTCCCCACCACTTTGCATATTCCTAACGTAGGAATTGAAGAATAAAACGTAAGAATGGCAGGTCTTTTTAGCCTTCTGTTTTTAGGCAGATGCCCTGTGAGCTGGTTGCAAACAATAAGGTGAGAGAGGTGTTCTCTGAGTCTATAATTAGGTCTCGGGCTTGGAGTGAAACTCAGTTGGGTATTTCCACTCCGAAATGACTAGAGTAGCTAAGCTGGGTAATTCCCTTTCCCCTGGTCAGGTACAATTTGGTAGAACACCAAGTGCTTGGGCATTAGGAAAATAATTTCTTTTGAGAGAAAACCTCGAGGTAAACAAAAGTTTCAGGGCCTGTTTCAAAAAGTCCAGTAGAGCCAGGCAGTGGTGGCGTGCACCTTTAATCCCAGCACTCTGGAGGCAGAGGCAGGTGGATTTCTGAGTTCGAGGCCAGCCTTGTCTGCAGAGTGAGTTCCAGGACAGCCAGGGCTATACAGAGAAACCCTGTCTCGAAAAACCAAGGGGTGGGGGGGAATCCCGTAGAGGGGCTTTTCTCTGACCTCACAGAGAGTACGTGATATGGCTTGTGGAGGTGATTTTTGGGGAAATGTAGGTGTTGCCCTAACCATGGGCCCCCTTAGGAGGGTAATTCTACACTGAGCCTCTGATAATGGATCAGTTACAGTGGCTTCTGCCCAGAGTTTCTCCCTGAAAACTATAATTCTATCACGTCTCTATCCATTTTTCTGGGCAGTAATTTGCCCCATGACATCAGCTTTCTGATAAGTCTAAAAAAAGAGCCTTTAATTTAAACTTTTGCTTCGTGTGGTTTGTGTCAGGTTGGATTTGCCTTTATGAGACAGGCTCTCGTGTAATTCAGTCTGCTCTCAGACACTTGTGTAGCACAGGGTGACCTTGAACTCTCTTCCATTTCCCAAATTCTGGGATTACAGGCGTGTGCCACGTGCCCAGATAAAATTTCAGTTTATCTTTCTTCCAAAGATGGAAGTGTTGACTTCTAAGTCACATGTCAGACAGGGAGTCACCAGGGTGATTTTAGTGCTGATGTTACCATTCACGAACATTGTGGTAGTGAGCCTCGGGATTTGTGTGAGTCAGACTCTTAGTCTGGCGTAGGAATTCCGAGTGGAGGCGGCTGTATTTCTTTGGTGAGGATCTGGGCATGTTCCAAACCATAGCGCAACTTAGAGCAAAGATGAGCCATTCTTTACAAAAAAAGTTAACCCAAACCTCTACTTCCTGGGTCCTTTGCCACTTGAAAGCTAACTTGGTTCAGTTTCAAGTATCGCCTGCGCTCAGCCATTTCCTGTTACTAATAACACAGAAACACACTGGCTGGATTCTAAACAAGAGGAGTTTATTTGGCTCATGCTTCCATTTTGGCTCATGATTCATTGTTCTGAATTGATCACATCTGCCTTCTTGCTGGCACAGTCCTGAGGCAAGGAAGAGGCTGAGTGGAGAGAGTCTGAGCATGCTGTATACATATGTGTATATCTTTCTGTCTCTCCTCTGGTTTTTTGTTTGTTTGGTTTGGTTTGCTTTGCTTTTTTGTTTTTGTTGTTGTTGTTTTTCTAGACAGGGTTCTCTGTGTAGCCCTGGCTGTCCTGGAACTCACTCTGTAGACCAGGCTGGCCTCGAACTCAGAAATCCTCCTGTCTCTGCCTCCCAAGTGCTGGGATTAAAAACGTGTGCCACCACTGCCCAGCTGTCTCTCCTCTGTTTTAGCAGCCAGGATTCATCTGTTTTTCTCCACCTTTTGCACCTCCCGAAGAGCGCTCTTTCTAAACAGTCTAGTCGGGCTAAGTTTCCTAGTACATACAATGGGGATTATATTTTTCCTGGTAAAGTCCTAGGTGACAAACCCTAACTATAGCCAAAGCTTCCATTTCTTAATGTCCATTTTACGTTACTAAGCAGTAAATGGTTAGTTGTCATGGTTTGAATGGGAATGCCCCTTCCATAGGCTCCAGGATTTAATGCCCTGCCCCAAGTTGGTGGCGCTGTTGAGGAGGTTTAGGAGACATGGCCTTTGGAGGAAGTGTGTCGCTGAAAGTGGGCTCTGAGATGCTCTCTCTGCTTTGAGTTTTGGCTCAAGGTGTGAACCAGTCTCTGCAGCAATGCTTCCTGCTCCGTGCCGTGCCTCTCCGCCATGACAGACTCTGGAACCTAAAGCCAAATAAACTATCCTATGAGTTGCTTTGATCATGGGTCCTGATTCTATTTGAAAGCTAGGAATGTTCTTCTGAGAGAGGGTAGGTAACAGCTAAGTGTGGGCTTGGGAATAGAGAGAAACAGGCAGCTGAAAAACCCAGAAGCCAAGATCCCTGTCCTGTTAGGGCAACAGAGAGCCTATGGAACAGGAAAGAAGGTGGGGCACAGAGGCCAGAGTCCTAGGAGGCAAAGACCAGGTCCCCAATGAGCCTTACCTGACTATCAGACTTTCAGGTCTATCTCAGAGCAACAGGAATTTACAGGAAGCTTTTATCAATTTCCTTGAGCCTGAGCTGTAGCTCCCCTCTGAAGTATTCTCTTTGTTATCTGTTCTGCAGAAGAGCATGCCTGAGGAGGTCAAAGGGCAGTGGCTGAGGTAGCCCTAGACCAACCTGCAGAGTCATGATCAGGCTGGGGCCGAAGCAATGGCCTTCAGGAATGCCAAGGGAGTTTTGAGCTCTTACTGTCTGTTCTTCCCACTGAGAGAGGTTTGATCTCACTGGTCAAATATAAGGTGTGTGTGTGTGTGTGTGTGTGTGTGTGTGTGTGTGTGTGTGATCAGATTCAGATGGACAGCTCTGGTGGAGTTTAGAGGAGAACTAAACTCAAGGTGTAACAGATATCAATCCACTACACAGAATTCCTTTTTTTTAAATTGGTTTTTCGAGACAGACTTTCATTTTTAAGACAGATTTTTTAGAAGCAAATACCATTACTAGGAAGTGTTTCCAGGGCCTCCCAGACATGCCCAATTACTATATAACCTACAAGGATCCTTGAGATGGAAAGGTAACTGATGTCCGAATTTGACTGGTTTGCTAAAGGCCACATCACTATTGAACAGGAGAGCTGGTATCTGAACTTTGGGGGTCAGGCTCCAAAGTCGACCTCCTCAAATGATTCAATGCAAGCCCTCTGCTTGTGTCGTCAGGAGGGAAGAAACAACCTTCCAACTTAGTTCATTGCCAGTACCGTGGTAAAAACAAAACAAAATGAAACGAAAAAACAAAACAAACTTATTGCACCATCCGGGGCCATCAAAAACAAAAAACAAAAACAAACAAACCTGAATCCTAATTAAAAGAAGAAGGGGGTGGGAGGAGGAGGAGGAGGAGGAGGAAGAGGAGGAGGAGGAGGAGGAGGAAGAGGAGGAGGAGGAGGAGGAGGAGGAGGAGGAGGAGGAGAAGGAAGAGGAGGAGGAAGAAGAGGAGGAAGAGAAAAAGATTCCAATAATTGGATCTGTATACTAAGAGCGGAAAGAAAAATTATAAACAAAATAACCCTTCCCCAATGAGAATAACTTGAAGATCATCAATTAAAATTTTATTAAAATTCAAGTCCCATAAAGACAAATTGCTAGAAATGCAAAAGACAATCCTCAGCTAAATGTGGCGATGGCCAAATCGAAAAAGACATTGATCACTGTTGTGACTTCAGAAGAGCTTTCCAGAACAGCCTGTTTTTTGTTCCTCCTTCCTCTGAAAACATGTCCCTCAAAATGTTCCTCAGTGAGTCCTGTTTGTCAGAAATGTATACCGCAGACCTGGCTTCTTCTCAGCATTCCCCAGTAATAGCCCAGCTGGGACTCACAGAAGTGAGACTCCACTTGCCCCAGAGCAGTTTTTCTGAGCTACAGGGAACCATTTTACAGTATGTCCTAAGCTTTCGTCTCTAGCTGCCTATCGTGTAAGCAGTAAATCTGTTTTTTATAACTTGCCACATTAATGTGTTCTCTCACCAGACTAAGGTCATTGATAAAGGGCAGCCAAGGGCGTGGTACTCAGAGGTTTTCTGAGCGATGTTTGAAGGGGTAACAAAGTTATGATGTTTGTTATGCCTAGCCAGTGGGAGCTCCACTTTCGATTAGTTATTAGTGAATCTGCTTCATAAAGCAGGTACAAAGAACAGGGTGTACTCTGACAAAACCCTGACACATGCATGAAGCAGGAAGGCAGGGTGGAGACATCAGGGACACGAATCCAGGAGATATTTGATAGGGACAAAAGAGTGGTAAGTGGACCATAGTTAACACACCCATGGCCTCTACAGATTTGTGTCTTCTGCTTACACAGACTGAAGCAACAAGAGTGAAATGTGGAATGAGGTGTACAGTCCTCTTTGTTGGTAATGTATTCGGGCCACTCCCTCACCAGGGTAGAGAGCTCAAGAAGGGGACATTCAAGTGGAACCTACTGGCATAGATGAAGAAAGAAAGATTCTCGCCGGGCAGTGGTGGCGCACGCCTTTAATCCCAGCACTCGGGAGGCAGAGGCAGGTGGATTTCTGAGTTCGAGGCCAGCCTGGTCTACAGAGTGAGTTCCAGGACAGCCAGGGCTACACACAGAGACCCTGTCTCGAAACCCCCCCCCCCCACCCCCACCAAAAGAAAAACAAAGAATATGGTCAGTCCCAGGGCAAGCAAAGCAGTCAGGGAACAAACAGGGCATAACCAGAGGTCCCCTGATTTCCGCATTCAGGTTCTCAACAAGACCCATCGAGATACAATGAACACAGTCCTCCGCTGTGTTCATCTTGAGCCTAGTTAACAATTCAATTTGAGAGCGGGGACCCCTGTACCCACTGCTGGAGCTATCTCCCCATCTCTTCCTCACAAATTTTAACAGCCTTAGGATCCCTGGGCTTCAGTTTTTCTTTTCCAATCTTCTCTGCTGTTAGGCTAGTTAAAAATTGTCCATAGACAACAAAAAGTTTGCCTTGATTGAACTCGATCTGATCCCCCTCCGGAGGCTGGGTTGCTTTCTAGTGTTGGTTGTTGGAGACAGGGATAGAGGAGGGAGTGGGGGTTGATGCCCAGGAATAGTTAATATGCTCCATGTGTAAAATCAGCAGCTTCGGGTTTATTTTGTCAAGTTGATTTGGGGCAGCAAGCAGTCCCTGATATTCTTGAACTTGGAGAGCAGCATCTGAAAAACGAGTGATGAATGCTTCACTCCCTTCTGGAAAACCCTGGGCAACATGAATGTAGTAAAACGACTCCTAATGGTGTCAGGCCCACAGTTGAATGATGTATTCCTAATGGAAACCACACTGGAGATATTTTTATGAGGCCATAAAGAAGACAAATTAGCTTATTTCCTCCCCTGACTCCCAAACACAGAGTATCCTGAGGGGTTCCAGTGGAGAAGAAAAGAATGGTGTAGCTCTAGCCAAGCTTAATTTCTTTTTTTATTCAGCCATAATAAATAACATAGCACATAAAACTCATTGTTTTTAAGAGCGTATTTGTCTGAAGAAACAATAACAAAGAATACAGCCATTATCAGTAAACGACTTTCAATTATTTATTGGTTTAACAAACTATTTTTGATGCCAAAAGGTACTATAGTAGACACTAGATATCAAGAATGAAGAAGAACCCATCTCTTGGTGCCATTTAAGACACAGGAAGCAGGCCTACCTCTTACCTTGGTTGATTTCTACAGCTATTAATGAACAACTTTATTTTCATGGCCTAATGTACAGATTTTCTGTCTTACAGTTGCTGAAGCTGCAGTATAGGAAGGCTGCAAGCCAATCTGGTAAAGCCCCAAAAGCATCCGTTTTCTGGCTCTGAGAGGCTATCCACACACCTTGCTTCACGGTTCCTTTCCTATATCATCCATACCTGCTGCCGTGGACCACACTGCCTTTCCCTCTCTTTCATCCCTGACATCTCTGGTTCTTGCCTCTTCCTCTGAGGATCCCCGTGCTTACACTGCGCCCTGCTGGATAGGATCTCTATTTAAGACCCGATCATCAGTAGCCTTTATTCCCCACTATTCCGTAATCCAGAATTCACAGGTTTCTGGAATTAGGATGCAAATTGGAGAGAAAGAGGGAGTAGTGTTAGCAGCTGCTTTTGTCAACAACCTGAAGGTCAAAGAAAGTCTTAAGGGAAATGGAAAAGGTATCGCAAGCTCGGAACGGAAATGAAAATGCATGATTCCAAAATTATGAGTTCTTGGAAGGAACTATGTAACAGAAAACACATATAACCAACCCCCCAAAAATGGAGATCTTAAACCAGTTATTTAGGCTTCTTCCTTAACAAATTGGAGAAAGGAGACTTAGTGAAACCCCAGCCAGCTTGACACAAAATGGGGTTATCACAGAGAAAGGAGCCTCCGCTGGAGAAATGCCACCATGAGATCCAGCTGTAAGCATTTTCTCAATTAGTGATCATGGGAGCAGGGCCTAGCCCACTGTGTGTGGGGCCATCCCTGAGCTGGTGGTCTTGGGTTCTAAAAGAAAGTAGGGTTAGCAAGCCAGGGAAAGCAATCCAGAAGCAGCACCCCTCCATGGTCTCTGCATCAGCTCCTGCCTCCAGGTTCCTGCCCTGTGTGAGTTCCAGTCCCAACTTACTTTGGTGATGAACAGCAATGTGGAAGTGTAAGCTGAATAAACTCCTCCCTAACTTGCTTCTTGGTTATGGTGCTTCATCACAGCAATAGAAATCCTAAGACAGAAATTAATATCAGCACAAAAAGGTAAGAAATCACTACAGACAGGACAGGCTAATACAGGAATACTGTAGGCTAGTCTAATTGGGACGAAAAGTCTACTGAGAAAAGCCCTGACAGGTAGCCCTGTCTTAATTACTGTCCTTGGTCGCTTCAACAACGTATTTGATGAAGGCAACTCACCAGAGGAAGGACTTATTTTTTTTTCTTACACTGGAGGGGAAGTCCATCATGCTGAAGGTCTTGCAGCAGGGGCAGCAGGCGGCTGGTACATCAAATCTGAAGTCAAGAAGCAGAGGGAGATGAATACTCTTGTCCGGTGACCCTTCTCCTTGTCATTGAGTCAGGGATCCCAGCCCTGGAATGGTGCCACCCGTGGTCAAGATGAGTCTAACCACCTAGATGAAGCTCAGAGATTTGTTTATAGTAATTCCAAATCCCACAGAGTTGACAATCAGGGCTAACCCTCACAGGCCCTGCAAGGTGGGCAGCCATGAATATGTACTGTTGTACAAAATCCAAGTGACTCAGAGAACTTTTCTAGAAGTTCACTTGAAGGAAGGGGTTTTCTGACAATAACAGTAGAAATACAAGGAGCAATCACAGGAAGCTAAGGAGATGATCCAGTGAGTAAAAACCTCACTACACAAGTTTGAAGACCAGAATTCAACCCCCAGCACCTACATTAGAAACCAAGAGTGGGTCAGGGACTCGGGAGGCAGAGGCAGGCAGATCTGTGAGTTCAAGGCAACCGGGTCTACAGAGTGAGTTCCAGAACCGACAAGATTACCCAGAGAAACTCTGTCTCGAAAAACCAAAAAGAAACCAACAATCCCGTGTGGTAGCATGTACCCAGAATTCCAGCACAGGGAAGCCAGGGACAGGAGGAACCCTCAGGACTCATGAGGAGCTTCAGGTTCAGTCAGAGACACAGTCTCAAAAATAGGACAGTGGTTGAGGAAGACACCCAGGGTCAACCCTCTGACCTCCTCATGAATAGACACACACACACACACACACACACACACACGAGTGTTCACAAGTACAAATGTTCACACAGAGGAAAAAAATCAGAGATGCTGGAAAGAGATTTTTGTTGTTCAAGAAGCTTTTTCAGCTACTGGAAGAGAAATGTGAGAACACGAGAGAGCTGGAAGTAGGAGAAACAGAAAGGGGGAGGGGAGGCAATAGATGGACCGAGGAAGATCATGCTCCACGGTTTAAGGAAATTTGTACAAAAGTTTAAGTGCATATATATTGAAAATGAAGAGAAAGGTTGGTCTTGCTGGGCAGTGGTGGTGTACGCCTTTAATCCCAGCACTTGGGAGGCAGAGGCAGGCGGATTTCTGAGTTCGAGGCCAGCCTGGTCTACAGTGAGTTCCAGGACAGTCAGGGCTACACAGAGAAACCCTGCCTCGAAAAAAACAAAAACAAAGACAAAAACAGAAAGGTTGATCATTTATTCTGCACCGATAATATTCCAGCCCTTCTGGATATAGGCTGTGAAGACGAGCCAGGCAGAGATCTGGTCCATTGTGTCCACTGTCAAGAAGCAGAGTGAGATGGAAATCTTCACTCAGCTCCTTTTGTCTTTTTCAGCCAGGCTAGGACCCTAGCCTGTGGAGTGGTGGCCTGAGCATTTAGGGTGGCTCTTCCTACCCCTATAAAGCCAGTCTAGAAACCCACTCACAGATGTTTCCAGACATTGCCTCAGACATTCGTCTAGACCGTCAGGTTGCCAATCATACTATGATTAACGATCATACTAGTCATTGAGGTCTAGTCTACCTAGATCTCTTTAGAACTTCTAGTGTCTTATAACTACAGGAAATGGCCACAGTACAGACTTCAGACTGACGCAGTGAGACCGTCTGAGTTCTGAACTGACTTTAGTCATTTGGAAACTATTTGCAACAGTGCTACCAATAGTTTGACCACAGAATAGGCAATACAATGTTTCTATCTGATGTAACCAGATAGTTTTGATGCTCTCTCTCTCTCTCTCTCTCTCTCTCTCTCTCTCTCTCTCTCTCTCTCTCTCTGTGTGTGTAAACACAGGTGTCCAGGGAGGCCATGGTCAGTGGATGTCTTGATGCTGGAGTTACAAGCAGTTATGAGCCACCTGATAAGGGATTCCAAGGGTGGAAGGACCCAACCTCTGTGTTTTAACCACAGAGCCATCTCTCCAAGCCCCTCAAAATAGACATTAAAGGCGGCACATTTAAAACAAACACTTTGATAGCTTTCTTTGTCCTCTCGTTTTAGTTCCTGACATATTTTAGTAGAAATTGGTAAGATCTGAGAATTCTAATGTTGAGTACAAAAAAAAATTTTTTTTGAGAATACTTTTAAGATTATTGGAACATTTGTAGTGAACATCTGTCACCTTATGGACTGTAGTTTCTTCCTTCTTACATTCCCCGTGTCTCTTAGAATATTCTTGTTTTCTAAAACGCGGGGAAAATCTTTGCCGGTTACCTTATTTTATTGAAGAACGGCTGCATCGCTAATGCAGTCTTTGAAGGAGTTGCCCTTCTGGTAAATTTCACTGAGCTGCTTGTGCCCTCTAGTGGTCACTTCCCGCACTTGCAGCTTATTTATTTTTTTTTACAGAGCCGCAGCTGTAAGCCAGGAAGATTCAAATAGATGAAGCTGTAGGTTCTGAGCGGCTTCAGAAAGGAAAGATATAGATTGATGCTTGATTCTGTTTGGAAAACGACAGCATGTGACTTCTGGGTTGACATTAAACACCTCTACTACATCTTATTCTAATTCTTTCCCTGTTGTCTTCTGCACCAGAGTATGAACTCACAAAGGAACAGTCTTACAGTTGACACAAGCTGCTTAGTAGCTGCACAAATAAAGGAAAAATATTGATTCCTAGGGGAAGCTCGTGTTCGTCCACAGCTGCTACTGTCTATTGTTTATCACTCTTACTAGGAGCTTCTACTGGAGAATGCTTTGAGAAATTTTTATCTGTCAAAATCCCACATGCCCAGAGAGTTTCTGAAGTCTCATGTTCACTACACAGTCTTTTATAGACTGGTCCTCCACTCATTGTCTTCAATTAGTCCGTACAAAGGAAGCACTACATTGCAGAACTTACAGATGCAAATATTTGATAGATGTGGTGCTAGCCCCATGTCTTAGTTCAGGTTTCCATTACTGCAATGAAGACACCATGACCAAAACGCTAGTTGGGGAGGAAAGGGTTTATTCAGCTTACATTTCCAGATCATAGTCCTTCATGAGAGGAAGTCAGGACAAGAACTGAAGCAGGGCTGGAACTTGGAGGCAGGAGCAGACCTGGAGGCCACAGAAGGATTCTGCTTACTGGCCTGCTTCCCCTGGCTTGCTCAGTCTGCTTTCTTTTAGAACCCAGGACTACCTATCCAGAGATGGCCCCACCCACCATGAGCTGGCCCCTCCCCCATTGATCACTAATTGAGAAAATGCCTTACAGCTGGATCTCATGGAGGCATTTCCTCAGAGGAGGCTTCTTCCTCTCTGATAACTCTAGCTGTGTCAAGTTGGCATGCAAAACTATCCAGTTCACCCTCATATATAGCTAATTTCTCCAAACTAAAAATCTCCACTGGTCATGGTGGCCCGTGCTTTTAATCCCATCACTCAGGAGGCAGAGGCAGGAGGCTCTGTATGAGTTTGAAGCCAGTCTGGACTACACAGTTAATTCCAGGGCACAGTGAGAACCTTTTCCAAAAAAAAAAAAAAAAGAAAGTAAATTCCCCTTTGGAGGTAGGTGGAGGCTCGAAAGACTCGGGTGACTAATGAAAGTGATGACGTTTAGGAAATTTGCTGGACACAGAACATACAGAAAGTTACAAGAGTCAGGAAGCCTCTCCCAAAATTATATAGCAGTGAGTAATTCACTTGAGAACAGCATCCCTACATCCTCAACCCATGCTGGGCTGGGCTTCTCAGAGGTCCATCTGCCTGAGCGTCCTACCCTCCTGCCAGTAACCGCACATCCATGTGGCTATAGGTAACCTCAGTAAAGTCACCAGCTCACTGAGTTAGACTTTGGTAGAATCATTTCATTTGTTTTGTTATTAGTGCCCTAGATGGTGTGGAAAGACGTTTTTCTTGGCTTCCTAGAAGTTAGAAGCTCTTAAAGGAAAATGCATTGGTTTACAGTCAAAGCCCTTGCCTTACTGGTACCTGCTAACCTTCAGTGTGCCCCTCTCCAGCCCCTGGCCAGTTGGAGAAATGGGCAGCTGTAGATATTACATTTACTTTGGTTTTGGGTTTGTTCCGGTTCCTTTTTCTCTTATTGTAATTCTGTCTTAAATGCCACCGTACCTCCTAATATTCATTTTTTATTTTCCAAATGATGGCATATTAAAGTGTGTTAGCCCCAACTTCTTATATTTGAAGAATTCCACAGAAGCAGAACATCTGCTTCTATTTCTGTACTATCTAAGGGATGACAGAAATGTTTTGAATTCTCCTGTTCTCCCCGAGAGAAAGCCTACTTAGGATAAAAAGGTATTGTAATGCTTGCTGAAAGGAACTTGTGTTCAATGCAGGATTAAGAAATGTCCTGAGTGGAGACTGAAGAGGCAAGCATGGGGCCTGCGTAGGTCTGCACCAAGTCCTCTGCATGTACTGTGGCTGTTAGCTTAGTGCTTTTGTGGGACTCCTAGCAGTGAGAGTAGGTGTTTCTCTGACTATCCTGCTGTGGGGGACTCTTTGCCTCCTATTGGGTTGCTTTGTCCAGCATGCATAGAAGGGCTTCTGCCTTGTCTTATTGCATCTTGTCTTGTCCTGTTTGCTTGTCATCTCTTGGAGGCCTATTCTTTCCTGAAGAGGAAAGGAAGCAGGTGCAATAGAACTGGGGGAGAGGGGAGGTGGGGGGAGGAGCTAGGAGGAGGAGAAACGGTAGTAGGGATATTGTATGAGAGAATTAATTTTCAATTTAAAAAAACATGCCTTGAGAGTACAGGAAGTTTCTATGGTGGGAAACAGAACGGAGAAAGCACAGACGACATGCGTATGAGTGAATGCTAAAGTTGGAACTAGTTTCTTAAATTCTTCAATTTCTCATTCTCTCCACTGGCTGACTTGGAGCTTACTATGTAGACCAGACTGGCTTTGAATTCACAGAGGTCTGCCTGCTTCTTCCTCCTGAGTGCTGGGGTTAAAGGCGTGCACAACCACCACCGCCACGCCCACCACCGCCACACCCACCACCACGGCCAGCTACTCTTTCATCTTCTTGCCTCTAATACTTTTATGGGGTTTATAACTGTGGTGACCTGGAAAACTTGCGTACTTCCCCGGATAGAAGCAAGATTTCTTTTTAATTCTTAGTTATGGGGGTTATGTGCTCTTGAGTGCAGGAGCCAGGGTAGGCCACAGGAAATATATCTTCTGGAGCTGTAGTCGCAGTAGGCCGTGAGCTGCCCACTTGGGTACTGGGAACTGAACTCAGGTCCTCGGAAAGAGCAGTCTTCCTTCTTAACCATGGAACCATCTCTCTCTCCAGCCTGAAATCAGGGTTTCTTAATCTTGTCACTGACATTTTGACTTGAGCTGAATTGGCTGCACGCGGTTGGGGCGGGGGTAGGCAGAGTGTCACTATGTAGGAACTCACTATATAGACTAGATTGGGCTCCTCGAAAAGATCAACCTGCTTTTGCCTCCTGAGTGCTGGGATTCCTGGCATGTGCCACCACGCCTGATCTTTCTTCTTAAAGCTTTAAAAAATTTTTCTTGATGGGAGGAAATACAGAGACCAAGTGTGGAGCAGAGACTGAAGGAAAGGCCATCCAGAGACTGCCCTATCTGGGGATCCATCCCATATACAGACACCACACCCAGACGCTATTGTGGTTGCCAAGAAGTGCTTGCTGACAGGAGCCTGATATAGTTGTCTCCTGAGAGGCCCTGCCAGAACCTGACAAATACAGAGGCAGATGCTCTCAGCCAACCATTGGATTGAGCATGAGGTCCCCAATGGAGGAGTTAGAGAAAGGGCTGAAGGAGCTGAAGGGGTTTTCAACCCCATAGGAAGAACAACAATATCAACCAACCAGACCCCTCACAGCTCCCAGGGACTAAACCACCAACCAAGGAGTACACATGGAAGAATCCATGACTCCAGCCTCATATGTAGCAGAGGATGGCCTTTTTGGGCATCAATGGGAGGAGAGGCCCTTGGTTCTATGAAGGCTTAATGCCCCAGTGTAGAGGAATGCCAGGGCAGGGAGGCAGGAGTGGGGGGGTGGAGGAGCACCCTCATGGAAGCAGGGGGAGTGAAGGGGTTTCCAGAGGGGAAACCAGAAAAGGGGATAACATTTGAAATGTAAATAAGTAAAATATCCAATATTAATTAATTAAAAATTTCTTGACATTAACTTTTTAGTTTTCCGTTCGTCATTTTTTGGGTGCTTCTCCACAGCTCTTCATCCTGTGCCTCTTCCCAAAAGGCCCCTCTGAACCCCTCACATAACATCCCCGTGTGACTTCATCTTTTTTCCTTTACCGTGCTCCTGTGTGTTGTACATGGATGTCAGGGATCATTCTCAATTGCTCCTCTACCTTACTCATTGAGGCAAGGTCTCTCAATCAACTCCAGAGCTTACAGATACGGCTCGTTTTTGCTAGCCAGCTTGTTCTAAGGAATCTCATCTTTATCTCCCTATGCTGGAATTACTGGCAGGCTAGCACCCCCGTGGAACATTTACACAGGATTCTGGGTGTTGAAACCCCAGTCCTTACACTTGGAAAGCACATACTTAAACTACTGAGCCATCTCTCCAGGCCTATCTCGTCTGTTCTTCTCAGGCCTGTTTCTCTCCCTAAACCCTCTGCATTACATATTGCTCCAAGACTATGAATTCACCGGGCAGTGGGGGCGCACGCCTTTAATCCCAGCACTTGGGAGGCAGAGGCAGGCGGATTTCTGAGTTCAAGGCCAGCCTGGTCTACAGAGTGAGTTCCAGGACATCCAGAGCTATACAGAGAAACCCTGTCTCGAAAAACCTAAAAAAAAAACAAAACCAAAGACTATGAATTCAAGTGTTTCTTGTTTTATTTCCATAATAGAGAAAGGAAAGGCAGAAAAGGTTGACATATTTGGGCAACAAATAGTGTCCGTCACAGGGGCATTCATAGGCCCTAGGAACTAATGTCTACTATCTTTGGGGTCAGTACTAAACAACAACAATTTACATCCGTATTTGCCAACATGAATTCAAACATGATGACCTATTTAATGACGTCTGTAAAAATGTATATGCACTCCTTAAATTACGCTGTAAGCTAAACTGGAACAATTATCTTGGTATTCAGTTTTATTTCATTTTGCAATAGCATTTAAATAATTGTTTGCTCGTTTGTTTTTTTGTTTCGAGACAGGGTTTCTCTGTCCTGGCTGTCCTGGAACTCACTCTGTAGACCAGGCTGGCCTTGAACTCAGAAATCCGCCTGCCTCTGCCTCCCAAGGGCTGGGATTAAAGGAACATGCCTCCACTACCTGACATACATATAAGATCTTAAGAAGTCCACACTGTTAAATAACCTGTAGGATACCTGTCATTTGAATCCAAAGGAAGAGGGAAGAAAATGCTTTAAGTGAGTAGGGATTAAATGCAGACTTCATAACTTTACTCTCTAGGACAACTGAACGTAGGCTGAGAAATACAAATTTCCTTCCATTATGAGGAATAATTTAAAATGGACAACTGAAGAGTCTCTTTCCAAAGGAAGGTGCTTTCTAACTCTGGAAACGATTGTGTAAAGTCCTTGTGGGAGGTAGATAGAGGAATGTCTTCGTTAGGGTTTCAATTGCTACAATGAAACACCATGAGCAAAAAGCAGGTTGGGGAGGAAAGGGTTTATTTGACTTATATTCCCACATCACTGTTTATCATTGAAGGAAGCTAGGACAAGAACTCAAACAGGGCAGGATCCTGGAGGCAGGAGCTGATGCAGAGGCTACGTGGGGTGTTGCTTACTTGCTTGCTCCCCATGACTTGCTTAGCCTGCTGTCTTATAGAACCCAAGACTACCAGCCCAGGGATGGCACCACCCACAGTGGGCTGGGCCCTCCCCTCCTTGATCACTAACGAGAAGATGTTTTTTCATAATATACTGCCAGACGTTATGGAAACAGTTTCTCATCTGAGTTTCCCTCCTTTCAGATAACTCTAGTTTGTGTGTCAAGTTGACGTAAGACTAGCCAGCACAGGGAGTAAGGCAGATAATATAATCTCATTTATGAAAACAATTGACAAGGTAATCTTATAAATGATTGATTCTAGATAGACATAAGTAATTTTATCCTTGTCTAATTATCTAATTATAGATAATTTTATTAAAAAATCCTGATAACATTCTGTACCAGATTAAAGGCTGATTTTTTTTCCTTTTTTAATTATTGGATATTTTCTTTATTTATATTTCAAATGTTATCCCCTTTCCCCACCCCCCAACTTTCTATCCCATTCTCCCTCCCCCTGCTTCTATGAGGGTGCTCACCCACCCACCCACTCCAGCCTCCCTGCCCTGGCATTCCCCTACACTGGGGCATCGAGCCTTCACAGAACCAAGGGCCGGCCTCTCCTCCCATTGATGTCCGACAAGGCCATCCTCTGCTACATATGGGGCTGGAGCCATGGGTCCCTCCATGTGTACTCCTTGGTTGGTGGCTTAGTCCCTGGGAGCTTTGAGGGGTGGGGATCTGGTTGGTTGATATTGTTGTTCTTCCTATGGGGTTGAAAACCCCTTCAGCTCCTTCAGTCCTCTCTCTAACTCCTCCACTGGGGACCTCATGCTCAATCCAATGGTTGGCTGAGAGCATCTGCCTCTGTATTTGTAAGGCTCTGGCAGAGCCTCTCAGGAGACAGCTATATCAGGCTCCTGTCAGCAAGCACTTCTTGGCAGTCACAATAGTGTCTGGGTTTGGTGACTGTATATGGGGTGGGGCATTCTCTGGATGGCCTTTCCTTCAGTCTCTGCTCTACATTTTGTCTTTTTATTTGCTCCTGTATTTTGTCCCCCCAAAGGCTGTTTTTGAATTGACTCCTTGATTCTTTGCAAGTTATATCATACGTTCTTTCCTTATTTACATTATTATTGTAAATATTATCATTATAATTTATTATTATTATTATTATTATTATTATTATTGAAACAGTGTCTTGATATGTAGCTCCAACTAGCTTAGAACTCACAATTCAAAACAGGCTGGCCTTGAATGATGTTCCTGACTCTGATTTCTTGTTTGACTTCTTGTCAGTTGCTCAATGTCAGATGCTTCTTACTTCATGCCTCTCATTTTTGCCTAGGATACTAACAAAAGTCAACTCTCTCCAGGAAGCTCTTTCAGAAGGCTAACTCAGCTAGCTTCCCATGTAGCTTTGTAAAACATTCTTTACTGCTTCCTGTTAAAAGTATTCATTGTGTAATTGCCCGTGTGTTGTTTCTTTGGCTAAAAATATAAGCTCTGTGAAGATAGAGACATTGTATCTAATGCCACGCAGAGAATGGTAAGTAGTGGCTACATTCACTGGCTTCTTGAATGACTGAATGGCTCCTTTTATTTAAGTGGAAGTGTAAAATTAGTCTGATGAGATTAAAGTTTATTTGAAGTGACACCAAGTTACAAAATTTCAGGAATATCAGGTTGCTTTCTTGGGAAAGTGTATTTCATGAAATTAGTGGAAGCACAGGAAGAAAAAATAAGCAATCGTCCAATAAACCAGACCCGTCAAAGTGGACTCAGCATAGACGACAGAAATCCCGGGGAAGCAGGGCTTAATGACTGATGCAACAGCATTCATTCTTAGCTTGGCTTTATAGGGCTGGGAACAGAGCGAGGTTAAATCTTTCGCAATCCTTGCCCTTAAACCTACAACCGAATCGAATCGGAATTTCGCCGAGTGTGGTAAGCAGTGATAAAGGAGGCACACCATTGTTAGGAAATATCTCAGTGAGGAAGTGAGTAGGAAGAATGGAAGGATGTGAGGAGGACTGGGTGGTCAGGGAAGCCTTTCCGGTTTAAGCTGAGACCAGGGCATTGACTTGAAGACCTAGACGGGTGGACAAACTGAAAAGTTCAAGAGCCCGTATCTGAGAGCTCAGAGAAAAAGACTCAAGGGCACCTTGGCCGGACTTGGCCTGTGATGACCCCTGGTATGATGGCTGTCCGCTTTGGGACCATTCCTCGGGCCAGACGATCACGTCCTGTATTCCATCCCATCAGAGTGGGGTCTGATCCCAAAGATCAGCTCCTTCCCACCGCAGGATTCCCGGAACGCTGAGCCGGTCGGTGGGGACACGGAAACAGGCCCAGGCTCGCCCGCCGCCGACTCCGCCCGCCGCGGTCACGTGACGCGGAGTGTGACGTAGGAGGAAGGAGACGCCATTAGAGGGAGGAGAGGTAGCTCTCCCCTAGCCTCGGGTTCTTGACGTGGTGACCCGGGCCCTTCATTCTGGGACTTTCTCTCGGCCCTCTCAGGCCTTGCCCGCGGGACGACGCAGCGGGCACCGGGCTCGGCGGGGTGTGAAAGAGCCGGGCCCGGGAGGAGCGGGCGCCGCGGCGGCGGTGGTGCGGGGCTCGGCGCGGCGCTGGGCTCGGGCGGCGGGGCAGCGGCGGGATGGCTGCGGCCGGCGGCGGGGCGGCGGCGGCGGGCCGAGCCTACTCCTTCAAGGTGGTGTTGCTCGGGGAAGGCTGCGTGGGGAAGACGTCGCTGGTGCTGCGCTACTGCGAGAACAAGTTCAACGACAAGCACATCACCACCCTGCAGGTGCAGACCCCGGGGAGCCGGGCTGGGGACCCGCGCCCCCTCCTCTGCCTCTGGCCTGTCACCCCCTCCCCCCCCGCCCCCCGCCTTCCTATTGCCTTTTGCAATTGCTTTTGGGACACGCGGGCCCCGGCAGCCTGACGATGTCAAGAACCACAGTGGGGAGGGGAAGGACCCGGAAAAGTCCCCGGTTCCCGGTGGAGGCTGCGCAGGTCGGGGAGTCCCCCCGTCTGTGGGCTGGTTTTTCCCTTTGATGGGCTTCTGCTGGGGCACCAGGTGTTTTCACTCTCTGGTTTCCGAGCCATCAGCCCTTCTTATTTCCTTGCGAAGTAGGAACTTTAGATGCGGCTTAGAATTTGCGAACGAGGTGGTTTGTAACTTCAGAGCGTCCTGATGACTAAGTGTTTGTGCAAGTTCCATTTTGTCCAGTTTTCAAAGTAAATGGAGTAGTAAAACACCCCGTCGCTGGAGGGTTTTTGAAACGACCGCTCGCTGCTGGCCGGGTTACGCAGTTTCTTTGCAGCCTTCTTGGGTCCGGACGTGTGGCTCACTTATTCTTTGAGGTTTGATCCCCGTTGAAACAGTGGCCAGCATTTGATCATCAAACTAAAAATCTAGGCACTGCTGCTGCACATTTTCTTTACTGTCATGCTGCAAAACGCTGGCTTCTACAGTTAGTTACATTGGAAGAGTGTGGAAGTGTTACAATGTAATTGAAAGTGAAACCAGGCCACTGTAAGGATCTGCGATTTCCCTGTTCTAGGAAAAAAAAAAATCAGTTTGCACGTGTTAGAAGAAATGTATCTATTAATGTGTCTTGATCAGACTGTCCAGAGGCTAGTGGACTTGGCTTGGTCGTTTGGATTCATGTCCTACCCCCATTTCTTTCTATAGCCCCGTGATCTTAGGTAAATTGCTTAAGCTATGTATCTCTGGATTTCTACTGCTACTACACCCATAATGATTAGATCTAGTGCACAGAGTTGTCAAGGTAAATATGGAAACGCACTTAGCACCTGAATTGGGGTAAACACTGTTATTACCGCTCTGACTTGTACAATAGTTCTTAATTAACGCAGATGCTACTGGAAGGCATAATCATGGGCGTGACATTTGATGTCGGGTGCTATTATTAAACGACAGAGTGTAGAATGTGCAGGGATGCTCCAGTTCTGACTCCAGGCTTTATTTTTACTCCTCTGGTTTCAATTCCACATAAAGCATAACACCTAGAGAAGTAAATGTCAGGTGATAATGCCCAAGTGAGAGATACGGTGGAGCCCCCCAGCCCCCAGGCCTGGCTAGATTTTGAGCTGATTTGGTTCACTGCCTCTGGAGATTAATATACAACCCATTTTACACTTCTCTTTGTTCTACACTGGAAGATAAAAGAAAAAAGGTGTTATAGTTGAAAGCTTAACTGGAAAATTAACTTAGCTCTTCAACCTAGAAATTGCTCTAAGGAGTCCAGTAGTGGTGGCACATGTCCTTAATCCCAGGACTCGGGAGGCAGAGCAAGCAGATCTCTGAGTTGGAGGTCAACTTGATCTGCATAGCAAGTTCCAAACCAGTTAGTGCTACTCAATGAGAACCTGTCTCAAAAGAACAAAAATTGTGTTTAGATTATGTACCCCCCCCCCCCCCCCCAACGGGATTTCTCTGTGTAGCCCTGGCTGTCCTGGAACTCACCCTGTAGACCAAGCTGGCCTCGAACTCAGAGATACGCCTGTCTCTGCCTCCCGAGTGCTGGGATTAAAGGCATGCACTACCACTGCCTGGCTAGATTATATATTTCTTAAGACACCCTCAGTGCTAAAAGTGATGAAAGGTTTTTTTACTCTGTGGAGAGAAGCCAGTGGGAACCACAGAGGGAAGGTGAGCCATGATGGATCTCAGAACCAATAGCGTCACAGCTTAGATTTTTATGTAACTCGTTGTAAACAGTATGAGGACTGTATTACAGAAGTGAAGGGGTTTTTTTTGTTTTTTGTTTTTTTTACTAACACATGGAAACAGCACTGTGATTCCTTCCTCGTGGGTACCAGTTCACCGCCTCGTTCTCAACACTCTTCCCAGAGAAGTTTGATTTGTACCCTCTATAAGATGCAACCTCTTGTTGCTTCAATTTCCAAAAGGAGGAGATTCAGCATCAGAAGTGGGAGAGGAATCCTTCACAAACTACTTATCCTTTTAAAGGGCTTTGTGTTTCAAGTACTTTAAAGTTGTGTGTTTAAAGTATTCCTTAGAGTACTTTGTTTCCAAAACACTCTAGACATCTTGGAGGTCACAGACTGGGCTTATAGCTGAGTGGTAGAGAGCTTGCTTACCCTGCCAGAGGCGCCGGGTTCCTTTGGAGGTGAAATGAACTGATATCACTGAAAACAGAAGACTTAGTATGCCTGGAGGTGCTCCATGTCAAACAAGTTTTTCTCTTTGTAGAGCCAGAATCTGTTTTAGTCTCAGTTCTGCCCTGTGGAACTTTGGTCTCATGACGTTCCTTGAGATGGCTTTCATGACCTCCTAAGTCTTTGGTAAACAGCTCTGCTTCCTTACTTGGATCTTTAGTGGTATTTGATGTCTTCTGCCCTCTTCCTGGGTCAGGCACTAGCAGCCATCCTTCCTTTCTTTGCTCCTGTTTCATAAGTGGGCGAGACTCATGATCCTCCTGCCTCAGTCTCCAGAGTGGCTGAAATTACAGGTAGCCACCCTCCTTCCCCGCTGATGTCCTCCTTTCTTAAAGTGGGATGCTTTGAGCTGTAGAAATGACAGTGACTCCAGGCTGGCTTGGACTGAGCAGAGAGGTGCGGGTAGTCACTTCCCCTTCTTCTGACACTGAGGTAGTAAAGATTCTGTGAATTTCTGGGGAAGTTGTGGCATTGGTTAATACTGGGTTTGCTGTCAACTAAGTATTAATTTATCTTAAATGCTTCAAGAAACCCATGTCTCCTTCAGGTTCTCAATTCTTTGACTTTGTAACAAAGCATATTTTTTCCTCAACATGCATGACCTGCAGTTGGCTGTGATCTGTTCCAGTGTTTAACACTTGCCAATTTTATTTCATTTTACTATTTTTTAGGGTTGGAAAAGTTTTAGTTCATATTTTGGTGGTATAGTCAGGGCAGGGGACGTGGTGACAGGAACTTGAAGAAGCAGCTGGTCACATTACATCTGCAGCCAGCAAGCAGACACAATGAATTGTTACTATCCTTTTAAGTCTTGATTTGGCACCCGACCCCCAACACTGGGCCCATTGAGGCCAGCGTTCGGTGCTGGGCGAGCCTTCTGTCCACGCCAGCTGCCTTTTAATCTCCTTACTTTGTTAGGTTAGAAGACCTTCAGTGTTCTCTTCAGTTCACAAAGACTTTGAGAAGCAGTGGAGGTGCAGGGGTCCATACAAAGCTTGGTAGCAGGCTCCGGTACACTCTGGTGGTTCATGGCCAGTGTACTGGCTGGTGTTGTGTGTCAACTTGACACAAGCTGGAGTTATCACAGAGAAAGGAGCCTCCCTTGAGGAAATGCCTCCATGAGATCCAGCTGTAAGGCATTTTCTCAATTAGTGATCAAGGTGTGTGTGTGGGGGTGGGCCCTTGTGGTGCCATCCCTGGGCTGGTAGTCTTGGGCTCTTTAAGAAAGCCAGCTGAGCAAGCCAGGGGAAGCAAGCAAGCCAGTAAAGAACATCCCTCCATGGCCTCTGCATCAGCTCCTGCTTCCCGACCTGCTTGAGTTCCAGTCCTGACTTCCTTTCGTGATGACCAGCAATGTGGAAGTGCAAGCTGAATAAACCCTTTCCTCCCCAGCTTGCATCTTGGTCATGCTGTTTGTGCAGGAATAGAAACCCTGACTGAGACAGCCAGAGATTAGGTTTTCTTTGGCCGTGCAGTGTTTTAGGTTTGATTATTTCAGAACATCCATGACCCATCCCCTCCTCCTCTTGAGTGGCAGACAGTCGCTAATGGAGTTGTCCTTTTTGGGCTGCTACGTAGAGTAGACACCGAAATAGTGAAACTTGGCCAGTTATTCCAGCTTTGATGCTCTCCTACCTCAGTGCATTAGCCTTGCCCACAAGGATGGTCATGGGATGCTTTGTCAGATGTAGATAACACTGTGAGCAACACCCAGTTCTATCAGGAAGTCGTACGATAAGAGTGGTAAAAAGTTATGGGACTCTGAAGTTAGACTGAGTTATGGAATGGTCGTAGTTGTAAACTGGCCCACTGATAAAATGGGAATGCTTTCTTCATAGGTCTCTTAACAGTGGATTACATGGTAGACAGCCGTGACACTCTCCTAGCATGGTATCTTAAACACTGTTTGGTTCTGGGGATCAAACCAGGGCTGTACTAAGTTATAGCCTCATCTCTGATATGTGTTTGTTTGATAAATGTGTAATGTTGCATGCTGTTGAGTGAATATTACAGTACTTATAGGTTTCTTTAATGATAGAAAAGTCAATGGGATGGATAGGTCTTGGATTATGTTGAGAAGTTTTCCTTGGGGAGTCCCTAGGTAGGATCTGGGGTGGCTTTAGTGGGGCATGAGATCCTGAGTTTGGATCCTGACACTTTCATGGCACATGCCTAGAATCCCAGGCTGGGGAGCCAGACTCAAGAGGATCTCTGGGGCTTGCTGGACAGCTAGTCTAGCTGAATTAGTAGTCTCCAGGCTCAGTGAGGGACCCTGCCTCAAAGAGTAAGGGGGAGGGGGCGCTAAGGATAGCTCTGGTGGTAAGAGCACTTTCTGGCTTTGCAAGAGGATGGGAGTTCAGTCCCCACCACTCCTGTCAGCTGTCTCACAACTGCCTGTAATCAGCTCCAAGGCATCTACACCCTTTTCTGGTCTCCATGAGCACCTTCGCCATTCAAGCTGATTATGATGGCACACATCTGGATCTCAGCATTCTGGAGGCTGAGGCAGGAAGATTATGAGTTCAAGGCCAGCCTGGGCATAAAATGAAAATCAATTAGTTATCTGTTTCTCTGTCTGTCTGTCTGTTTCTCTCTCTCTCTCTCTTTCTCTCTCTTCAGCCAGCTAGGCAAGCATTTCACCACTGATGTATCTTGACCCAACTGATCTCAGAGTTTCTTTCTCTCTCTCTCTCTCTCTCTCTCTCACACACACACACACACACACACACACACACACACACACACAGGTTAGGATTGGTGTAAAACTAATTGCTTTGTACACTCAAGTTCTGGCTTTCATCCCCACATAAACCAGGCATGGTATCACTGTCACATGCCTGTAATTCTAGCACTGGGAAGGGTGGAGATTAGAAGTTCAAGACCATCCTCAACTACACAGGAAGACTGAGGCCATTCCAGACTCCAGACTGTTTCTCAACAATAATAGATTGATTGAAAAGAAATCTATGTTTTAAATTTTAAAATTATTTTCATTCTAAAAATTTGACTGGGATGGACATATCTTGAATTCAGGGATTTACTGTTTGTTCTGTTTTTAATCACAGCATGGGCCATGCTTCAGTGTCTGAGTGTTGCACTTTCCAGAGCTGCTCCTTGCTTATAGAGTCATTGTGGAGGTGCGTTCTCTGGAGCACTGGAATTTATGGAGTCTCCAGGCTTTCGTGTGTGTTTAAATGATTTGAGTCTTCAGTAAAGTTGACCTAGAGATTGGGTAAGAGAGAAAATTATAATTTCTTTCCTATGGACTATATTAAGATAGTGCTGTTGACTCTAAGAAATTAAATTCAAGAATTTAAAAGGTATGTGTGTGTACATGCCTGTGCCCTTCTGGAGAGTACAACTTTCAGGAATTAGTTTTCTCATTCCACGATGTGGATTCTGGGAGTCAAACTTGGGCCATCAGACTTGCCTTTACCTCCTGAGCCATCTTATCAGCTCAAGAAATGTTCTTATTTTGTGCCTACTGTGTTGAGCATTGTACTGGCTGGGGATATGAAGATGGGAAGGTACTGTGTCGGCAGCCAGGACTCTTTTTACAGGACTGTGTCATTTCTACGGTACTCGCTCATTCCCGTGGCACTAGCTTCTGCCCTGTGTGTGTCTTTGTATCTGCACTCCTGGGGGACCGTTTCCTTTTTTAGTTGTACCTCATGGCCTCCCCGAAGACACTTACTGAAGACTGTGCACCCTAAGTGATGCCTATCACTTTTAACTAATCTCTAAAAGGAGCGATGCTGATGTTTATAACCAGAGCCATCGTCTTCCCTTTGGGGTGTGACTGTAGAATTCCACCTGTCTACCCCTCTAGGCTGGAGTAGGTTCCTGCCTTTCGACTAGCAGAGCAGTGCTCTTAGGTTGGCTGTTCAGAGACTGATCCTGACAGTTAGCAACTGAGACAACCAACACCCCACAAACATGGTATGCCGCTTTTGTTAAAGCCAAGGCTTGTGTCGTGATGGTACCTCCACCTCTTCAGAAAGTGCCGCATTCAGGCTCCGCAGCTGTATGCTTGCTATCACAGTCTCTTGTCTAGGAATCTTGCTTTTCTTGTTTCTGAGATTGTTTCGAATGCGTGCTTTTTTTTTTTTTAATAGCTCTGAATGTCCTGTGGCTATTTTTAAGCCAATCTATTATAGTATCTACACAAGAGTTACAGTATTTAAGGTTACTTCTCTTTACTATTTCAGTAGCTACATGAGGGCCATAGAGGATGGGGCATTAATTTACTTACTTATTGGTGAGATGGTATTTTACCAAGTAGCCCATACAGGCCTGTAACTCATGGTTGTCCTGGTTCTGCCTCCTGAATTCTAGGATTATTAAAGGTCTGCCACCAAGCCCAGGTTGGTGTTTGTTTTGTTTTTAATAAATAAGTTGGGGGCCAGAGAGAAGGCTCTGCATTGAGGGACACTGCTGCTGTCACAGGACTGTGCCCGATCCCAGCACCCACGTGATAGCTCACAGCCGTCTATAACTCATTCCAGGGGACCAAGCACTCATGTCCAATATGCATATCTGTGCAGGCAAAACACTCATACACATAAAAGAAATGACTTTTTTCTGTCTTGCGGTCAGATACTCCTAGCACATAAGGACTTTACATCTGTCATTTTCTGTTTTGTGCTTTAGTCTGCTTCTTAGACACTACTTTTTTTTTTTTTTCAGATTCTTTCTTCTGTTTTGAACTAGGTCTTGCTATGTAGTGAAAGTCGGCCTCAAATTATAGTCTTGCTTCAATTTTCTTAGTGCTGGGATTCTAGGCATTTGCCACTTTCCTGTGACAGTCTGTTTGTTACTCTTCGTTTACTATATGTAATTTGTCCTGGGTGTCTGAGACCTAACGGGTGCCAAAATCTATAACCTATCTATGTCTTCTATCCTCCCTTCATTTCCTTTTAAAGAAAGAAAATAAAGAATGTAAAACTACTGAAGAACCCAGGTCTCTTTCTGGTCTTTTTTGTTGTTGTTGTTTTTGTTTTGTTTTGTTTTTTGTTTTTCAAGATAGGGTTTCTCTGTGTAGCCCTGACTGTCCTGGAACTCACTCTGTAGACCAGGTTGGCCTCGAACTCAGAAATCCACCTGCCTCTGCCTCCCGAGTGCTGGGATTAAAGGCGTGCGCCACCACTGCCCGGCCTTTTCTGGTCATTTTTATTCTCTTACTACAGAAAGGTAATTATATAATTTACTTGTTTGAATTCTATCATATCTTAAGATTGGGAGTGAGCGAGTTTACACTGAGGTCTACAACAGTATTAGGGGTAGCAAAGTAATATGATTAGTTCTGTGTATGGCATAGTCAGCAAGTAGAAACAGGATCATATTTCTTAATTCAGTACCATGCTTTCAAAAGCCTGTTCGTGCTTATTAGAAAGACCTCCAGAAGTCAGTAGACAGAATTGAACAGTGACTGACACGTTATGGAAAGATCCTCACTGGCATGTCATTTGTTCCTGTGACCTCCCGCCTACAGTTCATGTTTTTTTCCTTCATCCACTAGGTTTTGGGTAAGATGTGGGGTGATAGGTACCAGATAAAAGTCACAACCCTAGCTAAGAATGAGATTGTTCAATTTTTTGTTTGTTCGTTTGTTGAGACAGGGTTTCTTTGTGTAGCCCTGGCTATCCTTGAACTCACTCTGTAGACCAGGCTGACCTTAAACTCAGAGACCCACCTGCCTCTGACTTCCAAGTGCTGGGATTAAAGGTATGTGCTTCCACCATCCACTAGAGATCTCTAATGTTTAATCTCCCTGAAATTTGGAAGATGAAATACTTGGGATTTCATGGAATCTAGAGGAAGAGACTGGGGAGTATGCGGTTACCCTGATCTTTGCTATATTGTTCCTACCGTGAGATTTAGGGAGGTGGCTTGGTGTCCAGGAACACTTACTGTCCAAAAGGAGAATTGCCAGGTTAAGAAACGCGTGCTTTGCTGGCTAGACAGCTCCGTCCAGTGGGAAAGGCGTTCTGGAGTCAGACAGGGTTCTGCCCACCGCACCCACTCAAATGATCTGACCTTGGCTGAGTCACTGTATTTCTGTAAATCCCAAATTCATAGCTGTAAAATAGGACTCATTATCTACCTCACGAGGTTGATGCAGGCATTAAAGGAGAACTGGAACGCAAAGGGCTCAACAGAGGCTGTAAGCCCCACCCCAGGCCTAGACCCTTCCAAATCACTACTGTTGACTACTTCGCTTCTCCCCTTCTGACAGATGGTACTGGTGGTTTACTGAGGGGTTACCAGAGATAGATAATTCTTTGCAAATGTTGAAATTATTTATAGCGTAAGCATGGTTCTTAAGTCTGTGATTGTCTCCTCTTACCTTTGCTACCATATAACAGGGTTAAGAATGACACTGCCCCATATTTTACAACCACAAAGGGTAATTTAATAATCTGGAAAAATAAAGTGCAGTATTGTAGAGCTGATTTAAACAGACAAACATGAGGACTTTGATTATTTGCTACTATTCTGATGTACATTAAACCTATAATTGTATTTTTAAAAGTTACTCTTAAAAATACTTATAAAATATTGAAAACCTAGAGTGTGGTGAAGTGAGATGTCTTACGTTACAGTGAGAATCTTTCCACATACGGGGGGGGGGCTGACTTAAAGGGAAAACAGATCATTCTGGTACATGCTTTAGAAGTGAATCTCTTATTTGAATTAAGATAATTTAGTCCATGGGTCAGTGAGGTGACCCAGCAGCTAAAAGCACTTGCTACACAAGCCCTGCAACCTGAATTTGATCTCAAGAACCCGGGTAAAGGTAGGAAGCTTTTGAATGAGGGCCATGTGCAGGTACTCAAGCCGTGGCATGCAAGGCCCCCCCCCCCTTCATGTACTTGCAAGTGAAAGTGAATTTTAAAAACCTAATGTTTTGTTTATCATGAAACTTTTAGGGGCACGTTTCTTCCATAAACTCTGTTATACCTTCTCCAGTTTCCCTAGGCATGTTTGTAGAAGTGTTTATCTACGTGCCACCAGAACGGATGTTAAGAGCCTTCCTCCAACCCTGCACTAGAGCGTTCCAGTTCAGGTGCTAGCCTAGGAGGTACTGAAGTCTGTAAGGTGTACTCATAGCTGTCCGTTGTCCTCAGCCGGTCTGGACCATACATCCTGCTTGTTGTGTGACCTTGGGCAAGACACTCTCCTTGAGTCTCAATCTCCATGCCTAAGATATGTGGGTGGTAATTATTTCTGACTCACAGGGCGTTCTGAGAATTTAATAATATTTGGAAAGCTATTAAATATTGCCTGTTTTATTTTAGTCTAAAAAGACTGAATAATAAAAAATGTAATCTAGCTTGTAGAATTCTTATATCCTGAAAAGATATGCTATAGTGCAAGACAGTCTATTTCATCTGTTGCAACTTGGGTTTTCAGAAAGTATAGAATAGGGGAATTCAGTATAGAATGTGTGCATCATATAGGGAAGCGTGGGGAAGAGCCACAGTACAGTCAAGGCAGTGTCAGGTTGAAGAGGGAGACCAAGGACTACTTCTGAGGCAAGGCTGTCACGCTATGCTGGGAAGTGTTTTGGAGAGGGATATTGGCTGGCAGGGGGAAGATAATTCTAAGAGTCTCAACCTCAGAGATAGCTAGGCACAGTGGTATGAGCCTGTGGTCATGACCTCTGAGGAAACTAAGGCAGGGGCAGCAGGTAATCATGGAAATGAATGTCAACCTGTGCAGTACAGTAGACCCCATCCTTCGCCACAGCACTCTTGGATCCACGGTTCTCCTCCTTGCCGGAAGTTAGCCCCACTCTCCTTTTTGCCTCCCCTGCGTTTCTGCAGAGGCACTGTCCCGTGACGCCTCTGCCACCGCTCTGAACTCCGGTCTTCTCCTTTTTAGAAACATACCAGCTAGTTCTGACTCTGGGTGTATCTTCTGTTTGATAAGTTGTTTTGTTATTAAAGATTTTTAAATTTTATTTGAGTACACTGTCGCTGTCTTCAGACGCACCAGAAGAGGGCATCAGATTCCATTACAGATGGTAGTGAGCCACCATGTGGTTGCTGGGAATTGAACTCTGGACCTCTGGAAGAGCAGTCATGCTCTTAACCTCCGAGCCATTGCTCCAGCCCAATAAGTTGTTTTGTTAGAGGCAGGCTTTCACCGTGTAGCCCGTGCTAGTTTTGAATTTATCCTCCTGCCTTCCCAGGAACCGGGATTATGGCACGCGCTCCCACGCTCTGTTTGTCTCGTTTAGTTCTGCTTGACCCTGACTAACATTGTAGTTCTGTTTTCCCGTCTGGTCCCGTCCTCAACACAGCCTCCAATCCCACAGTCATTCTCTTAAAAGGTAAGGGTGTTCCCAGTGCCCTCAGATCTATCTTAACAGGTGCTTCTTAGGGTAAATAGACACTTCCCCAGGGAAGAAGTTGCTTAGTTCTGAGAGAAGAAATCCCAAGAGTAGAGAAAGTAAGTGACTCGGGAGTGCTTGTGTAAACGTGTCTAGCCAGCCTTCCTTTTGACAGAACTGTAGCGTGTTCATGTGCATTATGGATATGTAGAAAGCAGTATGTACGATTTATTTAAATATAGCTGATGTGTGTGTGGGGGGTCTGGTATTTTTGAAACAGGTTTTATTAAGGCCTACGGGGGGGGGTGCTAGGATGTGGTTTATTTGTTAGAGTTCGTGCCTAGCATGCTTGAAGCCAGAGGTTTAATAATCAGCACTGTCTAAGCCTCAACAGCACCTGGGAGATAAAGGCAGGACAATCAGGAGTTCAAGGCCATCCTTGTCTGTATGGTGACTTTGAGGCCAGCCTGGAATATTCTAGACTCTTGTCTCAGAAGAGAACGAGGGAAAAGTAAAGGTCTATAAAGTAAAGTTCATAATCTTAGGATTGTTTAAAGATTTTTTAGTATATGTGTGTGGGTGTTTTACTCAGATGTAAATTTGTGTACCACATTGCATGCCTGATGCCCTCGGAGGTCAGAAGAAAGGCCATATCCCTTACAATGGGAGTTATAGGTGGTTGTGATCTGCCATGTGGGTGTGGGGAATTGAACCCAGTCCTCTGTCAGAACAAACTGCTCTTAACCACTAAGCCATCTTTCCAGCCCCTTCATAGGATCTTAAAAAAAATTGCATGTGGGTTTGGGGGATTGACCTCAGGCTGTCAGAGTTGGTGGTGAACACTTTCATTTGCTGAGCCGTCTCTCTGAGCCATAATCTTAGGATCTTTGATTTAGGCTTAGCTTCTCTGTGTGGTCTCACTTTGGCACTGACCGTGCAGACTGGAGTTCCCCTGTGGGCGGCTTTGTTTATGGGTAGGAGAAACTCCACCCATTTTCATCACCTTCCTTCCAACACCGACTTTCAACCCATGCAGGCAAGCATTGACATTCCTTTCTCAGCAGTCCCTTACAGTGTCCTTGACAAGGTCCTCTGTTTTAGTCAGTGTCACAGGACACTGTTCTCTGTTCCTCAGTCTCTAGCAGCCTATAAGCTCCCCTTGAAGGATCGGCGCATGGCCTTTCACTTCTGTGACATGATTACATGTTAAACAGTTAAGTTATATAGGCACAGAACCATTTTGAGCAATGCCAGGTGTCTTAGGGATCCTCTAGATACTCATTTTAGTCAGGAAGGAAGGAAGATCGCATTACATTAAATGCTCTAGGAGAAACCTTGTTGCATATGTGGAAAGGGAAAAGCATAAGAAAAGCGGGCACCATTTTCTTAATGTGTTATTATGGATATTTTACTAATTTTTAAGTGTGTGCACACATGTCTGGGCGTGGTGGCATATGCCTTAAATTTCAGCATTTAGGAGACAGAGGCAGGAGGATCTTTGTGAGTTAAATGCTAGCCTGGTCCACATACTGAGTTCTAGGTGAGCTAGGCTACACCGTGAGACCCCATCTCAAATTCCGTTTTCTTTAGAATGCATGTTGTGTATGTATGTGTCACACAGATACGTGTGGGAGGTAGAAGACAGATTTGGATGTCACCCTTGACTTCCACCTCATTGTGAGATGGTCTCTTTGTTGGTACTTACTGTGTAGGTCGGGCTAGCTAGCTGGGGAGGCCGGAATTTTCCTGTTTCTGCATCCCGTCTTACCTACCTTAGCTGTACTTTGATTGTAGACACGCATGCTACTGCTTGTGCATATGTGTCAGTGGGTTCTGAGATCAAGAATTCAGGTCACCATGCCATGTCCTCACACTGCATGAGAAGCGCTTTACCCAGCGAGCCGACTCCTGGTGTGACTGCTGAGCTAAGCCCTCAGCACTTCTTACATTCTCTTAGAGCTTTCATAGCTTGTGCTCATAGAGCAAGATAGCTTTTTCTTAGAGCGTGAATAATAATTTGTCTTTAGGGAAAATAATGGTTGGCCATAAAATAAAAACCTAGTGATTGCCTGTTCTTTCAGACCATCTTAAGGTTGACATGGAGATGATTCATTCATTCATGTATGGTCAGAGGGAAGGACATTATTTTACTGTTTTATAGGAAACATTGTTTAACACGTATTTCTTTTTTTCTTTTTTTTAGGCATCTTTCTTAACAAAGAAGTTAAATATTGGTGGGAAAAGAGTAAACCTTGCCATATGGGTAAGTATTTGGAAATCTTTGTTGGTTTTGAGACCGGTCTCACTGTGCTGGCTGTCCTGAACCCACTCTGCAAACCAGGCTGGTCCTGAACTCCTCCCAGCTAGTGCTGGGATTAAAGGTGTGCGCCATTATGCCTGCCTTCAGAGATACTGTAATAACTAACTCATTTGAGGAGGAGGAATTGGTATTTCCTTTTTTTAAGTAACTACATTAACTACCCAAAACCATTTTCTTAAACTTCATTAAAAAGTTCCTAAAATCTAATTAAGAAATCTATTTGGGGGGAAGGGGAGCCTGAGAGATGGCTCAGTGGTTAAAAGTACTGACTGCTCTTCCAGAGGTCCTGAGTTCAATTCCCAGCAACCACGTGGTGGCTCACAACCATCTGTAATTGGATCTGATGTCCTCTTCTGGTGTGTCTGAAGAGAGCAATGGTGTACTCATACATAAAATAAATAAACAAATATTTTTAAAAAAAAAAAGAAAGAAAGAAAACACGAAATCTATGTGAAGCACAACTCGTATCTAATTTTGCTGTTACGGTCTCTTCAGTTGCAGAAGGGTCTGAGTTGATGGGGCTGCGTTGCTTGCACTTGCTTTCCACAAGAAGTGTCAGCAGGTGGTCCTGAGGCACTCCTCTTCTGCATCCGAAGATCCTCAATGCAGGGCAGAGAGTGTTCTAACCATGGAGCACCTGAACTGGTCAGCTAGTGTGGGTAGGGGACTGCCAAGGAGCATGGGCTGGGAGGAAGCCTGAGGTTGTGTGACAGTAAAGCGTCACATGATGCTTCAACACCCAGGTCTTCTGTACCTCGTTTGTTTCTTTTCCTGTTGTTTTCTGGATTCTCTGTTTAGCAGCCATGTGCGTTTTCCTTTTGACCTGCTATGCATTTGTTCTTTCTTAGGATACAGCAGGTCAAGAGAGATTCCATGCATTGGGTCCAATTTACTACCGAGATTCAAATGGAGCTATTTTAGTTTATGATGTAACAGATGAAGATTCTTTTCAGAAGGTATTCTGTTCATTTCTGTAGATGACTTAATTGGAAGGACTGATTGATTGATCTCTCGTTAATGTGTCTGCATTCACCAATGACTAGTTTTTAAACAGTAAAGCATACAGTTTGAGGAGCCATTATTTATCAAAATGATTAGTTCTTGCTGGAGTATTAGTGGTTTATTATGAACTTCTCAAGTTTTAGAAAAAAGAAAATAATTGAAAGTTAAGCCTCACAAAAATGGAGAGACTTGCATTTGACTGCATACATACTGGGCACCTAAAGCTTGGTGTGTCTCTGCATGGGCTGCCTCCTCGTAAAGGGGAAAAAGTAAGGTCGTACTGAAGTCTAAGTCCCCCCACCCCACCCCACCCCCCCACACAAGTATACACCTTGGAGGATGTGAACTTTAGAAAAATAGTGTTAATTTTTTAAATTCTTCCCTAATTTTTAAAATCCCTCTTCAGATTTATACTATGAATGTAGAATATTTCTCCTTAAGACAGGATCGCACTATCTAGGCCTGGCTGGCCTGGAACTTGCTAGGTAGACCAGGCTGGGCTCTCACACAGAGCCCCTGCCTCTGCCTCCAAAGAACTGGAATTAAAGGAGCAAGCCCTTCACCAAATGTAGGATTTTTAAGCTTATTTGGGACCAAAAATAAGTCACCTGTGAACTTTCTCCATAGTCACGGTGAGATCCTGTGTGGCTTTCCTTGGGTCAGTAGTGTGTTGGCTTGTGTTAGGGAAGGGGTCATTTGTAAGTCAGAGCTTTTCTTGAACTGAGTTACAAGGTAATGCTTATCGAAATGACTTCTAATTTAGTTTTGTTTCTTTATTTTTTTAAATCTATTTACCTCTTCATCCCCCACACCTGGTAATTTTAAAGACGCAAATACAAGTATACAGTTTCCTTGTTAGATTATTAATGATGCAGGCAGGGAAACAGCCCAGGGACTAAAAATGCAACAAATGCTCGCTGACCTAAGGTTTGTTTGCTTCTTAGTTATTTTGAGGCTGCTGCTTGATGCTGCCTGTTTCCATTTCTTGGCTTTTTTGCATAAAGAGCAGGAGCTTAAGCATTTCATGTTAAGAGCAAGTTGAGTCTTAAGTTGAAAAAGTGGCCAGTTACTGATACTAAACAGAACCCATAAAGCAGGCTGGCTAAGCACAATAATTTATTCCTTCTCATGGTTCTGTGGGTTGGCCAGCAGGTCCTCTGCTCTTTGTCAAGGCGTCAGAGTTGCTCAGAGCTGTACTGAAGTGGGGACTTGATGGAGGTTGGGGTGCCCAGCAGGCCTGGTTCTTCTTCCTATGGCCCTTTGTCCGTATGTACTTGGTTGTTTAGGTTCCTGTAAAAGTAGTATCTACCAGGCCTTGTTAACCTTGAGTCTGGAACGGGTATAGTGGTTGGCCACTCTGTCTCATATTCTTGATCAAACGAGTTATAGGGCCAGCAAAGATTTCACCTAGTAAAGGAAGAGAATACAGGCCCAGCTTTACCTCATCTCGAAATCCATGAGGACAAAGATTAGGGATACCCACGGAGAGTGGTCTGATCATGGTGTTCACATATTTGATGGCATGGATTGGTAGATGGCTACGTTATCTGTGTGGAGGAAATGCAGTTGTGGTGATGAAGATGTCCATTTTCCATTCTCTCATATTTTTCTCACGTGAAATCAACCTGTGCTTTATTATAGGATGATAATAATCATCTTTGCTTTCATAAGGATTTGTAAAGACAGGTCCTCTGCATTTTTGTAGAGAGTAGCCACATAGAACATTCCTGTCAAAGGTACAGATGCATAGTAAATGTTTACCACATAGTAGTGGAATTTTTCCAACTTACAGATGTGTATTTTTTTAAGGCAGGTATATATGTTTTGTGAGACTTGATTGCGAATAGATTAAATTTTGCTGTAAGAATTGAAAGCAGATGTCTTGGTTTGTTCTTTATCATGCTGTTTGATTTTTATTTCATTATTGTAATATTTGAGATTAGTAGTGTTAATTTATATCCAGTTTATATCCAACTGGTCCATAGCTGAGCTGCCTCCTTAGTGGACAGTCATTGTTACTGTAATTGTCCTCTACCAGAGGTTCTCACCAGGGGGTGACAAAAATCTGGAGACATCTTTAGCTGACACCATGGGGCTTGACTTGGTAGGGGCCAGGGATTCCACTAACCAGTCACATAAGACATAACCAACCTCACCTCAAAGAGTTGTGTCAGCCACAATATCAGTAGTGCCAACGGCTACTAAGTGTCAGATACTAAGTAATGAGATCTTATTTTGCCGTGTACACTTTTTTCCCCTGAAGGCTGTAACATAGAAGTCTCTATTACGAATCAATTAAGGCTTGATCAAAAAGACTCTGGTCATACCCTCCTAAGTCCGAAGTGACTCTGTTATAGATGTCTTAACGCCAGGTACTGGACTTCACAGTGCTTGCTCTGGCAAATAGCTTTGCTTAGATGGATGAAAACTGTATAAGCGTTGGTAATTAGAGGTGTGTCTTTGCACACTCATAGGGTTTGGTGGTGTTGAACTATCTCTAATAAGATCTGTTGTCATGTTCACTCTGCCGTGTGCACAGGTGAAGAACTGGGTCAAAGAATTACGGAAAATGTTGGGGAACGAGATCTGTCTGTGCATAGTTGGTAAGTGTTAGTCCACGCTTGTTCTCCAAGTCCTTGTTTCTCACGGCTACGCTTTGGGGGCTTTCTAAGTGGCTTGTGTGCAAGGGGTTAATCCCCAGAACTACTGTTTGAAGAAGCAAACAGTTATGACTGCAGCATCAAACTGTGCAAGGTATAAAATACATACGTGTGTGTGTATGTGTGTGTGCATGTGTGTGTATAAAATACATATGCCGCATATGTGTGTGTGTATAATACATACGCGCGCGTGTGTGTGTGTGTGTGTGTGTGTGTGTACACAGCACATATGTAGAGAGACAGAGAAACAAAAATGGTCATTATGAACTTTGCCTGGCCTGCAACTCCCAGAGATCCGCCTGCCTCTGCCTTCCAAGTTCTGGGGTTAAAGGCATGTGCTGCCACATCTGGCTAGATTTAGTTTTATTATTTGCAGTTGTATGTGTGCGGAGGGGTATGTACATGCTCGTGCAAGTCCCCACAAGAGCCTGAGGCCCTTTCTTCTTGGAGCTGGAGTTACAGTCAGGTGTGAGCTGACCAACATGGCTCAGGAACTGAATTCTCGCCCTCTGGAGAACAGTATGCTCTCCCAACCACTGAGCCCCAGCCTTGTAATGAGGTTTTGTGGGAGACCTGACACCAGGTGGTGCTTCTTGTATTTGTAGAGTAAAACAGCTTGCTCTCTGATTCCTGTCCAGTGTACTGACTATAATATTTATTGGATTGAAATAAATATTTCATATATAAATAAATATAAGCCGTTATAAAGTTTATTTTATTCTGTCTGAGAGTTAAAACTGAAGACAGGAAACTATTTGTTTCAAGTGCGCTTCCTCAGGTTGCTTCCTCCGGCATTCTTACCTGTTTGTTGTTTCTGTGACCTTTACCCTCTATGCAGCCAGTTCAGCTTCTGTCCACTACTCTGTAAGAAGACTGGTTTTGGTTTTTTTTTATTATTTTGTTTTTTAATATCTTAATTTTGATTCTACTTGGCATTTTTTTGTTGTTTTTTGTTTTTTTGTTTTTTGTTAGCAAAATCTTGGCTTAGATCCATTGTTTAAAGAAAACTAAGCATACTCTCAGTAATTTTAAATCTACATGGCATGTGTATATTACCTTGTAAAAGGTCACTAAAATTGTTTTATAAGCAATATACTTAAAGCCTCTCTATGGTGGAGGTGTGTGTAACTTACATTAACCTTTTTATTTTAACTAGTTCGTGTTATCAAATAAAAAAGTTCCATTTTAGGGCCCAAGATGCAGGTATACTATGTTTTAGTGTATTTTTAATCATTGATTGGTTTTAAGTTGATTGGGAAATAAAGAATTTTTTGTTTTGTTTTTTAAAACCATGTATCTATGCTTTAATTTAAAAAAAAAAAAAAAAAAGCAAACTATACTTTCTAGTGAATCTTAGCCCCTGCTGTGCCTTATGGTCTCTGTGCAAGAGAGATTGTTTGCCTGTGACAGGCTGGAAGTTCAAGTAGTCGCTACACTGACCTGTGTGCAGGAGGCTGGATTATGATCGGCTCTCACATCTTTGTGCTGAGACATTTGGAAGGCTGATGGGGAGTAATGTTATTTTTTTTAAATAACTGGTCACAATTATATATTTAGGATTGTCTAATTTTATTAAAAATAAATCAGTATTAAGGATAATGTTTCCTTTTCTCACATTAGGTAATAAAATAGACTTGGAAAAGGAGAGACACGTCTCCGTTCAAGAAGCAGAATCGTAAGTGTCATGTTCCCTAATGGTAGTGCTCCCCAGTGGGAGCACACTCACTGCGCTTTGATGGTACACTTACACAAACCCTTAGGGAGGGCTTCCTGTTCTCAGGAAGCATGATTGCACTTTAAAGCAGTGGGCAGCCGGCAAGAGTAAGGTATTTTTCTTGCAATTTCTCTTGGCTTCACTAAAAATGGGAGAAAATGTGGAGGAGAGCTATCAAGGTTAAATGTCAGGGGTCACAAAGACTTTTAAGGTATTTGCATTCCAAATTAGCGTATAAAAATTTCAGTCCTATTATGTTTTTTCTTTCTAAATTTGGTTCAATATATAGAGAAATTAAGTAGCTAAATAACCTTAGTGTAACTAAAATTGGATAAGTTAGTAAGTCAGTAAAGAAAAATTTAGTCACTGAAATTGCTATTGTAGAAAGCTTTATGTCAATGACTTTTTTTTTTCCGTGTTAAGGTATGCAGAATCTGTGGGAGCAAAGCATTATCATACTTCTGCTAAACAAAACAAAGGCATTGAGGAACTCTTTCTTGACCTTTGTAAAAGTAAGTATACACACATTAGTAGATTTAAAAATGGCTTTTTAAAAACTGTTATTAATGTTTCTAGCCAGGAATAGTGGCACACACTTTTATCCCAGCAATCAGAAGGCTGAGGCAGGAGGATCTCTGAGTTTGAGGTTAGCCTGGTCTACATAGTGAGATCCAGACTCTGCCTCAAAAAAAAAAAAAAAAAAAAAAAGTATTGTTTTAAAATCTTGGGACTTTTGTCTTTCTTAAGCAATAACTGATGGTTTGGAAGTTACTTGTTTGATGTCTGCAAATGTATTTAAAATGTCTGTGACTACTTTTCAAAAAGCAAGGACAATTTGTGAGTTAAACTACATTCAAGGGGCTAAGGAGATTGCTCAGTTGGTAGGGTGCTTGCTCTGTAATTACAGTGTGGACATGAACTTGATTCCCAGCACCACAGACATGGTGGCAAGAGTTCATAAGCCCCCAGCCCCCAAGCTGCGGAGATGGATCCCTGAGGCTAGCATAACCTAACTCAATAGGCAAGATCTCGATCCTAGTGAAAAACCTTTTTTCAAAGAGTAAGATGGGTAGCACCTGACCTCTGGACCACATGCACACTTTTTAAATGAAAAAGACACACATTTGAGAGCCATAACAGTTTGTTGCAATGGGTGGGTCTTACTTCATCTTGGTTGACAGATTAGTGAAGAAAACATTGTGAGAACTATCAGTGCACGGGGGCATGGAAGGCTTGTTTCTAAGTCTTTCCAGGCAACAGGAGGATGTGCTTGAGCTTTAAGAAGCATGGCTTTCACAGATGTGTGTTCAAGTACTCCATGAATAATATGTGTCTGGCACTTGATTCAAAATCATTGTAGAGACACATGTAGGTAAAATGAGGGTTGGCTTTATTAGGCTCTTTTTCTCTAACATGTTTGAAATTTTCATGATAAAAGGTTTTCTAGAAGAAAGAAAAGCAAATTCCTTAATAAATATGGCCTTATTAAGAAGTTCATCTCGCTGGGCAGTGGTGGCACACGCCTTTAATCCCAGCACTTGGGAAGCAGAGACAGGTGGATTTCTGAGTTCGAGGCCAGCCTGGTCTACAGAGTGAGTTCCAGGACAGCCAGGGCTACACAGAGAAACCCTGTCTCGAAAAAAAGTTCATCTCTCATGCTGCCAGTACATGAAGGAGAACGCTAGGCCGTGCAGTAATGGTGAGCAGTTGTCAGATTGCAGCTGTTAAACTCGTGGACCTCATTCTCTCAGGAATTTGATGAAACTGGTTTTGCAATCTAGGGGAAAAAAATATGTGTACACCAACTTTGGGGTAACAAGACTCGGAAGTTATTCATAATCCCTTTAGGAAAATGAGGTCTACTACTAATCAGCACTAGCATTATTTGAGATTATTAGAAATGCAGCTTCTTGGGCCAGTCCCAACCCTCTTTAGTCAGAAGGTCTGGGGAGGGCAGGTTCTGCTCTGTAGAAGCCGTCCATGTGATGCTGATGTGCCAGAGCTGAGAACCAGCGCTGTGTCCAACCGCATGCGGGTCTGCTTGAGCACACTCGGACGTGGGCGTGCTGTGTCCTGAAGGTGGAATTTGCACAAGTACCCAGTGTTGTGCTTCAGTCGTCAGACAGACTTCAAAGAGAAGATTGTAAATCAATTACTAACCGGTGTGATTAGTCTCGTGCCTTAAGGATATTTAGAGTATTCTCCGTATGTTCATTTAAAAGTCCTATACATACAAATCCTAATATAAATCCATTTCATAAATACTAAAACACATGGAGAAATGGAAAACTTTAAAGGGCCTAATAAATAAGAAGGAACAGAATCTGTAATGGTTCCTTATTTCCTCTCACTGGCATCTGGCACGCCCCAGCTTGAGAGCTGTCCTCCCAGAGCTACAGGCTGGACACAGACTGTGGACTCTCCTGTAGAAAGACTCCCTCTCTCTTCTTCCTCCATCTTGTTGACTGACTGATGTGTTTTCTCCCAGTCCGTCAGTCTTGATTTTCATTCTTGAACACTGTTTCTCAAAAAAGATGTTTTACATTTCTTTTTTTCTTTTCTTTTTTCCTTTTTAAAGATTTACCCATATATTATATGTAAGTACACTGCAGCAGTCCCCAGACACCCCTTCCTCTCTCTCTGGCCCAGCTCACCCCGGCCCTGCCTGCTGCAGCTGTCTCCAGACACCCCAGAACTGGGCATCAGATCTCATCACGGACAGTTGTGAGCCAACATGTGGTTGCCAGGATCCGAACTCAGGGGTCAGAGCTCCCAACCACTGAGCCATCTCTCCAGTCCCTTTACATTTCAATAAGATTCAGTTTGTTAGTTTTTTTTGTTTGATTGATTGATTGGTTGGGGTTTTTGGGGGGGAGGGGTAGAGTTTCTCTGTCTAACAGCCTTGGCTATCCTGGAAGTCCCTCTGTAGATCAGGTTTGCCTGATGGTCTGGAACTCTGCCTCCTGTATGCTGGCAGATTTTTTTGTTTTTATTTTTTATAATGAATTTGTGACTTTTGTCTTATATAAGAAATCTTGCCTAGTGGTAGTGGCACATGCCTTTAATCCCAGCATTTAGAAGGCAGAGGCAGATGGAGCTGTGAGTTCCAGGCTAGCCTGGTCTACAGAATGTGACAGCCAGCGGTACACAGACACACCCTATCTGGAAAAACCAAAGAGACAGAGAAAGACACACAGAGAAAAAAATCTTTAAGCCAAAATCACAAAATTCCCTCCACAGCTTCCTCTGTCCCACTTGTATGAGATAATCTCACTTATTAGCCCAGGTTAGCCTTGAACTTTATATGTAGCAGAGGCTGTCTTTGAACTCGAGCCTACTGCCTCCACCTCCCAAGTAGTGGGATTGCAGGCACCTGCTACCAGCATCCAGCTGCTCACTGCCACAGTCATGTGGACTTGATGCCCTGTTTCTTCATTTTGTTTGGTTTTCTGGCTGGCCCAGGACTCACAGAAATCTCTTGCCTTTGACTCCTGAGTGCTTGAACCACTGTGCCCAATTAATGTGATTTTATACTATGTACCACCTACATGGGTATTTCTCTATCTTTTTTACTTTTTTTTTTTTTTTTTAAGACTTATTTGTGTGTGTGTGTGTCTGTGTGAGTATGTGTGTATCTGTGTGAGTGTGTATGTATCTGTGTGAGTGTGTGTGTGTACAGGAAGCCAAAGGAGGCCAATGGCTGACCGCTCCTATCATTCTCTACCCCTTTTCCAAGTCCGGAGTCTCTGAATCTGAAGCTGTGCTGTTTTAGCTTGGCCACAAGCCAGCAAGCCTGAGCCACCCTCCTGCCTCCCTCCTCTCTGAAGCCGAGGGGGTCTCTGTTGGGCTCTTACCTTTTCACTTGGGGTCCGAACTCCAGTCCTGCCCTGCACCTGCCGGACCATTTCTCTGCCTTTTTAGTTCTTTGTATTCTTTCAGATGCCATTGGCTGTGTGCAATAATCCACGTGCTACTTTAACTCCACGTGTTTGCGTGTGTGTCTCTATGGGGATGGACACGTGAGTGTACGCGTTGGAGGAAGCCAGGGCAGTCGTTAGCTTCCAGATGTGGGTACTGCTTCAGCTGTAGGAGCGATATGCACTGTTAACTACTGAGCCATCTCTCCAGACCCTCGAATACTATTTTTTTCTATTTATTTATTTAATGTATATGAGCACACTGTCGCAGTCTTCAGACACATCAGAAGAGGGCATCGGATCCCAGTACAGATGGTTGTGAGCCACCATGTGGTTGCTGGGAATTGAACTCAGGACCTCTGGAAAAGCAGTCAGTGGTTTTAAAGAAGTCCTGTGCCCTAAATTTAATCTCCTTGTACTAGAAATAAGTTGAACTTTACCTATTTCTGATAGTTTTGGAAAATCTCAAGGATTATACTTAGTGTATACAGAGTGTTTATTCAAACATAAAAAACAACTGTTCTGCTCTGTTAATCTCTTCATGGCTATTATAGCACTGCATGTTATACTCTGTACATTCTGGTTTTTAAAGCTGTTTTCTTGAGTTGTCATTGCATTCAGTGTGTAAATGGCAGAGAGCGACCCCCGGGTGTGGTCTGCTCACCTTTGCTTTCTGTTTCAGGAATGATAGAGACAGCCCAGGTGGATGAGAGGGCAAAAGGCAATGGCTCAAGTCAAGCTGGGGCTGCGAGGCGAGGCGTGCAGATCATCGAAGACGAACCTCAAGCCCAGAGCGGCAGTGGAGGGTGCTGTTCTTCTGGATAACGGCTCATGTGTGAAACTCAAAACAGAACTGTGGATCATTGCCCTCAACATGAAGACTGCCATATTCCAAGTCACATTTACCAATGGAGTTATAGAATTAACAGTATTTTCAATTACGTTTATAACACTGCAGAGACCTTAAGTGCTAAACTTAGTGGAGTTTGTGACCAGAGAATTGGCATTTTCTACAAATGTTAACAAAGCAGTTACCAATGGCCTTTTTACATATTTTTTCTTTAATGAGGAATAATATGCATGTAGAAAAGACCTACTTAAAGGCTTCATTTATATTCTTTTAAATCAGATCTTTATTTAATAACTTATATATGATGTTGGAATGGTATACATTTTTGCAGTCCTTTGTATTTTGTGGTAGTTTGAATTGTATCACTTCTAAACAGCATACTGTTTTTGTTTTTGTTTTTTGATTAGCAGATACGTGAAGTTCTATTTTTGCAGGGTTTGCACAGGCCCCTAACTGTCTACTACTTTGATAGAATCTATAAACATCCTGTATGCTGAGCTGGTAAAATACATTGTAAATTACATATTAAATATTTTATCTGCTTTTACAAGCGCAAGGTGCAAACATATATACAATTGTCTTATTGATGTAAGGTGAATTAACCGTTGGTGATAACACCTAAGCTTTTGACTGTTAGAACGCTCATCATCCCTTCACTTGTCTTACCGTGAAAGTGGCATGTTTAAATGTTCACCTACTTACCTGACTTACTGCTGTTGTCCCTTCCCCTTTCTTTCTATTTTTTCTGTTTCTTTTTCTTTTCTTTTCTTCTTTTCTTCCTTTTTTGCCTCTGTATGTCCCAGTGATCCAAAAGCAGCATTTGCCTTTTTAATTATTATTATTAAACAAGATTCCTTCTGCCAATGCTGTTTTAGAATTAGTTACCTTAGAAGAGTTTGAGTGCCGCTTGCCAATTTTCATTTCTGCCTCATCTCGGGTTTTCTGTAGGGCTTTGCAGGAGATGGGCTCCCTGGCCTGAGAAAAGGGAGTGGCCGCCGGCCAAGGCGTTTTCATACAAAACGTGAGTGGTAATGTATGCTCCCCAGGCAGCATTCCTGGTCCCTTGTGAGGACATTTTATTGGTCACTGCTTGTCAGAATATAGAAAGTTGTACTTGATTTTCTAAGAGTTTTCCTGAGCTTCTATGGGAAGAAGCATTTGTCACACAGTTACAGCAAACACTGGAAAGATTTTATTATAAAACCATAATCTTGTTTATTTTGTAATTAGTCCCACGTTAGTATTTTTCATCAGCATTGGACTGAAATTTGTTCACTTGGGAAAGAATAAGACACTGTGCACAGAAAAACAACAGATTGAGGAGGTTAACAAATTGTTATATAAATAACATTCCCCCATTTCTGTCTTGCTTGGAAAACTAGTAAATGTTGTGTGTAAGATAAGATGGAATGGTCCCCGGATTCCCTCCTTCCAGGAAGTAGAGTACAGTGGTGCAGTCAGCACGCATCTCTGAAGATACAAGGAGGTGACGGCACTGAGCGGACGCTCCCAGATTCTTAGGAGTAGCTTAAACCTTCCCAAAATGGCTGAAGGGTGAACGGCTTCCACCTTACTAAGTAATAGGGACTGAACTCAGCTTTGTGTTCTCTGAGCCTCCCCTTAGATTTACTTGTTTACTTACTGACTGATCTTGCCAAATTCAAAATGCTGCCCTCTTTGCTGTGTGCCTAACGATGGTCAGAGTGGAAAGAGTGAGAATGAGCACAGTTGTGTTCCATTACGAGATGACTGCGAAGTTAGTGTCCATGCAGGGGCCCCAGGAGCAGCAGAAAGCGTGAGTCGCTGGAAAATTTGTTCCTACCCTCTGGCCTTATCAGGAGTAATGACTGCTGCCAACCCTACTGTTGTAGACAGGAAATAGACTCTCCTCATTGGACTAGAATGCTGTTTCTAAACTAGAGATGAGGTTAAGTTAAACTTGACCGTTGGGGACTGGAATTTTTCACGCTCAGTTGTATCCATTCCTCTTGGAGCCTCTGCTATGCAGTCAGTCACAGGCAGTCATTGCCGGTGCAGAAACCATCCTCCACGTTGTCCTTTGCCCCTCAACTAACTCTCTCTCCCTCTCTCTCCTTCTCTCCCTCTCTCTCTCTCTGATTCACACTGACTCAATAACAACCATAAGCAGTGTGGTGGACCTGCTGTGTGTGCATGGAAGATTTTAAGTCAAATGAGGCAAAAGGAAAGGAAACTGGCCAGGACCTGTCTGCTGCAGGCCTGTGTAAGCGAATACAGGGCCATGGCAGACTGAGTGGCAGGGTTTTCCTGGGACTGTCTTCCTTCTGTGTTACATCTTTGTGTTCCTACCAGCCGTGCTCCTAGGAAAAGGCACAAGACGCGTTTATGCCTGTCCCATCACTTAAAGCCGGTTTAAGACACTCATGGCTCTCACTGCTGTGTTAAAGTATGCAGTCACTGTGTACTGAGTATCCTGCTGCTTGGTTTTCTCTATGATTATGGAAGAAGAAGAGTGCTTATAAAAATGTATTCTGCAACCATTTGGGGGTAAACTGATCTGAAAAGAGTATCATGTTATATGACATACATGCTTGTTGTGTTTGTAGTATCTCCCAAGAATACCCTAAAATTATGATTGTTACTGTATGGTTATCTTTTTTTACATATTAGCCCTAATTATTGCTATTTTTAGTTTAATTTTCTTTTTGGTGTTAGACAACAATAGTATTTCTTCTCTCTCTCTCTCTCGCTCACTCTCTCGCTCTCTCGCTCTCTCTCTCATTCCCTCTCACTCTGTCCCTCTCTCCCTCTCTCTACTTTGGTTTCCAGTAATAAAAGATAAAGTTGAGGAAATAGAACTCTATACCCCAATAATGTTTATAGTCATGTTTACAAATATTGCAATTATTGAAGTTTCTAGATAAGGCAAAATAGGTATTATGTGCCAAATAATTAGAGCATTTTAAAAAGTAGATGTGATAACTGTTTCCTTTAGTATATAGTTTCCCATTTTCTGTTTTATAAATGCTGTCAGGCTTCTACACCATGAGTCTTCACTATTTATCTGTAGATGATGTGGGTGGCATTTGCAAAGGTAAATTACATTATCACTTGACTGTAGTTTGATTTGTTCCTTTTGACTTCTTTGTGATCATTTTGAATCTAGAAATGGTCTAGGAAAGGCTGTAAGAGAGTAGTGAGCAGTGGGAAGATTGCGAAGAGACTCGCAGAGTCTAAAGAGACTGCCTGAGTAGATCTTGACGTACTTTGCTAAGTTACAAAATGTATTGCCCGGGTTTCCATCATTTTAAACGTTAATTCACTGAGTTGCATGTACTTGGTTTCAGCATCTGCTACAATGTTGCTATTGTTTATCAACACCTGTAACAGAGTAATACATTTGGTATTATGGACCACACATGCTACAATAATGTCTTGGATTTGATGGCCTTTCTCTTTTTAAGAAAGCCAGTTAATTACAATTTTGAGCATACTTTTTCTGATTGCATTTTAGCATTATAATATTGAAGTAAAACAAATTGCCCTAAACTTCCTGTGTAGCTGAGGATGATCTTCAACTCCTCCGGATCTTCCTGCCTGGACCTCTTGAATGCTATGCACCACACACTCAGTTTGTGTGGCACTGAGGAATCAAACCTGGTGTTTTGTTCATGCTAGGCCTATACTTCAACTGAGCATCCCTAACCCCCAAGTTATGAATTCTTTCAAGAGGTCCCTGTTTCAAGCAGAAATGCTTGTCTTCTAAACAGATACTTTTGAGTTTGATAGACCCTGAACATTGCTTGTGCTTAGCCAGGATATATGTACCATCTTCATGGACAAGCCATGTGATCCACCTCTACAGCTATTCTTTCAGTATTTTTGCATTTATTTGCTTAATTTGTGTATAGTTTTGTGGACACCTATGTGCCAAAGCACATGTGTAGGAGTCAGTTCTCTCCTTCCACTACAAGGGATCTGGAGAACAAACCCATGCAGCCAGGCCTACTCTGAGCAGTCTTGCCACATACCTTGTTCTCTCTCGAAGTTTGTTTTCAGATATGTATGAGTGTTTTGCCTGCATGCATGTCCATGTACCATGCAGGAGAGAAGAGGGTGTCAGATGTGGAACTGGAGTTACAGATGGTATGAGCCACTGCGTGGGTGCTGGGAATCAGATGTGGGTCCTTCACTAGAACAGCCAACCTGGGCCGTGTGATACCCTTCCTCAGCCCTCCATTCTCTGGATGCTACATGGTTGACTTTAAATGGCCTTTATTTCCAATATACCAATTCTCTTAATTTTGATATTTCTGGCAACTGTGTTCTCTTCATTAAGCTCATGTGCTTGCTTTACTTCTGTTTCAACACGGGAAGAACAATGAATAGTAAATACAAAGTAGTTTTATAATATATATGAATATGAATGTATATATTAATTAGAAATGCAAGAATTCCTGGTTTTATATTTAGTTATGTAAATGATACATTTTAAGGGAAAAAAACAAAAACAAAAAACAAACCAGAGCTAATGTTAAAGTACTGCTGATACCCGCTCCCAGATGGTAGTAACTGCTGCTTAGTATACACTCAGATACCATTTAGCTATGTGTTTACATGCATATTTTTATTTACTATACATATATTTTGCAACTTGTTTTTCTCTTACCAGTGTGCCTTCAGTAATCTTCAGTAAATGATGTTTTTATTTTTATGTGAATGGGTATTTTGCCTGCACGTGGGTCTGTACCACAGGCGTACCTGGTGCCCTGCAGATGCCAGAGGAGGGCTTCGAACCCCTGGGACTGGAGTTCCAGTGGCTGCTGGGAACTAAACCCCAGACCCTTGGATGTGCATTCCTTTAACCACTGAGCCATCTCTCCAACCCTCATAACCTCTTTGGGTGTTTGTTTGTTTATTTATTTTCTCAATCTCTTCTGACTCCCAGAAACCCCTCCCCAAAGGAATCTCATTAACATACAATTTGAATGCAAGTGACTACTCAAAGTATTTCCTTTAGGCGTGTGAATCCGCTAACCGCGTACAATTCGGTTGCAGTTCATGACTTTGGGCCTAGGGTTTATTTGAGGGGTGAAAGGGAGAGCGTGGTTGATGGGGATGGGGAAAGAGCAGAAGGTAAGCAAAGACAAGCGTGTGACTCTTAGCGCTCCTGAAGTAGGGCTTCATGCTATCCCCGTTTCTACTTCTGCCTGACCCATGCCTTTATTTGCTTTCTTTTTCTTTTTATTATTTTTTTGGTTTTTCGAGACAGGGTTTCTCTGTGTAGCCATGGCTGTCCTGGCACTCACTCTGTAGACCAGGCTGGCCTCGAACTCAAAAATCCGCTTGCCTCTGCCTCCCGAGTGCTGGGACTAAAGGCGTGCGCCACCACTGCCCGGCTGACCCATGCGTTTAATACAGTGTAAAAGACAAAAGACCCCTCATAAGATTTCTCTTTTCCCATCATCTTACCTTTAAGAAGTAATAGGTGGTTTGGTTCGTTCGTTTCACATTTTCATCTTCTATACTTACCCTCTATAAGGTTGATTTCCTGAGTGTGGTGTCTACCCGATGTCCAGTTCCACCCACACCCGACCAGCTTCCTGAGAACAAACATGAGCTGTGCTTTTGAAAAAGTTATCAGTGGCACCTCAGGAATTCAGGGTTTATTTACCTGATTCTCAGAATGTTTTATGTAAGTCAAGTTTTAAAAGAAGTATCCTGGAAAAATAAAGTTAGCGTCATTCCCCGTGGAAACAGTTGGATAAGGAGAGTTAAATCCGTGAACTGTGTACCTGCGTCATCAGGGACTAGGCTTGCTTTTCCTTCCTCGGGAGCACTGCAGTTGACAAAGCTGTGGGTCACATGGGTCATGTGAGCGTTAGACACAATGTGTGTGCTGGAGAAGAAGCAAATGTATTGTTTTAGTGGAAGCTCCGAGTGCAGGTGTGTGACAATGGCTGTTTCCTTGTATCCTGATAAAGATATTTAAAGATGCAACTAACTTGAGGCCTGTCCCTTTCGCTTGAATGCCTGCCCTGTATGTAGTGTACATACCACACGGGACTCAGCCAAATTCCTTTTCTTTCTCCCTGTTTTAGATGGGAATTAAAAACCATCATTCATGGTCTGCGATACACGTCTGTGGATATGAGATCATCCATGGACCTGTATTCACATTCTATGTGGTGAAAATGTCCCAAAATTTGGGGGGGCAGTAATAAATAGTATAATAGTAAAACATCCCAGATTTGAGGTAAAGATAGATTTTTTCTTTTTCCTTTTGGTCTCTGTGTCTTCTGCCTGAGTGCTGGGATCATAGGTGTACCCCAACATTCAGCTCCGGAAGAATGTTGATTTTTGGAGCCCTGCAGACAGTACTTTTTGAGACGTTAGAATAAAGGTGTTTTCTAGATGCAAGAAGGTAGTCATCCTCCGTTCCATTGGCTTTTCCAAATTTTCTGACTTCAGTAAGAAAACAGTAATCTTGCTTGTTTAAATACCAGATTTATTTTAAGTTTGTGGATTCTTTTTAAACCTAGAAGAAACACAACCTAAAAAAATCCAGCCTGGCATACACTAATCAGACGGAAGGTGGAAGACTGCGCTGAGTCCAAGCCCAGCCTGTCTCAAAAGACAGAAGTAGGTGCTTTAGGGACTAAGAAGAAATCTTAGCATACACATCGTCCTGGGTTTGATCCCCATTATCAGTTAAACTAGGCATGGTATCAACATCTATAATCCCAGCACACTTGAGGCAGAGGAAGAGGATCAGAATTTTTGTATTTATTAATTTGGTACAAGTGTGCACACATGCGAGCACACATGTGCACATGATGATGCCTATGTGGAGGTCAGAGAATGACCTGCACATGTCCTTGCCTTTCACCATGTGCATATTGGGGACTGAACTCAGGTCATCAGGCTTGGCAGCCAGTGTCATCACCCCCACCCCTACCCCAGAGCCATATGGTTAGTCAGGATCAGAATTTCAAAGCCACTCTTGGCCCTATAGTGTTCAAGGCCAACTAGAACTGCATGAGACCCCAGCTCAAGAACAAAAACAGCCATGGGGGGGTTGTTTCTTTTGTTTTTTATTTTTAAAGGGGTTTCTTGGGCTGGAGAGATGGCTCAGTGGTTAAGAGCACTGGTTGCTCTTCCAGAGGACCCAGGTTCGATTTCCAGCACCCATATGGCAGCTCACAACTGTCTATAACTCCAGTTCCAGGGCTTCTGACACCCTCACACAGGCAAAACACCAATGAACATAAAATAAAAATAAGATACATATATATATAATTATTTTTCAAAAGATATTTGTTAGTACCACACAGTAACCCAGAACACAATCCACTCCTGAGTCTAGTAGGCCCTTCTGGAGATTGCATCATGGGAGAGTTTGTGTAGTTCTAAATTTATTCTCTAATTTAAAATGCGGACATCTCTTTCCTACCTGAAGTTGAAGATACAGATCAAAAATAGTCGAACAACTCGGATTTTTCTGTTTATTTTTAAAACTGATTTTGTGTATATGCATGTTTACATTTGTGTTGACACGTGTGGGTGGGTCTTGTGGAGGCCTGAGGTTGGTACTGGGTATCTTCCATGATGACTTTACACATCAAAGTAGAGAATCTCGTTCACCCAGAACTTAGCAATTCAGCGTCTTGTGATTTAACTTTACTATATAATAATATAAAATACCCTTAAGAGCTGAGGAGTGGCTTGGTGCATAAAAGACTTGCCGCACAAGAATGCGAGTGTTTGTTCTTTGGGGGAGGGACTGCAGTAACAATAGTTACATTTTGTTTCGTTTCCTTTGGATTTGTTTTGTTGTTGTTGTTGTTTTAGTGCCTTCTAGAAGCCAGTTGTGGAGAACTTGCTTATCTTCATTCTTACTCATTGAAAAGCGGTAAATTATTTTAATGATCTCATCCAATTAAATCCTTCAAAGTGTGCAAATCCTCTAAGGGAAAACTAGTAAGAATAAGACCTTTGGTCAGGCAGTCTCCCGGCCAGGGAAACGTTTCATGGTGGAAAAGGCAGTGCTCCAACTCTGCTGAATCACATTACTCTCTTACAACCTGAATATGTTCCTTAACTGGAAAATTGGCGTGGATAATTCTTCAGCATTAGGAGATTTTGCCCAGTAGTAAAAGGATAACACTTAAGAGCTTTACCAAAAGCCATCAGAAGTTTGTTCAAAGACACAGGACAGGTTTTAGTTGTAGGTGCTAGGTTAACAAAATCCTAGATTGTTTATTTTGGCCTGAGGCTGACTGTCGTTTAGATTGGGCTTTGGTATGTAGCAAGTTCAAGGCCAGTGCCAGGTGGGAGCTACATCTTTTCAAGTTGTTGGTCAATGGGGTCACAGACCCCCTCCCCCAAACATTACAGACTATTGTTACTGCGTATGGTTATTCTCCAGAACTTGATGGTAAATTACTATTAGTAAAAACCACACACTTGTGTGATGATAGAACATGGAAAAATCAAGTTGGTACTGACCTGAAATTGTCTTTACCAGCCAGCTTCATAGTGCTGGAATGTTCTGTGCATGCTACCAGGTGAGAATGGTAACTGGCCTTAGCCACTTGTAAGCCCTGCGAACTACAGTAATGAGTGCCCTAGCCAGGTATGTCAAAGGAGTAACCAGTTACTTTCCCATTAGATTTAAGGCTGCATGAGAGGCAACTCATGCCTAGTTCTTGTTAACTGGGTCAAGACCATGACTGGCTGTCATGGGTCCTAGGGGAAAACCTATACCATTGTTCTGCTAAATAGACATAAATAAACTGTCCTATGTTATAGCAGTTGTTTCCTCTTTTGGTATGGGATCTATCACTTTGTAGCCCTGGCTGGCCTGGAACTCACTATAGCCTTGAGCTCACAGAGATCTTCCTGACTCTGCCTCCCAAGTGCTGACATCAAAGGCGTGCACCATCATGTCTAGCCTTCCCACGTTTTTTATATCCACAGATTTATCTGTCTCTCAACTCACATGAGGGAGGCTTTTTTTTTTTTTTGCAGTAGATGGTGATGAATGCAGAATGCACAACTGGTAGATTGCAGTGAATAACAGACGGGGGTGCTTGGCTCTAAATGGGACATCTATAATTTGACACTTTAAATAGGATATTTGAGGCAAATCATAGTACATGTTATTGCCAGATATTCTTGGATACCCCCCCCAACCACAGAATAATAACACAAGACTTATAATTTATAAAAGCATAGGCACTATAGCAAGGCTACCTCTCAGCTAGCTTTAACTTAATTAACATAAGTTTTATAGTCCACAGCTGCCACTTGGCCCATTTGTTCTCTCTCTCTCTCATCTAGGTACCTGCTCTTTCCTGTGTTCTGCTAACAAATCCTCTCTGATTCTTCTCCCAGAGACCCCTCTCTCAGCCCAGAAATCTGGTCTTCCCTTTTTTAAAGCCAACCACAGAATGCCTTAGGCAGGTGAGGAAGGCCAGAGAGACACCTTCATCCAGTGGACCCCAACAGCATGTAAAGTCAAAAGAACTGTTAAGACATTTCAACAGACACACGGAAATGCTAACAAAAACCCCAGGCTAAACAGAGAACCATCTTGAAAACAGAAAAAGTCACATTGGTTCATACTCCCAGACACTGAACCCTATGGATAGACACGGATCTCTTTAATTAAACAATTGGGACTTCTGCTATATGTTTCATTTCAGAACCGTAGGGGAGTCACATTCTGGTGGTACTATGAATTCATCAGTCAGAACTCCAAATCTCAGTTATTTGTCCTTGATGGTTGGTTTTAATCCTCAAATTGGTGCATTTTGGAAATGTATGCCTCTCTTAAGTGAGGCCGGGCAGGGTGACACATGCCTTTAATCCCAGCACTGGGAGGTAGGCAGAACTCTGTGGGTTTGAGATCAAAGTGGGTTCCAGAGTAGCCAGAGCTGTCACACAGAGAAACCCTATCTTGATAAAACCAACCAACCAGAGTTAGAAGTGGCACATAGTACCACTTTCAAAGGCTATAAGGGACAGGGAAGAATGACTTGCTGAAGGGCATGTGCAGCTAAAGTCATTCTGTAGGATGGCGTCTCCCAGAGTGGGGGGTGGGGGGTTGGTGAAAGACGTGTAGATATTAGCATTTTGATGACATTTGAAAATAGCATGGAGAATGAGCACCTGATTTATCACAGTAGAACTTAGGGTTTTATTTACTTCTATTTATTTTAAAAAGATGGATGCCTTAAGTCTGGTTATAGATCTAGAAGCAACCTTGGTGGGCCGTGAGGGCTTTCAATATTGAGTTGGCTGGCGTCTCCTTCAGAGAAAGTCACTGCTGGTTTAGCAGACAATGAAGGATTAATTTCCTTAATCAAAGGTGGGAAAAGCAATGTTTCAGGGAGTAGGTGTGGGAGTACATCTGCTGGGGGTGGAATTTCCTTGGGTGAGATAAACCCTTGAGAATCTGAGGTTCAAAGTTCATGACATCTCCATGCCAAGTTACAGAATCCCATTTCACCAATTAATGCCCTTTCTTTAACCACTGACGCCCTCCAAGGCCAGGACTTGAATATCTGCTGTATTTCAGTCAACTTACAATGAAGACTTCGGTTTGATTTTCCACAGCTTTAGCTCTGTAGTCGCTGGAAAGAAGATTCTTTTCCAGGGCAGTTTAGACTGTGTCTGCACATCTGTCAGTTTTCTCACTAAGTTCATTGTTGTCCCTCACCGTGTCCTGAGATGCTAGAAGTAGGTTCATTTTATCACAGAGCTCCTTCTCTCCTATGTCAATTTGTCCAGAGATGCTAGGAGTACCAGCCATCATCATCATCATTTTCCTATAAGCTGAATAAAGTTTTCATTTAGAATCCCTCAATCTGTTGCATCTCATAATTGGTATCAGAATAATCAAATGTATTTGTCTCCTTGAGTTTGTTAAATAGTTCACACTGTGGGCTTTCAGGACTCTCCAAGTTCCCAGGAAAGACTTCAGTAACTGGAGAAGCTTCATTAAATGTAGGTGTTGGCAAATTGTAAAGCCTATTCCAGATACTAAAAAAGTTGCCCTTATATGCTCTAGAACCCCTTCTGGTGCCAAGTATCTGTATTAGTCTGGGTTCTCTAGAGGAATAGAACATATAGATTGAATAGATGTGGGTATAGATAGAGATGTAGACATTGATTTCATATATATGTCTGATAGATATGGTTTATTAGAATGGCTTACAGGCTATGGCCCAGCAGCTAGCCCAACAATGGCTGTCTACCAATAGAAAACCCAACAATCCAGTAGGTTTTCAATCTGCAGAACTGGATGTCTCAGCTGATCTGCAGTATATGTCAGAATCAAAAAGTTAACTCTAATGCCAGTGAAGGAATGGGCTTGATTTTGACAGCAAGAGCCAAAGGGAAAGCAAGATTCCTTCTTCCATACCTGTTACAGGCTTCCCACCGAAGGTGTGGCCCAGATTAAAAATGAATTTCACCACCTCAAAAGATCTGGATTAACGGTGGGTCTTCCCACCTCAAAGATCCAGATTAGAAGTGGTTCTTTGTACAAATACCTAGGCCATAGAGCTAAGGCATATTCCCAGACCAGTTCATAAATTATTACCCCATTTATTTTAATCTGCGCTCTGACATGTGGCTGGTTACCTCTGCTCAGGTTCCATACATCTGTCCTCCTCAGGATTCCCAGGGCCAGGTCTCTGCACTTGACTCTATCCCAGCATCCTTTCTTCCTACCGGAGCTGCTACCTATTTCCTGCCTCAGTTCTAGGCCAATCAGCTTAATCTGACAGGCGAGGCTTCCATACAGCTGCTCCTACCAGTTCCTTCCATTTCAAATTATTTCATTAAGAAAAAAGAAAATCCCTCACAGGCGTGCCCGGCCATTTGGGCTTTAGTTACTTCCAGATGTAATCAAGTTGCAAGGTGACAATCAAGAATAGCCATCACTTACTGCTTTAATAACCTGAAGGGCATAAAGAATGATTTTTAAATTCAGTGTAACTCCAGAGCTCCAAAGAGCCCAGCAACAGAGTTGGCTAACAGAAAGGTTTAAGGCGTCTAAAATAATGGTTAACGCATCTAAGTTAAATCATTTCTTGGAATCTCTTCATAAGTTCTACAGCTAAAATAAGTTCCAAGAGACCATGTAAGCCAAGGCTGGTGAAGGAAAGAAATGCACCCACAGGGTACAGGGCACAGTTTTCAGTGTGGAGTGTGTACTGGAGTCATTTGGGCCAGGCAGCTCTGTGGTGCACTGGGCCACACACTGGACTTCTAGAGTCAACAATATTGGTGCTGACTCCCAGAAGTACTGGCCAGGACTCGAAACAAAACCTGTATATAGTTTATAAATTTTCAGATGGTCCTAATTTGCAGCTGTTGGGGTTCAGATGTTGCCCCATAAACCATACGAACACCGATCTTAGACAGGGCTGGCTTATTGAGCACTTACCTGAAGACTGATTGACCAGGGCAACAGCTCAAAGCTGCAGGCTGGAAATTTCTCAGGGCCAGCATATAAAGGTTAAAACCAAAAAAACCCCAAAACAACAACAACAACAAAATCCTCAATGAGCTCATACACAGGAGGTGCTGGAAGTGCTGTCTAGTGGTCAGCCCCATCTCAAGCCATTTTAGACATAACAATTCATACTGACCTTAAATTTGACGGGTCCTATGTGAAGCTTGTAATTGTGGAATTTCTTAAGATTAACACGTGTCATAACATACAGAACATAACAGGCTATGTGGTCAGCATGACCTGCTCTGAGTCAAGTCATTTTTCTGCATCGATGACTGGCAGGCATATTGCAGCAGCAATATGAAATACCTGGCAGACATAGAACAAAATGGCTGCAGCTATGCTAAGGGGGGGCAGGCCTCAATAGCAGCCAAGATTGAAGATAAAGTTGAGAAATGAGGTGGGCTATGTTATAAATCCAAAGGAAATCTGGCGGAGAAGTGAGAGTCTCAAACAATAGCTTAAGGCTCTCTTTAGTAGCATTGGGCCATTGACAGTCACTGTTATCGTTGATTTTTTTTCTCTATTTTTCTTCTTCTTCTTCTTCTTCTTCTTCTTCTTCTTCTTCTTCTTCTT